>PVIW01002375.1:17097-222950 GCA_004026585.1 Noctilio leporinus | reverse complement strand
AAACTTTGGTACATTTACACAATGGAATTCTATATAGCAGAAAGAAAGAAGGAACTCCTACCCTTTGCAACAACATGGATGGAACTGGAGAGTATTATGCTTAGTGAAATAAGCCAGTCAGTGAAGGACAAATATCATATGATCTCACCCATTACGGGACAATAATGAGCAAAACTAACAACAAGCAAAACAGAACCAAGTATATGAATATAGTGAATAGGCCTTCAGTGGGCAGGGGGAAAGGGGTTGGGGAGAAAGGGGCAGGGGGAGGCAGAGGCAAGGAAGGGGAGCAGTTTAGACAAGAACCTGTCCATGGACATGGACAACAGGTAGGATTGACTTTGGGGGGAATGGGTGGGTGGGGAGGGGGACAAAGGGGAGCAAAAAGGGGATGGAAGTAATACAACAACAATAAAATTTTTTAAAAAATCCACTTTTGTTCATGTGATTTGTACTGGCTCTTCCACAAGAGACAATGTTTATTATTTTCACAAGTATCTCTGAATACCTGGGCATAAACACTTAGCTCTAGGTACACGCACTGGCTTAGCTGCTGAGTTGGCATTGCTAATCTTCCTTGCCCCGCCTAGAAAAGCCAATAACCCGCAATGCGTCTGCTCAACTACAGATGTGAAGGTACTTACGGGTAGCCAAGTTCCATGAAATTATTCCAGGTCTGCTTTAGCACCATTATAATACCCATTTGCATACAGAGATCAATAAGGCATCCACTAGGGTGGCACTGCAAGGTAAGCAAACACGGAAATTCAAGGCTCAGTGGAGAGAAAGAAAGGGTGTCTGGTTACCAACCTACACCAAGTTGCCCAAAGGCTATTTAATGAAGGATTTTAGGAAACAAGGCGAGATGGGAGAATACAGACCTCTTCTAGTCTCCACCTGTTTATCAGCCTCAAGTAGGCACCTGGGTGTCCTGCAAATCTTCAACACACACAGAAAAACAGGCCATTAGCATCCTGGAAGTCTAAGCCTTCAGTGACTATGATAGTCAGATTAGCATATCTTTCAACAACAATTACTAGAACGGCAAGTGTCAGGTCTGAGGGAATTAGGAAACTCTCCAGAGCTGTCATGACTGCAGCTTCTGGAATTCTCTGGGCGATATGCCTAGCCTTTCTGTCGGGCAGCTGACCACAGAGGCCAGCTCTCCTTCCTGGCTGTGACTGTGAACCTTTTCTGCTGAATGTCAAGTGCTCCGGCCCATGTCAGCAGCAGGTCGGACTGAAACACATTCTGATCTTTTTGAATAACAGTAATGCTGCTTTGTTTTTTCAAATCGAACAACTTGACTAGAATTCCATTCCTTAGTAAGTACCTAATACCGAAGCAAGGCTGCAGCATCCGTCTCACCAAAACCCAAAACTTGGCCTGTCCCTGGCTCTCAAAAATACTCAGAAATGCATCCCGGTGTGATAAACTCATGGGACGTGAATGTACGCAGGATCCTTCCCAAATCCTCATGACTGCTGGGTTCAGTGGTTATCCAGGCTGGCGTTCAGTGTCAGCCCCTTTCCATCGGGTGTCCATCCTTCTTCTAGGATGTCAGGGGACCTGGGACATGCTGCAAGCCACCCTGTTGCTTAAGGCCACCTGTTCCTACAGGTGTGAGATCCAGGGCTCTGATTTAGGTGCACAAATTTTAAATCCATCCTTACTATGTGCAAATCATTTTCCCCCACCTTAGCAAGAAAAGGTGCGCGCGCGCGGGTGCTCAGTTGTGACTGAAAACCATTTCCTGAGATGGGAATGGAAAGGGAAAGGGGGAGCTGATCTGACTACACTTTACTGAATTACTCTGTTGTCCCTGGTCAGTGACGGGCGGGGGTTCTGTCCCCGGTCCAGGAGGAGCAAGGAGAGATGGGATTCTTACCTTCCGAGGAAGAACGCGATGTAGAACGTGGAGCTGTTCAGATTGACAAACTGAAAAAGAAACATTTTCAGGGTGAAGCTGTTCTCCCACTCCGACTCTGTGCGAGGCTGTTCTGTGGATGCAAAGGAAGCCGAGTGAAAGGCTGCCTCCGATGCGCACCCACCCCGGTCCCCCGCTCCCCCGGCACGCAGGCTGGGAGCCACGCGGGCCAGCGAGGCTGCAGAGACCCAGGTTGCCTCTAGGTGGCGCGAGGAAAAGGGATCACCCATGGAATCCTGAAGCTTGCAGACCAGCCCCAACACGGGTTTGGTGGGAAGCGGCTACTGGTGTGTTTGAGGGGGTAGAATACAATTTGTTCCCCTCTAACAGGATGCAGAGCTGGAGCAGACAGGCAGCCAGGCTACAGGAGCCTCATTTCCGTCTCGGCTTCTTGCAGAAGACTCTTTGCTCTTAGCTTTTGCCTGTAAGGCCTGTGTGGGGTCAGGTCCCCTCCCAGCTCCTAGTTCCTTGGTCTCAACTTCCATTGCTGATGAAATACCAGGTGCTACTGGGTGGGAGGGAGTCAGAGCCCCATCTCAGAAGGCTGAGGTATTTGACTTCTTCATTTGTCACCCTCAGCCTCCATGTTTCATTTTCATGGACAAACCAAGATGACCTCGCCTTTAGATTTTTTATTCTATGTCACCATCTTTGTCTCATGATTCCCTCGGTTGCCAATTTTATGTTTTTACACTTTGACTTCCATAAAGCAAATGCTCTTTGAACATTGTGATAGGAATAAAAATATGGACCAAGCCTCCAATCTGACATCTCTTGTCAGATGCACTTTTCCTTCCCTGGGAGCTTCCCCCTTGTCCAAAGCGATGTCAAAGAAAACCCTGAATGCCACAGCACTGTCTCTGCCTCCACATTCCTGAGCTTCTAATTACTCATCTACCATTTTGATCCATTCATTCCTCTTCCACAAAATTACCACTCAAAATGCTTCCTAGGAGCATATCAGAGAAGGGAGGGGAGAAAGGAGGAGAATCTGATTTTAAAACAATTTAAATGTCAGATTTACAACAAGGCTACACTACTGTGGAAGAAAATAAAAAGGATTCTTAAAGGGTTTGAGCTTCATTTCACTCTGCTACTGATCTCGTGTTTACTTAGGAAGCCTGTCAGCTAGCTGGGTGGGTTCCCAGTGTCCCCACCACAGCTGACCCTGGGCTATATCTCCACTGGGTCAAGGTGCCACTGGGCACAGCCTACCAAAGCAGAGTAACCACTTCTGTGGGTGTAACCTCTTTCTTTTTGGCTAGAGGTGGCGGTGATGGAAGATTTCAATGGCATTAAAGGAGACGGGCCAAGTGCGGAGTTCTGAGCTGGTACACAGAGGGCTCAATAAATGGCATCTTGTATTATAATGATGATTATAAATAAAACCATGTGATCTCTGCCCCTCCCCCAGACAAACTACATATGGAAACACACTAAAGTTATGTGTGGGAACATGTAATTTCTTTGAAATGCATAGAATAAAAATGACTAATATGAGATGCTTTCTGTATCGTGAAAATATGGAAAATGTACACTGCATGGCTGCCTACCAGATTGTTCCAGTGCTTTACGGGGTGAGAGAAATGCTCTTAGGGATGACTCATCCTTTTACAAAGGAAAGTGATGGTTAGTCTGCCTATATTCCTGGTAGATGGTCTCCAGTCTTCCAAGCAACTAACTCTGCTGTGATTTTATATACTATGAAAGCTGGATACATTTTTAAATAAATAAAAAATGTAGGCAGTAGCAAATGAACACTTATCTAAATGATTCTGGGCACTTAATATGCCTGTACTTTTGTGATACTATATATATATATATATATATATATTTTGTGCATGAGAAGAAAACCTACTTTACATTAGCTCATGGCAGACAAAGTCTGTGACAGATTTTAAATCTTTCATTAGAAAAGATTCCCCCAATGATTAGGCATATTTAAAGTGTCCCATTGAGGGCAAAGAAATTGCTGTATGGAAGTCAAAATAAAGGGAATATTTCTTCTTTTTTTTTTTTTTTTTAATTTTATTGTTGTTGTATTACATCCATCCCTTTTTTGCTCCCCTCTGTCCGGAATATTTCTTTTAGCAGTGTTTCATAAATGAATCTTTGAAAAGGTACTTTTCAGACCACATTACTGTACCATGAAATAAAAAGGGCTTCACTTACCTAAATTGGTCAGAAAAAGCGCAACTCTTTCATAGAGCTGTAAAATAAATTTCATATATTTAACAAACGGACTGTAGACATTCTAAAATCTGTAATTATAAAAAAAGATAGGAAATCAAGTCATAAATAAAAATAACTTTCTATCCATCTAATGAGCAAACACTGAAAATAATGTGAACCACTGCATTTTCTCAGGGCAAGACAGAAAGCTACAAGGTCCCATTTCACTATTTTTAAAACCTTCTCCGTTTGGAGTGAATAATTCTGTGGTGACAGTGCTAGCTAGCTGCCACTACTTACCAGATGGCTAACTGATGATGGGAAAGTCACAACATTCCTGCGCTTCAGCATCCTCAGGGTAAAATCTCAAAGACTGATTTTGCTGGTAAGATTTTGCAATCCATAAATGGACTGCTGGATTGTTTAGATTATAGCATTCATAAATACTGACATGATTATACGTTACTGGGAAGTCTCAAGCTCTACTTTTCTGTTAGCATTGAATGAATACACCCTCATCTCTCCTAGCTATCTGGTAAATGGAGGGTCCTGAGAGGGGAGGGAAAGGAAGGTGTGTGCATTCATGCCTGTGTGCGTATATGTATATATGTATGCAAAAGGATCAGGTCAAATCCAGTTGCAGGTGATTCCTCAGAGAGAATATAAATTGAGAAAAAGAAGTGCCTTCTCTAAAATGAAAGATTAAAAAAAATGAAAAAAAAAATCTAGTCAAATGGATTTAAACAATCTGAAAATTAAGACCTCATTTAGACTATGAAAATGCACTGGTTATAAAATTCCCTGGCTGGAATGATAACTTTATGAGCCAGCAAGCTGCAGGCTTTGTGCACACTATCTCATCTCTGCTTCAGATCATCATCTTCCTTATATGTGGTTGAGAAGGGGTATCAGACTCGCTGATCATAGGCACTTCCTACCTTTTGAATTTTTTATCCAAGATTTCTGAAAACTATAGAAACAGGCAAAATATGCAGATTTTATGACTCTAAACTTTCAGCAATGACTACAATTTCCTATAATAGGATATAATTTATACGGCCATGGTATCAAATTTTGCTGTTAGAAATCTCAGACCCTTGGAGTCCAATGTTCAAAGAGACTGATGTAATTTTCAGTAAGAAATCCTGTGGTATAGCTTTATCATATATTTCCATTTTATCTGAAAAATAAAATGCTGGTAAATCATAAATTAAGGCAGATGTTTTTAACCAAATGTATTTTACTATCCCAAGTACACTGTATCTTTAAAGTTCCTTAATTATTTAATTATCAAGGCAAATTAAGAGTTGACTGGTGACACAACCTTCCTCAAAAATACAATTATTGATTACCCAGTTTATCCTTAATATCTTCTATGCTGGCATACATTTGTCAAAGTGTCGCACTTGACACACTTGTCTCCCAAAGGTCTTGGGACTTGGTGACATGCCAACATTATTTTGATTTGGACCCTGAAAAAATGAAACTTCAAGATAAGGTAACACAGGAATTGATATATAGTTAATATTAACTTTTTGAGAGATAAGTATAATGGAACAAAGCAGGGATCTGTGAACACTTTATATACATATATGTTGAAGATACAAGGAGATGGATGGACAGCGAGGCTTTGTGTGGGACGCAGCAGGAGAAGGCACTCAGACAGAGAGGTGGATGATGACAACATATCTTCAGATGTGAGGGGTCTGGAACAGGTCTGGCTTCTCATTAGGCAGCTGAGATAGGAACCATGGATGGTCTGCTCTGATAAGAGCAATGGAAAAGTGAAGTGTCAAAACTGAATACCACACATTGTGTTAAAATCTCTAACTGATGGAAAGCTTTCTGATCTTAAGTACTGTATTTTCAAAGAAGCTATGAATACTTGTAAGTTGACCTTATCCACTTGATCAATATATGTGGGCTTCTTCTGATTGCAAGCCATATTTTCTGGTTTACTTCTTTTTGGAGCAAGGCATCGCGGTTTTCACTGTTTACAGTGTAACAAAATATCTAATTCACATTGGCATGGCTGAATGAAAAGAAGGGTAATAATTTTAGGCTCCTCTTGGGAATACAGCCTTTCACTTCCTTTCACTTCCAACTATAATATTAAGATGTTCTTTAGTTACTAATGAAGGTGAATGAAATGGAAACAGCAAAATTCATTCTAGTCACTCCATCTTTGAAGTTTTTATTTTTTTAAGAAAAGAAGAAAACTGAAAACTAGTAAGTGCCCCTTAACACAATGTTGGCTGGCGATTTTATATAAAAGCTAATGTAAGTGCAAACACGAGTTAACTGGTTATTGACAACAATGTTTGTCACAAGTTTTCGCATGACTGGTCAACAATGTGTTAGCCAGTCATTAAGGGGCATGATATTTTATAAAATAATAAGAATTTTATTTTTAAAGTACACTCTAAGAATAAATGCACATCATCAAATCTAAAAAATAGGCATTCTTTATAGGTCTGCTCCTTCAGTTATAATTAGACAGCTCTAGCAAAATGTCACAAACAGGTTTGTGATCTATAACACTCATGTTATTTAAAATTAGAGGCTTTAATTAACATCAATTTAAAAACCAATTTAGCTCTTCAGTTTTTATATTCAATTAGTGAAAAAGTATTAATGATTAATGATTTTTTCCCAAAACCAGTATGGCCAAAATGTTAAGTAGTTGAAAACAATTTATATTGCTATAAAAATCTATTTTATTGGGTCATGAAAATATCTTGAGTAATTTCAGAAGTCAATGGTTTAGTTCTGAACTGGTCAAAGCTGATATATTACAGTCATTAGTCTGTCATCTGCCCTTTATGCAATATTTGCTTTTTTGTAAGGACTTTTTTTTTTTTTTAAGATTTTATTTATTATTTTCAGAAAGAGGGGAAGAGAGAGAGGCAGAGAGGGAGACAGACATCAATGTATGGTTGCTTTTTCACCTGCCTCCAGCCACAGACCTGACTGGAGACCTGGTTTGCAACCTTGTTATGTGCCCTGGCTGGGGAATCGAACCTGCAACCTTTGGGTTTGCAGGTCGGCGCCTTATCCGCTGTGCTACCAGCCAGGGTGTAGGACTTATTTTTTAAAAGATATTCTGCTGAAAAAATTTCAAACTGTGTTACACACATGGTTGCCTTCATAATGGAACCTGCAATGCCTCTGGGCCTAAGACAAGACTGCAAATGTGGAGCTGAAATGAGGATGTGATTAGAGATGGGTGGGTGGGTAGGGGTTAAGGCAATTGGTTCCTGGACAAAAGATCCTGGACAACACTGCTTTGAGAAGTCCTATGTATACTCTATTTTTTTCCTTCCCCTTGATATGGCTGTCATTGCCTGCCCTTGTCAATGTCCTTGCCTTGGTAACCTGTTATTCTAGTTTGATGTTGGCTGAGAAATCAGAACACCAGAGGTATTAACACTGCATCTAAAATAAATGAGAATACATTCTAAGGGCATTCATAGGAATAATAAATGTTAGCTTTAGTGTGTGGACCCTGCATCATCCATTTTAGGGACTCTGACACCCTTCATTAGATATAGCATAAAATGACTACTAGTCCAGCACCCAGCACATAGTAGGTGCTTTGTAATGTCCATAATGATACACATTTTCAGCTCCATGTTCCCTTCTTCATTTTTAATGTGTTTACTTCCTTTTTCTGGCCTGTGTCTCAGGTTGGAAAGCTTGCTGGATGAGTGATTTCCAGTTAAATGAAGTGTTACTCTGACAACATTGGCACTTGCTCAAAATAAATGAGCCAACATGTATTTATAGACTCACTGCATGCATATAGAAATTTATCTTTTAAGATGTATAAATTACATTTTAATCAGACATTACAGAAAATAGATGCTAAAAAATTACAGTAAGCTTTAAATCATTGCTTTTTACCTGGCTACAGAATCTTTCACTGATCTGGCTATTTGGTGAGTTTCACTGCAAATCACTCGCCTTTGTAATAGGTAATCCACCATTACCTTTGAGACTAGTGGAGTCACGTGGGGCAGGGGGAGGCGTGCCAAGGCCTGCCAAGTATCCACTGTCAATCTCCACTTGACAAACAGTTACATAATCATGTCAAAATGATCAGCAACTGCTCAGTTTTCCTGTTTGCATCTTCTGGATTTTGAAATTTTTCTAAAATAATAAGTTACTTCATATTTTAATAATAAAGTACCTATATTTCATTAGTTCAATGATTACTAGTTCACCTGAGAATCATAAATTAACTTCTTCATGACTAGGTAGGTTGAATGCTCTTAGGAATCACTCAGACTTTATTGGTTAAAGAATTTAAGATTACTTAGCTAGAAATGACAGCCTGAATAGATAAAACTGTATTGATAATGGTATTAAGTTACTTGGCCTTTAGAACGCCCTTTTCTAATAGTGAGAGCATTTGTCATGGCCCAGATGTAAGATGCAATATGAATGAGGGTGAGAGGAACTATAATTAATTGAACACTTCTAGGCTTAACACTGGCTTGGCACTCCATATACATTATCTTATTTATTCCCTACTATAAACCTCTAATGTCAGCACTTTTACGTATAGGTTTATCTCAAGTCTGACAATGTCAGCCATTACCTTTTGTTCTGCAGATGATAACAATTTATTGAGTGCCTACTATGTGCCAGGCCATATTCCAAACATTGGAAAATAATAATAAAAATAGACAAATGGCCCTGGCTGGTGGCACAATGGGTAAGGCGCCAGCCTGTGAACCCAAAAGTCACTGGTTCAATTCCCCAGCCATGGCACATAATCAGGTTGCAAGCCAGGTCTCCAGGTATGTCCATAGCTGGAGGCAGGTGAAAGGCAACCATACATTGATGTCTCTCTCCCTCTCTCCCTACCCCTATGTCTAAAAATAATAAATCTTAAAAAAACAGACAACTGTTTCTGCCCTCATGGGTCTACATTCCAATGAAGAAGACAAATAATGAACAAAATAAATGTAAAAACAAAATAGCATGTAGGATGGTGAGAAACACCATAGAGGAAATTAAAGCAGGCAAGGAGATAGAGAATTGTCAGATGGCAGGAACGGGTTGCAATTTTAAATTGAGTGACAAGGGAAGCCATTAGAAAGTACCATTTGAACAAAGACCTGAAGGAAGTGAGGGACCAGTTGCTATGCATACCTACCTGGTAGGGAAGAACATTCCAGGCAGAAAGAAGAGCAAATAAAAAGTCCTAGGTTGAGAACATGCCTAACACTTCCAAAGAACCAAGGGAAGGCCAGCAAAGAACAGGAGAATCCAGTGAGCAGGAATGAGACAAGGTTAGAGATGTCACTGGGGCCAGGTGGGAGGGAGCTCTGGAGGCCACGTGAAGATGTGAACTTTCATTCCAAGTGAGAGGAAAGCCATTGGGCATTGTGAACAGATGAGTTATGTGAGTTGACATCTAGATAAGAAGCTCTTTCTACTGTGACGAGTACAAATTGAGGACGACAAACATGGAAGCCAGACCTGTTTGGAGGGCACAGCCATAACCCACATGGGAGTTGGGGATGTGTGAAAAATGATTAAATCCTGGAAACACTTTGCTGGTGGGAGAATCAGCAGAGTCGAGGACAACATCAGGGGTTTTGGCCTGACCAACTACAACGGGGGAGGCTGCGGTGGGGAGCAGATTCTGAGGGAAGATGGGGAGACTGGGTTTGAATGTGTGAGGTGGAGCAGGCAGTTGACATGAGTGAGGGGTTCAAGGGAGTCATCCAGGCCGACACATACATTGAAGAAAGCCCGAAATCAACATAACCAACATGTACCACCCTGAAATGTCCCTTGTGGGACCTCTTAGGGAATGCTGTGGATACTGATGACCTCCATGTCATTCCGAATCCAAAGCAAATGGGAACCAATACTGTTGAGCTATGTTAGAGATTCTGAGCTGGGCCTTCAAAATAGACTTTCTTTCTAAATTTCCCCAAGAAGTATTCAGTGTTGTCTTATTGGATAAATGAGAAAACTAAGGTTCAGAGATGGTGAGTGCCTTGCCCACGCATCAAACACTGGATTTCACTCAAGCCTTCAAGGTCCCCAGACCTGAGTGCATCATGGCAGGTGCTTTGCACCATGACTCTCTGAAGCGAAGTCCCATTAGCAACTGAAGAAAGCCACCACCTGCAGCCCATGTATTTTCTCTGCTTGGCTAGTTACCTGGCAGCTCACTCACCACATTCAGCAGCATGATGATACAGAAGTTGATGCACACGGCCGTCCCTGTGGTTGCAACCTGGGAGTTGTTCCTGATTAACGCCCACTTGAAGGCAGCGAAAGTGCTGACAGTCACCACCCGGTAAATGACGATCCCAAACACGGCCGCGATGACCACGCAGATCTGGCGGGAAGATGGAGGACAGCCAGTGAGCACCATGGAGGTGGGGGTATTGCAGGAAGAGGGTTCCCGCCACCTGGAAAAATACTCTGATGACCGAAGAAAATAAAGCAACTGGGGTCCTAAGAAAGCACAACAAAATGCATAGTTTTCACGGTGGTTAATACTTTCTCTCATCTGTAGGCAAGTGAAATAAGTCAGAGAAAGACAAATACCATATGATTTCACCCATAACTGGAAGCTAATGAACAAAATCAACTAACAAGCAAAACAGAGATAGATTCATAGATGGAGCGCAGGCTGACAGTTGTCGGTGGGGGGTGTCGAGAGCGGGGTGGGTTCGGGAAGTGAAAGGATTGGCCCCAAAAAGGGGGAAAAACACAGGCTTGTACTTTCTTATTCAAACAGAAAGAGCACAGTGCTTGTACACTGAGGTAAGCTCTGTAAGCTGTCGGGGAACATTTCATTAAACAGAACATTAGATTGAGCAGATGAACAATCATTTACTGTGGAAATTTAGTGGTGCCTCTCCTCTGTTTAGAACTATTTGCCAGTTTCCATTTCCTTAGGATAACGGCATAACCTGCACGATGGCCTGCAAGACTCTTGCCAGCCCACCGAGTACCATTTTCCCTTAACCCGGGGGACTCCAGACCTTCTCTCATTGTTTCCAATGGGTGAAGCAACCCCAACCTCCAAGACCATTTCCTTTGCTTAAAATGCCGAGGGCACCCACCTCTCTGCTACCACACCCGTACTTGCAGCCTTGTTCACAGCTACTCAACCTTCACCCGCAGCACAATTCAAGCTTTTTGTTCGTTCTATGGTACCTGCACCTGTCTTTCAGCACCCTCCTTAAAATTTCTAACAATTGGTCAGTTTGATTCTTGTCAGCTTCTTCATCAGGACAGGAACGGTCTCTGTGCTCACGGCTCCTTGCCATGATTACAGGTGTTTCGCTATTTGTTGCTGAATAAGCCAACTATGGGATAGGTACATAGTCTTTTATTAATTAGATACAAGCACAGACTAAACTGAGGCACCTTTCTCTGAAGACTTCATAGTATTGAAGGAGAATAGAGCCTATCTTCTAGCTCTATAAAATACTGAGAATCTAAGACTTTAAAAAGTGTTGTGATTTTCATTAGGTGATTCAGTATGTCAGAGTGGTGTCTTTAGCCTACTTAGTTATCAAAAACTGGATCTTAGAGCTGGGCCTGTGAAAGGCCTTTGCTGACTTGCAGATTTCCTTCTTCATAGGAGCATGCCTCTGTTTTACACCAACTATTTTTGGCTTACTATGAGCGGTGTGCTCTAAAAGCTTGAGCCTGCACCCTTCACCAAAGTGGACCACATTATTATTATTACATAGTAATAATAATCAACAGAGAAATGGAAAACTGCCCATGTCTTAATCTTAGAGCTGTGGATAGGGAGACAGGTGAAATTTACGATGAATTTCAGACAAGGGTGGCAGGATGGTGGAATGGACAGCTTGCTGGACTTGGAAATCAGGCCTGAGTCCTGGCTCAGCTCCCATCTAATGTGTGGCCTTGGACAATAGCTTGTTCCCTCCATGGCTTCAGTCTCCTATGTTCCAGGTTCCTCATCCACGCCTATAAATCTTGTTAGAAACAAAAACCAGGACAAGCACTTTGCAAGTACACAGAGAAGGTGCAGTATGACACAAGTGCTTACAAAGCAGCCTCTGTAGAAGGGCATGGATTTGAATGTGACCCTCAGCTGAGGGACTTCTGGCTGCTGCCTGCCCTTTCATCTCCCCAGTTTCCTTCCAGCTAAAGGGGGTGGGTTGTCTGGGTCTGCTGTGACTTGGCCTCCCCACCCTGCTGACCTAGGATCTGTAGCACATACTTGCCATTTGAAAAGACGAAAGAGGAATCCTCCCTACTTCTTGTAGTTCTAAAATAACATTTCTGAAATGCATGTGTTTGTTCAGTAAGGAACAGGGTCAAAGTTGATCACCAAATGACCTTCTTTTTGGGAAAAGCTAACAACCCACCTTCAAGTTAGTATTTTTTAAACTTATGTAACCATGAGTGAGCCTGGAAATCAATTTTAGGTGGTTGTAAAAAAAAAAAAAGATGATAATAAAACAAAAAAATCAGACTATGTTAAATATTTTAAAAGACACAGTTAAAACATAAAAATCAGTGTGTTGCATATTGTAAAGATGAGCATTTTTCAGTTACTCTACTTAGGTTTATGTATTTATTGGCAAAGCACATACAGGGTCATGACAGAATGTATGTCTTACATGGACATGGTAAAAATTTTTTTTGAAAAATACTGCTGTAGGTCCTATCTCATATTTTTAGCTGTTTTCAGCATGGCACAGACAAATGGAAAGAATATCAGATTAATGTAGAGGATCTGAGCTCTTGGCAATTTACTGGGTATTCAGTGACTACCTGAACAAGCCCCTTCATTTTTTGGAGTTTTAGCTGCTCCATCTGTAACACAGGGACAATATCCTTATATTAGCTCACAGAGTTGTTGTGAGAACTAAATAACAGAACATGAAAATATGCTTTCTAAAACTATGCAAATGCCTGACATGGTTATTGTTGCTACCATGCTACAAGTTTGTACTTTATGAAATAACAGAATTAAAAAAAAAATGTTTCCAACCATAAAAAATATTCCTGATGCAGAAACAATCAGTCGGCTGCATTTATCTGCAAATGCTTGATATGGTTCTGGCTTTCCTGAAATGGGATTCATCCGTTCTTTCTTGGAATACTTGGCTTCGAACTGGGGCCGTATTTCTTCCTAAAAAACAAGCAAGCACATTTTCAATGCTCTGAAGAAGTGCACACACAAATAAGAAAAAAAAATCATTTACCTCCCAGGAAAACTGAGTCAACATCTGCTACATTAATCAGTCCATCAATGAGGTGGGCTTGAGACCCAGGTATACATGCTGGGAAATTGGTCTCTTGAAGAAAAGTCTAAAGAATGATGACCTAGACTTACTATCTTTTTTGTTGTTGTTATTTAGGCAGCTAAAAACATGGTGCCCCTATTTTTTTAATAAGCTCCTATAGGAGTCATTCACATTAACCATCGACTTTAAATATATTCTTCAGTGGCACTGAAAACAACGTAAATACCTTCCAAATCCACCTAAAATCAAACCTTCTCCAAGTCAAGGGGAGATTTTATTTCAATTAATTGGGCCCTGACCAATGTGAAAAGTTTCTGAGTAAATAGCAATTATTGGATTATGAAAAGAGGGTATGCTGAAGTGGTTCTGGTTAATTAAGTACATATTCTATTCGAGTGTCTTGAAAGAGGAGAGAAAATGAGCGGAAATGCTGGAGGAATGGAGACTGCGTTAATCTCGGCAAAAACACTCAGGACTCCGATGAAGCTACTGGCAAAAAGGGGAGAAGCAGCTGACAGAAACCAGGTTGTGAAGAATGGGCAGAGTCGTGCTGCAGGAGGGGGACCTGGCTCTGGCTATCGGATAAACTCAATGCTGGACTTCACCCAGGGGGAGGACACAGTTAAAAACAGCTTCTGCCTTCTTTCCTTTATTTTAGACAGTTACACTTGAGGGTATAAGTAGAACAGGGCTAGAATCTTCTACTTCTTTGGGAAACTTTTAACTTATCAGGCTGTGTCATCAACAGTTGCCAAGTTAATCATTGGGGAGCTGAAGCCAATCATGGAGCCAGGCCTGCCTTTCTGGGTCTTATGGGCTGAATTGTGTCCCCTCCACCCCACCCACGAATTTACATGGAAATCCTGACCCTTAGTGCATCAGAATGTGGTTATATATGGAGACAGGGTGTTTGTAGAGGTAATTAAGTTACAATGAGGTCAGTAGAGTAGCCGCTAAACCCAGATGCCTAGTGTTCTTATAAGAAGAGAAAGTTTACTCCATGTGTCTTTGGGACCTGCCTGTGGCAGTCTCCCTTCCTAGCCATGGAAGAGCATATTCTTGTTTATTGGCAAAGCTGTCACCATCTCATTGGTATCAGATTCTGACTTGTACAAGTGACATTCTAAAAAAAAAGAGAGAAGAAAAAGAAGAAGAGGAAGTTTAGACAGAGACAGGAAGAGAAGATAGTGAAAAGGCTCAGGGAGTAAGTAGATGGGCATCTATCAGCCAAGGAGAGGGGTCTGGAACAGATCCTGCCCTTGAGCCAGAAGAAACGAACCCTGCCAGTACCTTGATCTCAGACTTCCAGCCTTCAGAACTGTGAGACAACAAATTTCTGTTAAGCCACCCAGACTGGGGTACTTTGTTACAGCGGCCCTGGCACACTAATACTCTGGGTCACCCCTGAAGAAGGCATGCAGCAAGTCTGGGCACTTCTGCGCAGCAAGCTGAGGGACATAGGTTGGAAGAGAGATTTCTGCAATGACTCTCAAACAGAACTAGAAGCTCATGTGGCTAGGGAGACTGGCTCCTGCACCAACACATGCAGAAAGAATGAATAGTTCAAGCTCCTTAACAGGGCTGGGAGACAGAAGGCTCCAGACTTACCTATGTCCCTACATCCTAGGACCCCCAAAAGTGCCGAGAGTGACTTTAGACTGTTTTGTCAATGTTACTGAAATAATGCCAGACTGAAAGAGGACAAGTTAGATACACCTCTTTTCATTAGAGATGAAAAAATGTCCAAAGGTGAAGTAATTTGCCTCAGATGGCACAGTTGTTTGGTGGTGACTCAAGTTCCCAGAAAAGAAGTTTCCATCCCATTTGAAAGTGGTTGACATGAACACATGTGACAAACAGCAGGGCAGCTTCACCCAGGAGAAGTCCGGAACCCAGCCTGGATGCTGCCCCTAAATTCCAGTCACCTGGGCACTTGCTTCAAACCCAGAAATCATTTTCTGGGGAATGCTCACCAAAGCATGATAGAGGCCTTATCAAAAGAATAGGGGCTGCTGAAAATCCCAGGATTATTTCTAGATCTAAAACTGCCCCAACTGTGCTCATGACCATGAGGAGAAAAGGCAGCCAGTCATGAGGAAAGCGCCCATTAAGACCCATCACCTCATCATGTATGATGTTTAATGATGTTTATCGGATTTCCTGGAACAGTGAGGCTCTTAGGAAATGGGACTTGGGAGGTAAAAGACAATGAATGAGAGAGAGGAAAGAAGAATTCAGCCTAGATTGACTGACAAGAAAAGCCGGGTCCCTACGTGGTGACCAAGACTAACACAAGCATTTGGGAAACTTCTGGAAAGGAGAGAGCACCAAGACCCGACCCAGGTTAGGAGAGGAGGCAGTGTACTGTCCTAGAGCAGGAGACCAATGGAGCTGGGAAAGGCGTGAAGAAGCGAAGTCTGATGGGATGGAGGTTTCCGCTCCTTGGAAGTTTTATCTAGAGCTGGCCCTGCCCTTAGCCACACCCATTGAGGAGGCCACCTGAAGAGGAGATGCTCCAGCATTTCCCACTGTAGGTCAAACTTCTAGATTCCAGCGCATCTGGGTGCTGTCCAGGGTGCTGACCAGGGTTCTGGAAAGCTCCTGAAACCTTTCTTTCCTTGGAGTAGTTCTCTTAAGACATTTGCTTCCATGTGCCTAGGGTTGTAAAACTATTACCCTCCTTCTGCTAAAGAAACACATGATATTTAAGACAACTAAACAAATCGTACTGCCAATGCTTTGGATGCTTCTACCTAAAAGTAAAATGATTTACTTAGCAATGAAATTTTATTCCACCAGGCAATCAGTATGTCTTTTTCTTTTTTTTTTAAATCTGCCAGTTAGTTTTATACTGCCTGGAGGTTTCTGCAAAAACAGGTTCTGAAAATGCTTTGTTAGTAAACCTGACTTCTGTCACAGAGCAGGGAGTGATAATAACTCAAGGAGCCCCTGTACTTCTTAGTGATTTGGCTTTTTAAAAAAAATTCTGAGGTAAACAATACAAACCTCCTCTTCTTCCCAGTCTATCAAATCCCAGTCATAAGCAATTACTGCTCTTCGTCTTTTCCAAAACTCCAGAAAGACTGTTGCTGGAACAAGAGTAGAAAGGACATTTTATAATCAAGCAATGCTGTTAACTGTGTCACTAAATAATAAAGCCATTGAAAAAAATGACAGCTGTTTGGAACCATCCTTGAATATCGGAACTTACAAGCTAAACTTAACAACCTAAGTAGGAATGTTTTCTGAGAATTACTAAGTTTGCATCACGCATAATGGAAAATCAGAGATTTAGAATCACTAAACTTGTATCATGCATAATGAAAGATTAGAGGTTTCATTTAGAATTAAATTAAGCTGATCTGCAAGTTGAGGCAGAACGGACTTATTAGAATGACAAAGTTCCCAGGATGTAAGAACACAGAGAACCAAGTTACTAACAGCTCTCTAATTGACAGAGTATTTCTTTTTCAAAGTGAGAGACAGGCAGGGCCAGGGGCAAAAATAAAACTTAGCAGTATTTGATTGGCATGATTACTTGTCCCCCAAATCTTCCTCACAGCAAAAATCTATATATTTTGCATTTTATGATTTCATTGAAGAAAGCTATGTTATTGGAGGAAGAAATTCTTTTGCTTCTCTTCTTTCTCCAAATCATCTCTTTATTGTCACATTGAAGGTAAATGTGTGTGAATTCTCTAAGAAACTTTTCCAACAAGTGCTGACCTCCCCACCCCCACTGTAGAAATATGGGGATTAACCTCACCCAAAAGAAACAACTTTCTACTCAATTATATTTTAGAAATACACTCAAATGAATTATTGAGCACTAAACAATGACAGAGAGAAATGAAAAAACTGATCAAGACACAATCTTGCTGCCTTGGAAGTCACAAACCAAATGAGGGACACACACACATCTGCAGACTGGCACTTTGAGGACAACTGTACCTAAGGATATCACAGGGACACTGTAACCATACAAGACAGAATTGGTGAGTCTAGAGTCTATCTCAGTTGGCTTTTGCTGTGTACTTAGACTCACAGAGGCAAAAACATGTCACATATGTGGAGTCAGTTTCATGAAGAAAGGTAAACATCCAAATGTCCACTCCAAAGGAAGATATTTATTTTCTTCTCCCCTATTCTGCCTTGTTTTTATACTACCTCCGTATTAATGGTATTCAGACATAGAACGTGTATTTTTAAAACAAGTAACTGGAAAGATAAACTTGCATAACAGTTAAGAGCTCACTGGCATGTGATCTAGACATTCACCTCTAGGTCTGAAATTGAGTTTTGTCTGATGCAAGCTGTGCTGCTGTTGGCTCCTATGCATAACACCTGGGTTCTGGGAATTCAGGTCAAATTTTAGCTAGCCCCCAATAAATCTGCTGCCCCCACAGTAACAGCTGGCACCAGTGACTGCCTATGTCCTTCAAACGTATTTTTATCTGCAGACAGGAAGTTAATAATTTCTCTATTCTCAGAATCAACTCCTGCTCCTAACCAACTCCCCTCTTAGACCTACAGGGGAGCCCCATCAATTCCTGCTCCTCTTTGACCCCTTTTTGCTGTTCAGGGATGACACCATTTTAGTCTCAGCCTGCCTGTGCAGCTGACCAAACAAATCTCTTCAACTCATGGCCTCTTCTCCTGTCATTTCTCCTCTCGCTCTGCCAAAATTAACATCAGCAAATCAATGAACTTTTCTAACTCTCCATGCCCTGTTAAGCAAGAGAAATGGCAGTATAGGTCTATGATCCCTATCTGCAGTGCCAACATTCAAAATTATCTAAAAATTCTAAGTTTTTTTCCTTCTAAAGTTTAGAATAAGTTCATCTTGTGGCAAGCTCTGATCTAGACTGACATTAGGTTACTAATAGTCTGCATTATCCCTCTAAGTGAGGATATCATACATTGAAAGCAGCCATATATCAATGTATTTGAATCTGGGGTCCTTCCCAGAACTCCTGGAGTATTACATAATATATGATACATATACCATAGTGCCTTTCCAAATTTTGAAAAATTCAGAGTAGTTAAGAGTTGTTAAGAAAGCCATATCTAAAATAGTCAAGTACTTCTTTTTTTTCAAATCCTCACCTGAAGATATATTTTTATCGATTTTAGAGAGAGGAGGAAAAAGAGAGACAGAGACATCGATATGAGAAACATCAATTGGCTGCCTCCTGTACATTCCCTGACCAGGGATAGAACCTGCAACCTAGGTATGTGCCCTGACAGGGAATTCAACCTACCACATGATATATAGGATCACACTTCAACCAACTGAGCTAACCAGCCAGGGCAAGTGTTTAATTCTTTAAGAGGGATATAAAAATAATAGACAACTCTACAAGTTAATAAATGTGCCAACACTGAGCAGCCACTTTTCACTGGAGTCCTTCTTGTGAGTCTTGTTGGGTCAATCCAGGTTTTAGGATTCATGAGAAAGCACTCATAGCACTCATACAGTGGTACTCATGACTAAGATTTATTACAGTGAAGGGATATAAAGTAAAATCAGCAAAGAAAAAAGGCAAGTCTCGTTCCTCAACATGCACTCTGTTATGGGTTGAAGTGTGTCCCCCACCTCCTAAAAGATACATTGATGTTCTAAGCCCCAACCTCAGAATGTGACCTACTACAGATTTACTAGTTAAAATGAGTTCATATTAAGTAGGGTGGGCCCTTAATCTGATAGGATTAGTGGCTTCAAAAGAAGACAGCCAGGTGAAGGCAGAGACACACAGGGAGAATGCAGATGAAGGTGGAAGTGGAGATTGGAGAGATGTATTGACAAGCCATGGAGCACCAAGGATCACTGGTTATCACAAGAAGCTAGGAGATAGGCGTGGAATAGATTCCTTCTCAGAGCCATCCAACCTTGTTGACACCTTGATTTGTTACTTCTTCCCTCCAGAGCCATGAAAGAACAAATTTTTATTTTTTCAAGCCGCCCAGTTTGTGGTGTTTTGTTACAGCACCCCTAGGAAACTAATACATACTCTATGTCTCTGTTGCACTAAACATCCTTCCTTTTCAGAACTTTACCAACACTATTCTCTGCTCAGAAGTTATCTCCACCTTCTCCTATCCCACTCGCTTGCCTGGAAAATTTAAGACATTGCTCTCATGTCTTACCTTTTCTGCATTTCCTTTTTGACTCAGGACATTGGCACATGGACCCTCACTGTTGACTTAATACCCTGTATTATAATTAATAATTCTCCCTTAATGTATGATGAGATTTTTGAGAGCAAAGATCCCATCTTACTCACTTTTGTATACTCAGTAGCAAGTGGCAATGAATAAAGAAGTGTCTGCTGAGTAATGAAATCTCAGTATGTCCTACAGAAGATGCATCAGTTTGTGGACACAGGACATACTTTGCAATGACTCTGGATAGGCAGACTAGATCTGTTTTAAAATCCAGACTCCATCACTTACCAGCTGCATGGTAATCTGAGAAAAGCTAAATAACTTCTCTGAGCCTCAATACCCTCATCTATAAGATGGGAATAGCAATTTCTTCCTGATGGGTTATGAAAAATTGATGAGGTGTATTAAGTGACTGAACCTACCTACCTAGTAAGCATTATTTAGTAAATGTATATTCTCAAAATGAGCAGCATAGTCCTTTATCTTAAAGTTCAGGTCTCTAAGTAGAAACAGGATCTGATCCTAGTTGTAGAGTGTAGGAACAAGATTTGCCAGTTTAACTCTTGGCTTTGTCACTTTCTAGCTACTGCCTCAGTTTCCTCATCTATCATATGGGGGTTATAATAGTACTAGTACCTTCTTTGAAAGTTGCTATAATGATAAACTGAGGTGATGCTATACAATACCTAACACAGTTCTAGCACACAGTAGGCTCTCAATTAGTGTATGTTATTATTATAACATTATTACTGGCCATTCCAGATTGCTGCAGAAGGCATAGCCCTATCTACAAAGAAACACCTGGGGTAAATCTTTTCTCATTTTCTTTTTCTCCTTCTTTTCCTGGGAACAATATACCATTTAAGCAGTAAGTTGTCAACTAAAACAAAACAATTCAGAGGATAAATTATTCTAGGCCTGCATTGCCTGGAGTGAACCTAAAATGTTCCCTTGTGCCTGAAGGTTATTACAAAACATCTGTCAGAGGCTTACTGAGTTCCTTCCAAAGTCCAAGAACTGTCAAATAGCCACTCCACCTACTTGCAGTCTCAGAAGCTTCTCAACTACATCCCACATGACGCCGCCACCAATCAATCAGTTGAGGGTGGCAGGGATAAAATAAGCCCTATTTATTATGTCCAGCATAAGATAGTCCAACTTGCAAGGAAGCGATGCAATCCCCTTGGTAACAGTGGTGCTGGGTGAGGAGTAGGGATGACAGCCTCTGACTTATTAGCAAATGGCATTATACCATTTGCTCCTGTATGTAAGCTCAGGGGGAAAACTGTGGGAGATGAAAACATTATGTCATCCAAAGTATATCTAAAATTAGAAAAATATTAGAGTGGGTAAGGGAGTTTTGCATGTTAACTCTTCCAGAATACAATTCTCTCTATGGAAGCATTAACTCATTATGCCTAGATTAGTAGCCCAGGGCAGAGCTTCCCAATGAGATGACAGAAATAGGTGATAGGTCTGCAAGAGGTAGTCATCCCTTCAGCCCTTGGGGTGGGCTAGGGCCAGGATCCTTCCGGCAGTATTACCCCAGGACCTGAGCAGGCTCATTCCCATGCATCAGTGCACAGTGCACATATCATCATTTTCTACATGCACTATAACTTGAAAATGTTTGAGAACCACTGGTTTAAGAAATATCTTTTAAATCAAACAAATACAGGACTATAAGTCTCATTTGTAATCCTGGCAAAGTTTAAGCACTGGGTGGTTTCTGACACTTCCTGATCATGAGTACCAATACTAATACGGTCTAGAAGAACCAAATACACATTCTTGACCTGAGAGTTCACTCCAGTAACCAAAACTCTGTTAACGATTAGCTTCCTTTGTTTGCAAGGAAGGGATAAAGACGCACAGACAGTGAGGGTTCCTGCAAGGCCCACCAGGGGTGGCAGGAGTTGCATGGAAATGAAAGACTAGGCCTCTTCAGAGACAGGATATAGGAGCAAGCAGCTAGGGAGACCTTCGTCACAAGAGACCCTGGTTTTCACACTGATACCCCACTAATAGCATGGCTTGGCTACACTCTCTCTTTGCATCTCTTCGGGGGATCGTTCCACCTTTTCTCTCAGTTGTCTACCAGTTGTCTTCTGCACCCAGTACTCTGTATCTTTTCCACTATTTCTTTGTTTCTGCTAATTTGTAGGTTCTGATTTCTAGTAACTTCAGCCTTCTCATAATTCTTCCTGGTCCTTACTTCTACCTGATTCTCAACCCCAATCTCTCTTTCCCTCCCTCACACCCTCTCTGTATCTTTCCCTGTCAGTTCCTACTGCCAATTCCCTGTATCTGTCTGCATTTCCAACCCATATTCTTAAACATGCAGAATCTCAGGTCTTCTTCCAGGCCATTCACCAACCTACGGTTTGACTGATCTTGGGTCAAATTCCCAATGACTGACTGGCTGGAAGGGGCTGCAGTTACAGGAATCAAAATATATCCCATTAACAGAGCTGTGATGGGTGGGCCAATTTTCCTTTGATCTCTAGGTAAGCCAACCTCCTAAAGAGAACAATGTTTTATATTTCCACTTGTCAAGAGCATTTAATCACATTCATCTCATAAAGAAACCCTTTTGGTAATTTCCTCTTTTCCTTCTCTTGTTTCTTTTTTCCATCAGTCTATCCATCCACCCATCCATCCATCCATCCACCCACAAAATATGAGTCTCCATGTTTAGAAGAAATACATGAGGTTCCTAGTAACAATAATGGTCCTTGAGGACCATGAACCTCCAGGGAAACATACATTATATGTACATATCATTATACATATAATTTCCCTCAAAATGGTATAAACCAAATGCTATGAAAGTTCAAAGGAGAAACACATCCCCTAGCTGGAGCAGATGACATTTCAGCTGGGCCCTGAAAGATGGGGAAGGTTCTGATATGCATCCCATACAGAAGGAACAACATGAGCCTAAGCCTCAAGTTAGTGGAGTTTTATAACATCAGAATTCAGATTTGGTATTTTAAAGTCTAGAAAAATATATAATCATCGAAAAAATTTCAAATCAAACTGAAAAGGTATAGTATAAAAAATGTGTCTCTTGTCACTGATCATACTAACCCTTCCAGGAATTCTCCTTTCCAACAGTAACCAGCTTTCATGGTTTGCTATGAACTTATCCAGACTCCTTTCTATATCATCAAATGAACCTTTATAATTATTTGACTAAGAAGGAGACCCATGAAAATAAAATGCATTTTACAAAGGAGCAGGTTAAGTAATTCTTTAGGTGAAACTTCCATCAGACCTAGTTATTATGGGGTTGTTGGCTTTAACTTATATAGAAGGGCTCGATTTAGCCTTTTAAGTAGCCCTTGTCTATTGGGGATCATTTTGACCAGAATTGAAAGAACGCCAGTAGTGCTCATACATTAGCCCAATGAACAGATCACCCTTACCATAGAAATCCTGTATACACTGAGATGAGTCTTCAGATCTTATCCTATCTTTCACCATAAGCCTTATTTTTTTCTCCAACAGAAGGTAAATTATACTCTAATAATGGAATGCTGATGGATGAGTTGAAGGTTTCAGAAAAGGGAAATTAGACATGTTCATCTTCAACAGCATCACTTGTTAAATAAGCCAAATGAACTATTTATCAGCTTGTATCTAATTGAACAGGCAACTGAACTGACCCCAGCTTCTTCCTTTCACATCCAAAGTCTGATTTCTAAAGGAACATACGAGAAGAACTCAAGTTACATGGACGTTGAACACTTACCCCAGACTGCCATGAAAACAGCAAAGAAGACAGTGGCTCCATTGTCAAAAAGATGGGTGACCTGGGAAAATGATGAGTCATAGTTAAACTAACTTCTTATACGTTAGACTCAAATTCATCAGTTTTTAAACTAGATGTGATGATACAACACATTTTTCAGGGTTTCTTTGGAAGACATTCTTTTTGGATCCTAAGAAGAGAATTTCTCTAACTGTGAAGTAGTTTAGATATGGAAGATAGAATTCGTTTCCTTTATGTGGGCCTCAGCTGGATGTACCTTTATCAGCTGCCCTAGAAGTGCTACTAAGACTTTCCTTTTGTGCCCTATAAAAACTATTATATGTTCACATATGTATAGGGAGAGATTCAAGACCAGGTAGGTATTATTGTTGCTGCTTTAGAGCTCTCTGATTTCCCAAGTCCTGTTTTGAATGCCTCGTTTATTCGCTTGGAAAACATCACTATGTGTTTGCGTAGTTTGGAGCCAACATTTTCCAGGCTTCCCCTTGGGTTGCAGCATTGTAAAGAGGAGAGAGCAGACCATTAACATAATCTACTTCCACCTGTATTAAAGCCTTGGGTAATCACTCTATTTACCTACTACACATAACACAAAGACAGCTAGCAAATACTTTACTGTTAGAATAATCTATTCTATTGCAAACACCGTAGCAGAAAGCAGAACTAATCTTGCTGCAAAACTGCCAAGCTCATTTCTGCCTCCAGGGTAAATCACACCAGTATCATGCCAAATTGAAATCATGATGGATATATTCATAAAACATCACTTTTTTGGGGGTGCTTTATCGCTCGCTATAAAGTATACTTTACTGCCCCTCGGAGAATGCGCCAAGCATAAACAAACCTTTTCCCGATATATCGGAGTGTGCAGTACTTCAAACTTTTCCAACAGTTTATGCTTTCTTTTTCTTTTTTTTTTTTGGAACGTAGGAGAGAAGGCAACATTCAACCAGCTAATGTAAGACAAGTCTGAAGCCAATTTATTTCATATGCCAGGGGGAGCGGTAAGTGGTATGCTGGGAACTCGGCATCCACTCAAGCCTGACAGTTCTAGTGGCTTGTGGTTGGTGTGTGCTCTCCATTAGGGTATTCACTGGGCGTAGGAGTGGCAGCGGGCACCGCCAGGGTATATTTGATCCTGGAATGGATTATGGATATCATTGCTATTGCTTGCTCAGATCATCTTTCCTTCTTTCTCCAGGTTACAGAGCTTTCTTGGGCAGGTCACCAGGGGACACCTAGCTCAAACTGAACCACTCTGAGTCCTTCCTGGGGACTGGTATGTCAACATTTGGAGAGCTACATGTTTTCTGCTGCAGCTACTAATTTAAGGGCATGCGAATCAGGAGGGTGGTGATTTAGTAGAGCCTTCTGGTTCCTACTAAGGTGGTAAGGTAGCATAAGCTGATGGCTCCCTCTGCCGAAATCAATAGCAAAGAAGCAAGATAGTATATTCTGGGAACAAACACCCTGAGGAACTTCAGGGGAGATGGAAGGTTGCCTTGTACTGAGGTGGGGGGGGGGGCAGGGAGGAGGGAGATGGTGATGTATAGGGAGAGTTAGGTTGCAGTCCCCAACCAGGACAGAGAAATACCTAAGTTCTATTTCAGCCTCTCCCTCAAGAGCCACTGCACCATTGATGTTCCCTTCCTCAGAAACCTGCTGCAATAGGCCAAACTGGTATTCTTGGGGTAACATCAGGGATGCTCATAGTCCTGTTTGGCTGAGCAGATGAAGACAGTAGGTGCTCCCCGGACAGCTGCCTGCAGGCCTTCCCTTCTCAGTGCACTGCCCAGAGCTGGTAGATCACAATCAAGGGAGATGCCTCCTCCCAATTCTTCTCTGTTCTAGGCAGGCTTAATAATGCCACTCCTACCAGAAAAGTCCTCTGGAAGCTTGGCAGCACAGTGATGCCTGGGACACACTGTCCTCTTCTTTCACCAGCATGGATGACCTAGAACCTGGCCTCTGACCTTTACCCAACTTGTTAGGACAAGTACCCACTGGCCAAAGTTATGGAATATGTGGGGAAGACAGCTGCCTCCCCCAGGTTTGAAACTAGGCAACACATGCCTTCTGAAACAGAAGGAAGATAGACGCCTGGAGCTATGGTAGTCAGCAGCCACCTTCCCCGTCATGTGAAGACTCTGTCAGCTGAATGGTCATACAGACAGGTAGCAAGGGAACAGCACCTGAGGGCCTGGAAAATCAGTTCTAGGCCATGAAACCCTTGTGCTTGGAAGTGTAAGCTACTTCAGTGTCTTTCCCAAGGAAATGAGCCCATAAGTCCCTTTCTGCTTAAGTCCATTCAAGTTGCGTGGCTGACCCTTGAAAATACAAGGGTCAAGGTGAACATAGTCCTGAGTCACAGAGCAGCCATTGACTACATTGGATCCAGGCTCCAGTTTGATTCCAATGTCCTTGGCCCCAGGAAATTATTTCTGATAAGTTTTTCTAAATAGAAGTGTGTACAACTTCCATTTTGTCATTCTGAGGCTTTTCAGACTTCCTTTTACTAAGCTTCTAGGCAAGATCAAACTTAAAATCCATAATAGAAACATCTTGTGACCCCATGTGGCACAATAACATATTTTGTAGTCAGATAAACCAAGGCAGGGCTTTTTACTACTGTGTGATCATGGATGAGTAGTTTTCGCCTCTCTGAGCACAATGGGAATAATAGCATCAAGCTTAAAATTGCTTTGAGAATTAGAAAGAATAAATGTAGGTTACCTGACTATATTTATAGCTATAGCCTAGCTGTTACGATATAATTATTGTTCCAGATGTTATATTCAGTAGGGTAACTGCCCAAAGAAGCCCCAGTAAAGTCTTATGATCCTTTTAAGGAATTATCTTGGATCTCCTAAAGAGAACTTCGCTCAAGGTATGTTTTTCCATGTAGAACACAAACAAATATGCCCATAGCAGCAACAACCACCAACTAGGTCTCCAAGATTTCCCCAAGGCAGGGTTTTTGTGCCTGATTCATTCAGGCTTAACACACAATCTGTACACAGAAATTAAACTGTTGACAAAACTCTTTTGACCCTCATTAAAATTTATATTTCCCTGGCTCACTGTGAAATTTATCCTCATCTACTCAGGTCTATTTGTATGTTCTCCAGAGGCAGGGGAAGTATTTTGTGCTTTTTTTGGTTCCTGGCTGCACATACCAAGAGCCCAAAATCTTTAAAAAATCACAGCCAGCTGCTGCAGTCTGGCCTCCTGCATGGACTAACCACCTGCAGGGCTAAAGACATCATGGATGGGCAGGCTCCTGGGCTGCCTATCTGACATTCTCTCATTCCTAAGGAGCCAAACTCTGCCATGCCAACAGCAAAATCAGATGGATCCAAGCTGCAGTGATCATAGAGGTTCAATCAAGTGTGCCAGCCCTTTTCCTATCTGGAATCTGGGAAAGTGATTAGGCAGTGAGTGCATCTTGGGAAAGTCTTCATTTGTCCATGTTTCAGCCATTGCTGTGCATTAGTGACACTGCCCCTAAGTAAAGGACCATAGGAATTTGATTAACATGTCTAAAAGCTTAATAAAGAAAGGCATAGCATAAGAAAAGGAGAAGCAATAAGCTATCATAGACGTAGTGGTTGTTTTATGTTTCTTTGGTTCAAAACACTTTTGTGTGTACTCTCTTTGGTCCTCATGGCATATCATGGGGCAGGGAAGGCAGAAGTACATTTCAGAAATAAGAAAGGTCAGACTGAAAGAGGCTATACCTATGCAGGGTTAAGGAGGTAAAAGTAGCTGAACTAGCCTTGAATTTGTCTTTTTGCCAATAATGATAATAAAAGAGGAAGAAAATGATGGCAGCTCTCATTTGCTGATATCATTCATCAAGCATTTTGCTTAGGATATATCTTATAATAATTGTGTCAAACGAGCATCATGCGCTCCATTTTACAAATGAGAAAACTGAGGCTCAGAGAGATTCAATAACTTGTTCCCTTAACAGACAAGTGGTGAAGAGCCAAGTCAAGATCTGAACCTTTCTCTGATGCAAACAACTTGCATTCTGGGTGCTGCAGCTTCTTGTGATAATAATTAGAGGCAATACATGTAATAGACACATCCAGTGAAAGAGCTACTTGAATTAGAATACAGAGTGATGGAGGTAAGTCTGTCCTACCATGTAAACTTGAGAATCAAAGACTAGAAATGACAAAGCGAACGTGGTTAGCCTCTGTTCCCCAGAAGAGTGTACGTAAATATCAATCAACCTACAATGCTGCATATGCGAAATCACCTTGGCATAAACGCAGCTGTCCGACAGCCTCATGAATGGACAGTATTTATCGCACACAGGACACATGATGATATCTGTAGCTTGGCAGACTTCTTTACTGGAAAAGAGAACAGAAAAGGACTGCTTTTTTGAGGATATAAGAGTATCGCCATCCTCCATCCCCCCAATTACATGAGAATATTTAGTAAATAAGATCCAGTAGATTAAATTTTTGTCCCCCAAAGCCTCTTAGCCTTATCTAAAAGAACTTCCTGCACAATTTAGTAATTTGATAAATCTAATTTATGAGGCTTTTTTCTTGGCTTTACATAATAACAAATTAAATGCAAGTAAACATATGAAGCAAAACATTGATTGTCATACTCCAAATTATACAAAGTCATTTGCGACATGTCACAAATTTGAAGCAATGCTGCACTGAATTATGGGAACAATGAGATATAAAAGTGCCCACCTCCTCTATACGCACAAGTTACAACTAATAATGGAAAATATTAGGGACTAGTTCTAAGAGAAACCTACATCTCATTAATAATTTCATCAGAAAATAAAATGTTTGTAGGCAGGACAGGTGATCAATCATTTTTATTTCTGCAATCACTTCTAAAAGGTGCATTTATTATTTAACAGCACTGTCCAGCCTTTCAGTAAGATCTCTGAGAATACCTCAAACTATTTTGGTGAGAGCGCCAAGAAAACAATCATCAACATTGAATCATTTGGAAGCCCCCAGCACAAGGGTGAGATGTCTTTCTGGTTTTGGTTTAAACAGCCCTTGTAAAAGCACAGCATTCACACAAAATGTTTGTTAATCCACAGTGTTGCAGCATTGGCAGCAAGGAAAAAGTGAAAAAAGTCAGAAAGGGCCAATTTTCCAGTGAATGAAAGCAATTTGTTCTGTGGACATATCATGGCTTATTTGTCCAGAAATGCACCTTTTGCTTCTTTGGTAGCAGGAGACCATGCAGCAAGGCCAATGAATGAAGACACTTAGCAAATTGAGCCTTTCCAATTTTTTTCAGAAGAGATGGAGAAGGAAGTTAGAAGGAAAAGCTAAGTGGGCCCTTGACCTGTGAATACCCACAAAGCACACACAGTCACCATCAAGTAAAAGCAAGGGCAGGCCCACCCATGCTCCCTGTACCTGACTTGGCAGTGATCCAGAGTAATGACTCCATACAAAAAGACGAAGAGTCCAATGAAGGCAGCTGGGAAGAGCATGCCTGTGTACCAGCCCAACCAGGCAAAATACAACCCAATCTTCTCTCCAAAGTACCGCCTGCGTAAGACACAACAGCCTTACAAATTACAGTGAAGGGTTTAGAGTCAGGTATTAACAACACTTTTCTCAGTCTTTTACTTTGTGGCGGCCTTGTGGATAAACATCGAGACAAGGTAGGCCAAGAAAATGGAACATTTGACTGAATCTAGGCACTGGGCTTAAATTTCTTCTTCTACTGCTCTGTATCAAAAACAGAATGACCCCTTTTAGAAAACAACACAAACTTGCTCTGAGAGAATAGAATAAGCCTAAGCCTGTAGAGGAAGGTATAATACTGTTATATAAACCAGAATTTGGAGAGCTGGCGCCAACATGTCATTTTTGCTATTTCTGAGTGTATGTTTGTTTGTAATGTTAAGTATTATCATGTGTTTCTTTAAAAATTAGGAAATCAAGTTATTGTGAAAAACTTTATATATCCCTTTCAGAAAATAAAGGGGTTGGTCAAAGAAATCATGAATGACCCATGAATGTGGACAATGGTGTGGGATTGACTATGGCAGTGGGGAAAAAGAGGAAAATTAGGACAACTGTAATAGCATAAACAATAAAATATTTTTTGAAAATATCCCTTTCAGTATTTTGTAGCTTTACCAGACATTCACAATACTAGAATCACAAGATACTGGAAAGAAAAAAAAAAAAGATTTACTGAGATTCAACATGAATATGAGGCCTACCTGGAAAATGTCCAGCCATTGTTAATATAATGAAAACAGTTTGCGTGACATTGATGTAACTTGGCAATCAAAGAGAGCAGACTGGAATGCGCATGTGTGAACAATGACGACTTCACTGTACTAGTCAGTGGGGGTGGAAGACGCCAGTTGTGTGAGCATGTGTGCTGTGTGACCATCGCATTCAAAATGACTGTGTGAGTACAACAATGAATCTGCATCAAATTTTGCATTAAGCTTGAACATTCCTCCATGGAAATTATTGTGATGATCAGAAGGTGGCAGCAACTGGTGATTGGCAGCTTCATCCTAACAACATGCCTACTTACGTATCACATCTCAGGCAGAGTTTTTTGGTGAAACATCAAATCACCCAAGTGACTCAGCCCCGCTACAGACCAGATCTGGTGCCCTGGGACTCCTGGCTTGTCCCAAAATTAAAACCACCTTTGAAAGGGAGACTTCAGACCATTAATGAGATTCAAGGAAATATGATGGGGGAGCTGTTGACAATTGGGAGAACTGTGTGAGATCCCAAGGTACCTACTTTGAAGGGGACTGAGGTATCATTGTCCTAGGTGCAACATTTTTTTTTTGTATCTTGTATCTTCTTCAATAAACGTTTCTATTTTTCATACTACATGAATGGGTACCTTCTAGACAGACCTCAAAGATACTTAGAACAACTTTCACTTTTAAGGGATAACTTATAACAGACTTCAATAGCTACCTCCTTAAATTTTTTTCTGAGGTTAACCAGGCTACCTATTGAAGTTTGAAAGTGTCTAGGATGCTCCTTTGTTTTTGTTTCATTCTTAAAAAATAATATTATGATTTATAATATGATTAACTATAATATGATTAACTTGTGTTAGAATAAAAACCAAATTGTGCTTTTTGTGCCTTTCAACTGCTATATTTCATGAGTCAAAAAGTAATTATTTCTTAGCCCAATGTAAGAATATTCTAATTAGCTTTTTCATTCTCATTCTAAACATCCGTTTGTAAATGCTGACTGCTGCTTCCCTCTCAGAATGTCCAATGGCTCCTAAGGACATGGGGTTATTTGTTTATTCTATCTTCCATGGTGTCCCAATAGAAACCTTCCACTTCCAGAAGACTTTTCCAACATGTCTTTATGTAGCCATATATTTATTTATTCATTTAACAAGTGAAAAACATCTACTATGTACTAAATACTGTGCTAGGTGTTGAGACTACATTGGTGAGAAAAACATGCTTGATCTCTGCTCCTATGAAGCTTGCTAGGTAATGGAGGAAAGTCACGTAGACCAATTTAAAAAATAAGTTTATAATTATAATACAAAACTGAGAAAGAGCTAAAAAGGAGAGGAATACAATTCTATCCACATATATAACAATGCCAACAGGTCAGGGAAGCCTTCTTTGAGAAGGTAACTGTTGTGCTCATGAGGGAAAGTTGGCTAGATAGGGCTGGTTATAAGACAGAGTTTCCAGTAGAGGAAATGGTATGTACCAAGGCCCTGGGGTAGGAGGGACCAAGTGCAAGAAGGGTGGTGTGATTGGAACATTAAGAACATGAGGGTGGGTATGAAGTAGGTGGGGGCGGGGCCTCAGTGAATCTTGTAGAACATGCTTGGTGCTTTGATCTTTGTCCTGAGAGAACTGGAACCTTGTGAGAGAGTTTAACAATCAAAAGACATGATCTTTTGATTATTACAAAAAGGTCACTCTGTCTTCAGGGAAGAGTATGGGTTGGAAGGGGCCAGAGTGGGGAAAAAGGAGACCATGTGGGAGACTAGAGCCTTAGCCTAGGTTACAGAAGAAGGGAGCAGTATAGTAGAGGAGACTCTATGAGTGGCCAGATTGGAGAGGGAGAGAGGAGGCAAACTCTATAGGACAAAAACTGTTTTAGAAGCCTGATTGATTCCCTAGGTGCTCCACAATCTCATCTTACTTAAATTCTGCTTGTGCTTTTCATCCCCCTTCCCTTTGGCCAACACTAACTCCACTGCTCTTCCAGGACTCAGCCCTGCAGCACCCTGCACAGAGGCACTGACCTGGCACCAGACCTTTCCATTTTTCTAAATGATTGTAAAACTCACTATCTCCACCAGACATTTTACCTAATTGTGCATCATTTTGTACAGTTGTCTCAAGTATGCAGGGCCTGTTTCCCCAAAGGAAATTGAGAGGGTCTCAAAGCCAGAGGCTGGTTTCTGAGTATCTTTGCCAACTGCACTTAGCATCGTACTAGAAACACAATGGGCAGTTAATTAATACCCATGGACAGGCTGCAATCTTAATCAAAACAATGCCATAAGATGTTTTACCTGCAGCAAATTTCTGTAATTTTTAATCAATATGATACCATAATATGAAACTGAGGCTGGGAAGAGAAGTTGCTTATTTTTTCTTCCACTGTTTTATCATGAACTGAAACTTGTCAAAGGAAAATTACTTCATCTCAGAAAATATTTTCCATCCACCCAAATCATCTGGATCATTTATTTTACCAACACAAAGAATGGGATACAATTCATCAATGCTCTTGACTCAACAGGAGTAAGCACTGGGTAACAAGGATTCTGGCAGGAAGAATGACTACCCAGAGAGATGAAACATAAAGTGAGTTGTCTTATTTCCTCTGGGTTCATTTTTGAGGGCCTCTGTAAAAGTGAAACAAATCCAGCTAGTCTAGGAGATGAGACATGACTTTCTCTTTAATAAGAAATCTGTGAGGTGTGGATTGCTGCTACTGAGTCTTAATAACCAGTCACTAAATACATAATGAATGTCAGAGTAGCATACTGCCATGGCAGAAAGTTGGGCAGACAGAGACACTTAAAAATACAGTTTCACTGCACAGTTATCACTGGTTAAAAGCTGATAAACTCTTTTGATCTGCAGTTATTAAAACCATCTTTAAAGGCAATTGGTTTCAAATAGAGATTAAAGCAAACCAAAAATGTATTAGAATGACAGCTCTGCAAGTTTCTTTCTTACATCATAGTAACTAATATTCCACTTGTCACCAATATACGTAAGCAGTGTCACCTCTCTACAATTGCCACTGATGATCTGTTGATAAGTCACATGGGTGACCTTCTCCTTACGGAGTTTTGTGGGAGATCTGGCTAACCTCGCTGGCCCCTTCCTCAGGCCTCTTTGGAGGAAGCACCATCCTCATCAGAGGGGGTTCTGGTTTACCAACAGTGACCCATGTCCTCTGAGAGTTGTCCCCTTGGGAAGAAGCCAGATTTGAGCAAGCACTGCACATCTCAGACCTCCTTCTCTTGGCCCAGCAGACAGTCTGCCCGAATCATTCTGTGCAAGCTTTCTATCTGCAGCTGGTTAAAACACATTGTATATGGGACACGTAAAATGACATGCATAGAATGTGAATCACGTAGTAATATGCTTTTTATATACTGGTGGTAGAACGAGGGAGAGGTAGTTACACAGGTTTAGGTATGGGACGACAAGACTGTAGATCATAAAGATAAATGGGCTTATCACAAAACATCCTATCTGCATATTTCAAAAAATCTCCTACTACCACCATAATGCATCAGCACTAAATGCCTGTACACAATGGTTAACAACTCACCTTACGAGATCCAAAGGCTGGTATTTATACCACACGCCCCAGGAGGCCCAGCACTCATAGAGCAGGTGTCGGTGGTTTTCAGCTCCATGGGTTCTAATGGAGTTTTTACTTCTGTAACTTCCCTGGGATAAAAACACCACTGCCGGTGAGGTGATACCCACATGAGCCACAAGGACAGTGAACAGTAATACTAGTCTCCTATGGAAGGAGCAGCGATAGAGGGGATGTGAGAAAAAAATGGACCCATACTATGGAAGGGAAAGAAGTCTTACTAGTTATTCTGGTCGTTCCCTTGTTGGTGATGGGTGAGCCTATGAAGAAGCACGTGGTTGCTAGAATCAGGCAGGTAGGAGCTGAGTCCAGATTCAGTTCTGCTACTCTTTAGCTGTGAGGCTTGGACTCCTAGTTCATAATGGAACTGATCATATCTGCCTCATTAGGTTTCTTCTAAGGTTTAGATGAGTAACGTGTCTTGCTAGGCTATGCCCAAGAATATTACTAGTTCTCTCTCCCACTTGTGTCAAGAGTACCTGGTGAACAGCCATGGCTGGAGCCTTGTCACATGAACTTATCTACGAGAAAACACTAAACTGTAAAAGCTGGAAGTCACCTCAAAATTAGAAAAATGCAAAACTCCTCACTGGACAAAGAAGCATGTCAAGGCCAGCCAGTTGGGGTTTTCTAAGTTCAGCTAACAGCCAGGCTAGTTTCACAAACAGAAAAGGTATTTCCTGGAGGTGAAGTAACTGGGAAGTTATTCTTTAGCAGAAAGAAAACTGGGCAAGAGCCAAGAAACTTGGGCTCTAGTCTCAGCTGAACAGCCAAATCCCTGTGTGACGAGAGGTGAGCTAACCTTTCTCTAAACCTCTGAACTTAAATTTTAAACATGAAACAAGAACATCAATATTTGCCCTGTCTTCCTCCTCCTGAAGGTTGTAATGAGGTTAAACGATAAAATCAAGTTAACCTGAGAGTGGAAATGTAAAATGAATGATTGTTATTTCAGCTGCCATTATTAATTTGGACATTCCCTTATAAAATGCAGGGTTTTACCAAGATATGAAAACCACAGAGAAGGCTTGTGTTACTCTGTAAGGCTTCATAACTGATATCCTCACCTGTCCCGATGTGTCTGCCCTGCTACCACTGCTCAGACAATGCCTTTCCCATAAGAAAGAACTGGGCAGTGGGAGGGTGCAGCACTCACTGAAACTCTTTTTTGGTCATGCCAACTAATAACTAGATTGGTGGGCAATCTATCTCTAGCATTCAGAAACATCTGCGTGTGGCTCTGGACGGGAGGAGGGGACTGGATGAAAGAAGGTGAATGGGTTAAAGGACATACACAAGGAGGGACCCAAAACTCCAGAATTTATTTACAAAAAAACATGCATTTCTTACATGTTTAAATTTTAGTCAACTTTAAAGTACTTTCCATTTGATGCAATACACCTGTGGAGACAGTTTTTTTCCACTGCTCCAAACAGTTTTTAAACTTGTTAATTTTGATGCCATTTGGTACTTCAGTTGTTTTTTATTTCACTTCTTCCACATTAGTAAAGAGTTTCCCTCTGGCGACATTTTTAAACTCAGAAGCAACACAAAAGTTGCTGAGGGAGAGATCAGGTGACTAGGGAGGATGGGGCATGGGGGTCATGCTGTTTTTGGTGAAAAACTGCTGAACAACCAATGTGATGGGCAGGTGCCCTTGTAAATCACCCATCATGAAATGGGAGGACACATTGAAAGTCTTCCAAAAATATTCACTGAACCTGAATGCAGCCTCTCACAACAGCGCCAGTTGGTACACTGATACAGATGGGTTCCTAGAAAACACACCTAGTAGGGGAAGCATGTACTACAAGGGGCCTGCCCTTCAAAATATAATTCTGGTTTTTGGCACCCCCCTTCTATACATAACCCATAGACACAGGCAATAGTCACGATGGCCAGAGGGAAGAAGGTAGACAATGGGGAAGGATGGCGACCTCTATAATAGTATCAACAATAAAAGTAAAACTAAAAAAGAAAATAACCAAAACCGAACATTTAAAATAAATACAGAAAGCCATAAAAGGAAAGAAGCTTTGTGTCAAAATGTTTGCTTCTGTGACAGTAAAAGGATCATTCCAAAACTGTTTCATGGCAGACTACAAATAGGGTCTCAGATCATAGCTACCAGCTTTGTTAATGAGTAAGATTTCAAAAATTCTAAATCACTTTTCACAGCCTCGTGGTGTTTGAAATCAGGGAAGAAAGAAACACTGTCAGCCAAATGAAGGGACCTGACATGTGGGGCTGGCTGGAATTCTCCTCTGAAGTTTATCAGCAAACAGTTAACATCACTTCCACTGGAAGACTGTTCCAAACATTCCCCTCACTAGTTTGTGATGTTCTAGAGGGTATGCACCACGACATTTACCTTTGTATTCCCCTTCATACAGTGACCAGGATAGAGTGGGGCACAAATGCTATGAAAAGGACAATAATTTCTCACCTATAATGAAAAATCCATGTGTAAAGAGAATTCTGGGTGAAATAGCCCAAGATCTAATGGGGACCTGGAGTTAAGGGTAATCACAGTTACATTGACAAAAGTTCTAATATACGACAAAGGGTGTGTAGTAAATAAGAAAATAAAGAAGGAAAAAAGATAAATGTGTTTAAAAAATCAGAATGTATATATCTTAAAAGAGCAATGATAAGTACAATACTATTAATTTCCATTTATCACCTGTAGGTTACCCAGAGACTTAGCAAAATGTCTCCCTCCCACTCTTTAAAGAATAACTAGACATTTCTTATAGAGATTATATATTTCAGGAACAACCCCGCCCCCTCCCACCCCAGGTCTAGTGCCTCATGCAAATTTTCAATGCTTCATTAATTTTATGACTTGGAATCCCTCAACTACTCATGCTGAGTGACTCCTGGTTCAAGTATTCTTGCAATTACATAAAAAGACACATAGATAGAAACCAACCTATGCTGGGTCACAGGGCAAGTAGGCCAAATTAGCTACTGCACTCGAAACACATGTCATATCAACAAACTCAATTAATGACAACCCCCAGAAGCTGATTTGAGAACAAGAAATTGGCATAAGGAGAAAATGCAGGATCATACCTCGTGAAGAGGGAAGGCAGCTTCATATGAGCCATTGGTAAGCAAGCGATTCAGGCCTGAAACAACAAAAAGTCCAACTCGAGTTAATACGGAGTTTCAATTCTCCCTATGTCCAAGACTGATGTTAAGGGTGGTACTTTTTGGAGAAAACCATGTAGGTTTTCAAAAGGGATGGAAACCTACTTGAGAACACCAACAGCTTAGAAAGAGAGCTACTACCTGCTAGGAAACTGGAATCAAGAATTGGGAGTTTTCAAACAGAAAACATGGAAGCACACCCGGTATAGTGCTTGGCATAGGGACTGGAATATACTGAAAGAAATAAACATGTTTATCATATCAAAACACATGATGTCCCACCAGGAGCTCCTCTATTTTCATCCAGAAGCTTCAAAAATGGACAAATCTAACTTGTCTGCCACAGACTAGGGGTGGGACTTTGGAAAAACCCTCTTGTCCTCAGGCCTCAATGTTCTCATCCATAATACGGGTGAGGGGTGTTGAATACGTAGATATGTTGGTATTTTAAACAGCTTTACTGATATATAATAAACAGCATATGTTTAAAGCATGCAGTTGGAGAAGTTCTGACTTGTATACAACCAGGAAACCATCAGCACAATCAAGAGAGTCAACATCCACCCCCCTTGAAGTTTTCCCATTCCACTTCATACTCTCCCACTCCTCCTATTCCACCTCCAAGGCAACACTGACCTGCTTTCTGTCACTATCAATTAGTTGGCATTATCTAGAGTTTTATGTAAGTAGAATCATAGAATCATACAGTACTTCTTTAACTCAGCATAATTATTTTAAGATTCATTCATACTGCAGTTCACTTCTTTTTATTGCTGAGTACTATTGTATCATATGGATATATAATTATTTATCTAGCCCCCTCATGAGGGGCATTTGGGTTGTTTCCAATCTTAAGCTGTTACCAAGAAGTGCTGCGATGAGCATATGTGTGCAAGTCTTTGTAGGGATATCTGCTTTCATTTCTGTTGGGTAGGTAGAAGTAGAATGGCTGAATGATAGCGTAGAGGTATGTTTAACGTTTTGAGAAAATGCCAGATTGTTCTGTGACGTGTTGGTACAATTTTATACCTCCACCAGCAGCACACAAGATTTCAAGTTCCTCCACCCCCTTACCAAAACTTTGTATGGTCAGTCTTTGATTTCAGCCATTCTAGTAGGCATGTAGTGGTAGCTCATGGGTTTAGTTTGCATTTTCTTAAGAGAGTCAAAATCTGCTCATGTACTTATTTACCATCAGTGTATCTTCCCTTATGAAATGTCTGACCAAATCTTATGTCGATTGAATTATTATTGAGTTATGAGTGTTCTTTCTATATTCTAGATGTCTTGCATTAGACATATGTTTTAAAGTTTTTCTCCTTGTATGTGGCTTTTTCATTCTCTTAAAAATATATTTCAAAAATCAGAAGTTTTAATTTTGAGAAGTCCAATATATCCACTTATTCCTTTTATGAGTGTGGTTTTTGTTTAATATTTAAGAATTCCTGAACTAAAGCTCACAAAAATTTCCTCCTAGAATTTCTATAGTTTTAAGTTTTCATTTAGCTCTATGATCCATTTAATATTTACATATGGGTTCAGGTTTATTATATGGGTGTAACTTGTTCTGACATCATTTGTTGAAAACAATCTTTTATCCGCTGAATTGCCTTTGAGCCTTTGTCAAAAATCAACGGCCCATATAAATGTGGCTCCACTTCTTGATTATCTATTCTGTTCCACTTATTTGCCATCATACCAGTACAATGCGTTTTTATTACTGTAAGTTTGTAATAACTCTTGAAATCAGATAGCTAATACTTTAACTCCATTTGTGTTTTCAAAGTTATTATGGCTATCCTAGATTTTTTTTCATTTCCTTATTAATTTTTTAATCAGTTTGTAAATTCCCCAGTCCCCCAACACATACACACTTGGAATTTGATTGAGACTGTGCTGAATCCATAGATTAAATGAGGAAGAATTGACAATGTTAACAATATTAAGTTTTCTGATCCATGAACAGGCTATGTTGCTGAATTTATGTAGGTCTCAGATTTCTCTTAACAATGTTTTGTAGTTTTCAACATACTCATCTTACATATCTTTTGTCAGTTAAGTACTTCCTGTTTTTGAATCTATTGTAAATGGTATTATCTTTAAAGACTTTAGTTCCTTGCTGTTTGTTGTTGGTTTGTAGACATAAAATTGAGTTCTGTATATCAATTTCATTTCTTGAGACAAAGCTAAACTCATTAGCTCTATTGGCTTTTCAGTGGATTCTACTGAAGTTTCTACATAGAAATCAAGTCATCTGACCATAAAGACCGTTTTACTTCTTTTCCAATTTGAATGTCTCAGTTCTTTTCTTGCCTTACTGCACAGGCTAGTAGAATTATGAATGTCAAGAGCGGACATACTTGAACTGTTTTTTATCTAAGGGGGAAAGTATTCAGTCTTTTACCATTAAGTATAATGTTAACTATAAGTATTTTACAGATGCACTTTATAAGGTCGAGGAAGTTCCTTTCTATCTGTTGTTTGTAGGGTTTTGTCAAATGCTTTTCCTGTGCTGTAGAAATGATCATATGGTTTTCCTTTTTTTTTTTTTACTTTGCTAATATGGTGAATTACATCAACTGATTTTCAAATACTAAGTCAACCTTTCAGTCCTGAATAAACCCTACTTGGTCATGATGTTACTATACTTTTTATATATTGTTGGGTTTAGTTGCTAAACTTTGTTTATAATGTTGCATCTATATTCACAGAGGCTAATTTGTAATGTCTTTGCCTGGATTTGGTTCCTGGGTAATGCTACCCTCATAGAATAAGATGGGAAAAAGTCTCTACTCCTCAATTTTGTGAAAGGCTCTTGTAGAATTGGCATTACTTTTGTTGAATGCCTGGTATAATCTAGACCTGGAGTTTTCTTTGTGAGAAGTTTTTAAACTATAAATTTAATTTCTAATTATATATATATATATATATATATATATATATATATGGAGAGAGGTGGGGAGACTAAATAAAAGGTTATTTAACACTTTTTTTCCCCTGTGTTTCCTTTTTTGAGTGTTTTAGGTAGGACAGAAAATCTTGTGCCTATGACTCCATCTTGGCCAGGAGTAGAAGTTTAATGTATTGATCTTTAAAGTTCTTTTCAAATAAAGATTTATGTTACTTTCTGAAATGTACTTCATAGAGGAAAACTGGAAGGATGTCTCTCAAGTGGTTTATAAAGAAATGTTCTCTATGATTAGATCCTTATCAGAGTCCAGAGTCTTAGCCTAAATGGATAAAGAAACATGCACTGATTCACTTTGTATTGATGGAGGGTCAATCAACACTTAGGTACTTTTAATCATACTAACCCAGTAATCTGACTTAGGATGTTTGACATTAATACCAAGTGTCTAAAAAAAGTAACTGAAATACAAATATCCATAGGGCTTTATATTTTGTCTAGCACACAGGAGACCCTCAATAAGTACCTTTGTAATGAATGGACAAATGATTGTGTAGAAAGCTTTTGAGTTCCTGGAGTTTCTATTGAGAATTCCACATCAATACTGATTCTCATCAATAACTGTCAAAAATCCCAGATACTATCTAAAAAGAGGATTCGCATGAACCTGAGACTCTGATGATGACCTTCATGAATTTATCATAATTTATCCAAGTCTTACGAAGTAAAAAAGTAGTTAATATTTAAAACCTATCAGTTTGCTAGCTTCTCCTCAAACACCAATTTTGAAAAGACAAATCAACTTCAAGATTTATTTTATGAATTTATATAAATCTTTGTTGCTCTATCAATTGCTATATTTTGAAGATGAATTTCAACAGACTTTATTTTCAAAGTTGTAATAAATTCAGAGTGAAGTTGTAACATTTACATAGTGGTAGTCTACACTCCACTGAAATTCTTTTATGAATCATTTTTATAAATAAGTATTTTTGTTATGTAATCAATACTGGCTCATGCATGATGCCACTTTCAGAAAGAGGTTCAGGCAGAAAATAACATTGGATAGACACTAATTCTATCAATTAATTATTTCTAATATGTTGTTTCTTTTATTTATGAAACCAAAGATGACAATGAAACATGGGGTTATCAGTATCTGTATGCAGTTTTACTTCATATTTGTTAGTGTAATGCCTGATCCTGGATTAACAGTTCATTCTATAATTGGTTATTTCTAATTTTCCAGTTCATCATTACTTATTTTCAAAACACAGGGGGTTCTTACATAGAAGTCTCCATTTTTCATTAAGTGAGAAAACTGTTAAAAATCATTTCTTACTAATGATATTATACTTCCTGTGTTCCTTCAGAACATTTAAAATTTGCTGTCTCTGTCCTTCTTTTGTCTCCTTGACTAGTTGTAAAAATAGCTCACATTTTGAGATTAAAAATTAAGTATAATAATTGCTATGTGGCCTCATTATACACAGTTTTTGACTAAATAAGGATACCATGGTTAGAAATTGATTATGTTAAAACATTTTCAATTCAGTTCAACAGCTCTTCTATAATATGCCAGATACTGTGCTAGGCAATGATGATACAAAGACAAATCAGGCAACTTATTTACAATTAAGGAGCTTATTATCTTGACTAGCAATTTTCAGATGAAAAGTCTCAACACACTAATATGTCACAGTGAGTTATAAGGTGGGCTGCATATTATAATACCAATATTAGCAAAGGCAATATTTTAAAAAACAATTTGCATTTTATGAAATAATCCGGAGTAGCTACTACCATGATCATTTCCCATTCACTCACTGTTTTCTAGTATGTTCATGAAACAATGGTAACTGAGAAATGATGATAAAAATTAGGTGTAAGCCCTGGCTGGTAGCACAGTGGATAAGGCGCCTGCCTGCGAACCCAAAGATTGCAGGTTCGATTCCCCAGCCAGGGCATATAAGCAGGTTGCAAACCAGGTCTCCAGTCAGGTCTGTGGCTGGAGGCAGGTGAAATGCAACCATACGTTGAAAAAAAAATAAAGCATCAATAAAATTATATTTAAAAAAATTAGGTGTAGCATATCTTAAAGTTTGTTTTAAAAATCATATGGACAAATAGGGCAAAATATATCCAAAAGTATTAATACAATATTTAAATTATTTAGCACACCAAAATGTTACATTGGTTCTTTTTAGGTGGTAGAATTTTCATAATGTCATTGAAAATAGACAATGAAAGATATTAAGAGAAGAGCTGTAAATGACTAATTATGAAACATACATACAAAAACAATTGCTATATGAACTCAGAGGAGGGACTAATTCCTTTAAGCTAAAATGGTTATGGAGGAATGTGTTGGAAGAATGCATTATTGGTGCAGAGAACACGAGGATGTGCTAACCCATTACACTACTGAAGTTAAGACAGACCTAAATCAGATTCATTTCACCATTCCCACCGACGGCGACTCGCTGAAAATATCATTCCAACCAGGTATATTCAGATCTGGACTAAGTAGCTGTCTATTTCTGCCTATTATATTTCAACGTATGCAGCTTGGGCTCTAAGTAGTCTTGATAGCTTCCCCATACTCGTGACTCACACGGAGCTGCACTCAGCTAAACCTCTCATGTCTGTTCCTCTCCTGGTGTTGAGCAACATTTCTCCCACAGCACCAGAGAAGTGGCTTTGCTGAATTTGAGTGGAAGACTTTACATTTTACAAACGAGCAAATGTCACTTTGTTGGATTTGGCTGGGATTCCCCGGTCCCTGAGTTCAGTTAGTCTCTTGCTTCCAATGACTAACATATTTAAAGGCTCTTCCCAGTCTCCACCCACCTGAAAGCCTGCTTGGTGGACTGTTTCAGCTAAAAGCCAGTTACCATGTTATGGTGCCTTCGCTCCAAATGTACTTAATTGCTTGCTTTGCAGTAACGGACAGAGCTGGACCTTGTAAATTAGTTCTCCTCCACCAGGTGGTACAATGTGAAGTGATGTTGGCAGAAGGCACTGAAGGGCCACTGAAGGAGGGAGCCTGTCTTTCTAGCACTAGGTGCCTCCTCTTAGCAGGCTTCTATAACCCATGGCTCCTACGGTACCTGGCTCCTGCAGGGCATGGTGGCCAGTGGCACATGGCACCTCCCCAAGGGCAGGAGTCCCTTGAACCGCCTCACAGAATAGTGCTGATGATGCAACACCTATCAACGAATGGCTTCCTTGGAACCCCTCCAGACAGCTTCCCCAGTGCCAAAGGGGACAGATTTCAGCGTGTCCTGCTGACGCAGAACCACCAGTCAACTGCTCTGTGGCCCAGCGAACCACAGCTGCACCTGGCCCCACAGGCCGGAGCCCCAGCTCCGCTCGGGGGAGTCTTTCTAGGGGCGATGGCTGCCCCTAATAATTGTTATTCCTCTGTTCTTTCCAGTTCTTATCCTTTTTTAAAAAAGGTTTTATTTATTTATTTATTTTTAGAGAGAGGGGAAAGGAGGTGAGGAGACAGAGAGGGAGAGAAGCATCAATGTGTGGTTGCTTCTCATGCTCCCCCAACTGGGGGTACAACCCGCATCCCAGGCCTGTGCCCAGGATGGGAATCAAACTGGCAACCCTTTGGTTTGCAGGTCAGTGCTCAACCCACTGAGCCCACCAGCCAGGGCCGTTCTTACTCTTTACCTCATTACTTCAATCCCCTGTTACAGTTCATTTTTTTATATTAAAGTTTCCCTTTTCAATTATGTGGGATTTTTGTCTTTTGATTAGACCCTGACTGATATAGGTCATTAATCAAACTAATGATAAAAATCTTGCTGGCATAGAGATCAGGGAAAAGAGACCCAAATCTCCCTGATGATATAATAATCTGTTTAATAAGGCAGAAAATTTGGTAATACGATATGAAAACATTCTTGCAAAAATGTCCAAAGTACAAACTGCGGAGGCAGTTTAATGGGAGCGGTGATAACCTGGAGAATTTACTCATGTGTGACAGCTCACGTCTGCACTTGCAGCTGTCTCTGCCAGGAATACCCACCCTCCAACCTTCCATCCACCCACATTGGCTCCTTCTTGTGTCTCAGTTCAAATTTCATTTTCTTGGTGAAGTTTCCCCTGACCTTTCCTTCCCAGCTTGAACTCACTCTCAGCCTTTCCCAGCTTAGCTCTGAAATATCATCCATTTTAATTTCTTCATGTTACTTAGTATATTTACTTATTTATTGCTTGCTTTTAGCTCTTTCAACAAAAGCTCCAGGAGAGATCTGACCTCATCTCCCCAGCACTGAATCTAGCGCCTGGCACCTGGTGGGCATTCCACAAACACTTGTTGAATTGCGAAATGAGAGAATTTCTCCATGACCTTAGACAAATGAAGCAACATGTTACTTTACAAAGATGTCTAAGGATGCCCTTACAATAAGATTTTACACTTGTGAGTTATCCATGGATGGAAAAGTTAGAGGTTTCACAAATGATGAGCATTTCTAGAATGGATGTCAATGTCATAAAACCAAAGGGGAAAAGTTTGTCATCTCCCAAAATCAAAGGTCACTTTTTAGACTAAGGTACCACTTACCTATTTTGTTTTTTCCTTCTTCGTACTTTATTCTTTGTAAAATATGATGTACAATTCTACTTCTCGTGGCATTGTTGAAGAACGTGTCTTTGTTGTGTATGATGAAGCTGCACACACATATTGAAAACACAAGTTGAGGATTAATTGGAGGTGAGAAATTTCATGTTTGGTATAATTTGGCGTTACATCTCCAATCAGTCATAGACAGATCAAGTCCAGAACAGTATAAGAGAGCCCAGGGGTCCCACCCAGGTCAGGAGGCCTACAAATCTCAGTAGTTTTGGTTCTCAGGTTCCTCAGCATTAACATCACGATGGCAGGAAGGAGCTAGAGCTAAACAAAAGTAAGAAACCTTAAAATAGACTCATAGCAAGTCTAGGCCTCATAGTTATTTTTCAGTATGCTCATTAGATACATTCAACTAAAAATGCATTTTGTTTTTATCTCCTCTTCTCGTCTCCCCCATCCTGATACTTTCAGAAATTTTATTGTCTGAAACTGGCTTGGGTGATGGATATAGGAGTTAGGTAATGAGCTCTTGTCTGGCTCAAAAGTGAGACAAGCATCTAAAAATCACCTCTGCCCATAGTTGTTCCTAGATGAGACCCCTCCTCTTGAGCATATGCTTTAGATTGCTTTGTCTCACCCAGCAGCCCACCAGCCGCCACAGGTTTTCACCAGATTCATACACACACACACACACCAACCACGACCTTGGGTTTTCCAGTAGGTGTTTCTACACTACTGAGAGGTTTTCCGGGTGGTGGCTAGAGTTTCCTGGACAGCAAAATCCAGCACAAAATGTCGATGTCTTTCTTTCTCTCCCAGGAATGCATTCGATGACAGTATATTAGCAATATTATAACTATTGTATAATTGCTTCCTAAATTGTGAAGTGCTCAGCAAACTTTTATTGGGTACTTTGTATGATCATGCTGGACACCACGTGAAGCATGTCAACTTTGGTAGCAATCGCCCTCAAAATCCAACTCAGAAGTCACCTCTCCCACTGCTGCCTTAAAAAGAATTCAGTGCTATCTCCTTGAGCTTTTTCTTATCTTGAAAACACACTAATTTACTGATCATTCCGTGCTGTCATTCGTGTTCATTCATTCACTCAGCAAATGTTTATTGAGGGCACTCTGTAAGGTATTGATTATACAATGGTAAATAAAACAGACAAAATTTGGTCCCTGAGAGGCTTACAGGCTAGTGGGGAAGACACAGCATAAAGGAAATGAACATGATGCTAGAGCAAAGGTGGGCAGAACCAACCTCCTTTTGTGTGCCTTTCTCCCACAAGGCTGTAAGCTCATTCAGGATGGAGGATTGAGTCATTTCTGTAGTCCAAGGATCTCGTGAGCGCCTGGTACACCATATATGTAGGTACAGATTTTTGAACAACAGTAAGAGAGGGTCATGGGGATTGATATTGGAAAATGTTGCTAGTAAATGTTTATCTTCAGGAAGGTGGATTCTCAGGAGTTGTTCAAATGAGGAGAAGTGAGAACTAGCTCAGAGAAAGGGTGGTGAGGAATGGGGTTTGGTTGGGGCACAGAATTGGGAGTGTGAGTGTGGGGTAACATGCCAAGGAAAGGCCAGAGAACGTGAAGGTAAGATGTACAAAAACAAAATGTGAAGACAAATGAGCTGATGCCTTAGAGAAGTATGTTCCTCTCACTTTTACCTGTCATGGATTCGGTAATAGAGTATTGTCTTCAGAAAAAAGGTAATTTGACCTGATGGATGAGAGAGAAATGCTACGTGGGTAAATGAGGAAGTCGCAGCATTTATCTTGTATTTTTTCCAGGCTTTTCCGAAAACATTTCATGTTATCAGAAAGGGAGAGAGGGAAACCAAGAGTTACCTCAAACGTGGTTCCTTTTTTAAAATATTACTCTCCCTTGGTTTTTTTCACCTCATTTGAGACAGACCATTGCATTTTAATACTCAAGAGGTCATAAAGAAAGAGATGACTAATAAAAAAGCCCATTTGACCCATGATTTCAGACGAAAACTGAAAGTTGAGAAACACAGCCATCCCTGACAAGAGATTCCAAGCTAACATCCATTTCCTTCCTCCAGGACATGGCTTCCGTCTCCCTTCCCCTGTTTAGCATGTTACCTTTTGTGAGCTCATGTAACAGTTCTCTAAAATAAGCACAACAGACAAGCTTCCAAACGTGGTTTCCCCTTCCTTACATGTACCTGGAGCCTGGAGAGTCTTTAGCGGGAACAGACACACAGAGCCTGTGCCAGGGGCTAGTCTAGACATCTCCAGCTACGTTAACGCATTCAATTCTTACAATAACTCAGGTTAAGTAAGGACTTCAGAGCCTCATCTTACAGGTGAAGGATAAGGGAGGTTAACTACTGTGCCCCAAATCACTCAACTAATAAGAGGCAGAGCGAGGACGTGAACTGAAGCCTTTTATCTCCAGAGCCTGCCCTCTCAGCCGGGCCACCCACCCGCCTCCCTAGGACAGAACACCTCCTGGAGGGTGGCTGTTGGGAGGATGAGGCCGAGAGTGATTCTGCTTGGGATCCTCTCCTTGCTTCTAATCATTCTTTGAGTCTCTGCTCAGGGCACATCCCCCACCAAGGGTCTTCCCGACCCCACCATCCTCACCCTATAAAGTAATGTGGGGCTAGAAACATGAAGGAAGCAGCTTTCAGCTCCCACATCTCCCCTGCTTTCCCTTAAGCTTTCAAAGTGAGATAGCCTCAGTCTAAAACCTGCCTTTGTCACTTACTATGTGGTGTTAGGACCACCCCTCACTTCTGTGGGTCTCAGTTTCTCCTCCAGTGAAAATGGGGGCGACACTGTAATCTCTCATTGGGTTTCTGTAGCATTAGACGAGATGGCAGGTGCTGCTGAGCCCACTGTCTGGTATTCAATAAGCTCTCTTAGCTGTCATCATTGCTGTCGCTCTATGACATTACGTAGACCTGTCTGCCTACATGCCTGACTTCTCAGCCTGAGCTTCCTGAGGCCGAGAGCAGTGGGATCTGTGACTGGCTTTAATGGACAAATGTGGCAGGAGTGAGGTTTGTGAGTTCTGAGCCCAGGCTCTGTAGTTTCCACTCTTGTCTGCTTGAAATACTTCCCCAAGGCTGCCAATGCAAAGAAGCCTGGAGATAAATACTTCAGGGAGCTTTCTTCATTAGGTTTTAAATCCAGATTTCTTTTTTAATACAGCGAAGCAAGGCTGATACAGTTAACTGTCATTTAAATTATGCCCTCAAATTAATGAAACTCTAAGTAGGACCAAAGCAACCCATGATTTCTTTTCATGCGACAAGACCTATTTTGAGAGTTTCTTTGGGCTTTTGGTAACTGCGGTGCAATAACTAACTTCTTATCTCAAGTATACTTGACTGTTCAGGAAAGATTTTCAAGCCTCATTTTAGGATTAAGGAGATAAGCTTCTGGAATAGAAAGCAATGTAATTTCAATGGTCATTTTTAATTGTACTTCATGGTTTCATCTCTGCTATTTGAATGTTAAATACAAACCAAGAAATACTTCCTTTTGAGACTTCCAGGTAAGGATGGAAAATTAAATATTTGCATTCAATTTTCCTCTCTCTCAAAACCCCATGAAAATAATAGTAAACTGTATGTGTTTAAATAAAGGTATAAATCCTCAAGGAACAAAGATAGCAAAGGACTACAGCAACCAAATGTTGGAATGTGAAAAGCGGACAGGTAAGTGATACCAGACTTAGGAGATCAGAAAAAGCTGAATCCTAAACCAGTGTGGGGGAAAACCAAGAACTATCATACTTATGCTGCAAAAATCTCATAAAATTTTAGAACTGGGGCCCCAGTGACTTCTAGAAGTAGGATATATAGAATGCTAAAATAGGTACTGGTTAAAAGCTGTTTGGGAAGATGCTAGATGCTCATCTTGCCTGAACTCTACCAGGTAACTAGAGTTCATTTTTGTGTTTGTTTTTAAATAGGCTAGTGCAGTCTCTGAACTGAAAGATACTAGGCATGCGTGGTTATGGGTAGCAGTACCATAGTGAAAACTGAAGCATCAATTGCATCCTGGAAGCTGATACTCCCAGCTATCTTCATCCCCTTAGGCTCCAGAATACTGGCAGCCAGACCTTGACTGTCCAGGCAGAAGACCAGCAAATTCCTCTTTGGGAATCCAAGCAGCCCAAGATGAAAGATCTGAAGACAGTGACATTAGAGACAAACACACACACACACAAAATAAAACCCACCTATTTTTCTACAATGAAGCCCACAGTAGGAGGCCCTGCCTATTACTCTGAACTCATACTTAACTTTGCATTTCCTATTCTTAGGTATGGAATGTCAAGCAAAGATTACTTGGTATCTGAAGATATCCATGAAAACACATTAAAAATTATGATGAATAATGCCATACATGACATGCCTCCAACTAACATATTCAATGGTGAAAAGCTGAAAGCCTTTCCTGAACAAGTCAACAATGCCCACTCTCACCACTTTTATTCAACATAGTACTGAATATTTGAACTAGAGAAATTAGGCAAGAAGAAGGGGGGAAAAAAGGTATCCAAATTGGAAGGGAAGAAGTAAAACTGTGTATCCCTATGTTCATAGCAGTGCTGGAAACAGCCTAAGTGCCTATCAGTAAATGGGTGGATTAAAAAACTCTGGTACATTTATACAATGGAATACTACACAGCAGAAAGAAAGAACTTCTACCTTTTGTGATGGCGTGGATGGAACTGGAGAATACTATACTAAGTGAAATAAGCCAGTCGGCAAAAGACAAATACCATACAGTCTCACCTATAACAGGAATCTAATGAACAAAACAGAACCTCAGGCAATGGAAACATGGAATAGACTGACAGTTACCAGAGGGGAAGGGAGAGGGGGATAATGGTGGAAAGATAGGGAAGGGACTAATCAAAAACATGTATGAGTGACCCACAGACATGGACAACAGTGTCATAATTGATTCAGGGATTGGGGGATGGAATGGGCGGAGGAAGGCCAAAGTGCAAAAGTTGGGACAGCTATAATAGAATAACAATGAAAAGAAAGAAGTAAAACTCACTATTTTTAGATGACATAATATTATGGATAGAAAATCCTAAAAACTTTACCAAGATTGTTAGAACTAATAAGTTCAATGAAGTTGCAGAATACAAAATCAATATACACAAAGTTATTGTATTTACATACACTAATGATAAACTATTAGAAAGAAAATTAAGAAAGATATTCTATTTATAATTGCATCAAAAAGAATACCTAGGAATACATTCAAGCAAGGAGGCGAAGACCCATAGAATCAAAACTATAAGACATTGAAGAAAACACAAATAAAAAGATACTGTATGCTCTTGGATTAGAAGAATATTGTTAAAATGACCATGCTACCCAGAGCAATCTATAGATTCAATGTAATCTCCATCAAAGTTCCAATCACATTTTCACAGAAATAGAACAAAAAGTTCTCAAATTTGTATGGAACCATAAAAGACTCTGAATAGCCAAAGCAATCTTGAGAAAGAAGAACGAAGCTAGAGGCACCATGCTTCCTGATGTTAAGCTATGTTACAAAGCTAGAGTAATAAAAACGGTATGGTATTTGCATAAAAAGACACATAGAAAAATAAATCAGAATAGAGAGCTCTGAAATAAACTTACACATATTTGGTCAACTAGTTTGTGACAAGGGAGACAAGAATGCATAATGGAAAAGGGAATCTTTTCAGTAAATGGTGTTGGAAAAACTGGACAGCCATAAGCAAAAGTATAAAACTGAATTTTATACCATATACAAAAATAAACTGAAAATGGATTAAAAACTTGAAAATAGGACCTGAAATAAACATAGGTGCTAAAGCTCCTTGACATTGTTTTGGCAGTGATTTCGGGGGGATTTTATACCAAAAGCAAGGCAACAAAATAAAAAAGAATAAAATGGAATATCATTAAACTAAAAAGCTTATACACAACCAAAAAAATCAACAAAACGAAAAGGCAGCCTATGCAATAGGAGAAAATAGTTACAAATCATATACCTGATAAGGGGTTAATATTTAAAAAATACAAATAACTCATACAATTTCATAGCAAAAAACAATCTGATTTTTTAAAATGGGCATAGAATCTGAATAGACATCTTTCCTAAGATGACATACAGATAGTCAATAGGTACACAAAAAGGTGCTCAACATCACTAATCATTAGAGAAATGCAAATCAAAAGTACAATGAGATATCACTTCACCAAAAGACAAAAAATAATGAGTACTGGAGAAGAGGTGGAAACAATGGAGCCCTTGTGCTCTGTTGGTAGGATGGTAAACTGGTACAGCCACTCTGAAAAACAGTAGAGAGGCTCCTCAAATTTAAGATAGAGCTGCCATATGACCCAGCAATTACACTTCTGGGTATTTACTGAAGGAAACAAAAACACTAACTTGAAAAGCTATACACAACCCCATGTTCACTGCAACACTATTTACAATAGCCAAGATATGGAAGCATCTTAAGTATCCACTGATGAGTGAAAAAAAAAAAAAAAACATGATATACTCTTCCATTATATGTATATTTACATATATACATATATGTAAATGTATACATACACATAGACAACTAGTCATATATACACACACTGGTCACATACATATGTGTGTATATATATAGATATTATATATAGGAATAGTATTTAGCCAAAAAAAGAATGAAATCTTGCCACTTGCAACTACATGGAGAGACCTAGAGGGTGAAATGTCAGATGAACAAAGACAAATACCATGTAAATTCACTTATATGTGGAATCTTTGAAAGGCAAACAAAAACAAGCTCAGATAAAGAGAACAGGTTGATGGTTGCTAGAGGCAGAGGTCTAGAGGTTTGAGGGTGGGCAAAATGGGAGAAGGGGTCAAGAGGTACAAACGTACAGTTATAAAATAAATAAGTGATGGGGATGTAATGTGCAGCATGGTTTCTTTAGTTAATAATACTGCATTGCACATTTAAGAGTTTCGAAGAGAGGGCCTTGGCTGAGTAGCTCAGTTGGTGAGAGCATCAAACCAACATGGCAAGGTTGTGGGTTCGGTTCCCGTCAGGGCACATACAAGAATGAACCAATGAATACATGAATCAGTGGAACAACAAACTCACGTTTCTCTCTCTCAACTCTAAATAAAACATTATTTAACAAGTATATCTAAGAGAATAAATCTTAAAAGTTCTCATCATAATAAAAAGTCTAGTGAGTTTAGTCAAAGAACTAGCATGGAAGAACCATGGACATGGACAACAAATGGGATTGACTTTGGAGCGGGGGAGTGGGTGGGTGGGGAAGGGGACTGTGGGGAGGAAAAAGGGGATGGACATAATACATCAACAAAATTAAATTTAAAATAAGTAAAAAAAATTAGATACTTAGGAGAAACACCTTGATATCATTAAAAAGATTTATGCTTAAAAAATATGTATTTGTCATCTATGTAGGATGACAAATGTTAAATAGACTTATTATGATCATTTTTCAATATGCACAAATATAATCATTATGGTATACCCTGTACATATGTTATGTACCAATTATATCTCAATTAGGAAATCATTTTGCTCAGAGAATTAAGATAATGGAATTGTGAAAAAAAGCTCAAAATATAATTTTAGGGAGTCCAAAATAGAATAGCCCTTAGAAACTAAAACAAAATGAGGACAGAAATGAAAACTCAAAAGAAAAAAATAAAAATAAGAAAATTTTCCAGTAAATAAACCAAGGAAATCTTTTGGTTCTAGATAATAAAATGAAGAGAAAAGATAAGGACGTGAGGGAATCGGTTCAGAAAGTCCAATATATGAAAAATAGGAATTTTGGAAGAGAAAAATAAATCACCCACAGAATTCAAGAATTATTCAAGAAAACTTTTCTAAACTGACAGACGAGGGTATTCAAGTTGAAAGGGTCCACAGAGTGCCCATTACAATAGATGAACAGAGACACGTCAAGATATGCAACTATGATATTTCAGAACACTGGGGACAAGCTTCCATAGAGAGGAAAATGGGTTATACAGAGAGAATTAGGAATTTGAGTGTTTTGAAATTCTCTCAGCAATATTGAACTTTAGAATCAAAGGAGCGAGACTTTAAAATCTCCAAGGGGAAAGGATTTTTGACCGGATAAAGACGTCTATACCTAGTCCAACTATTATTAGGAGTGAGCTATAATAAATATATGTAGCAGTTTCCTACAGATGCCATAACAAAATACCATGGATGGGGTGGCTTAAGCAGTGGAAATATATTCTCTTATAGTTTTGGAGAAAGAAGCTGCTTCATAAACAGAATATTATGAGCTTAAGAGATCAAGAGCTGATATAGTAACATCTGCTTTATTGGTTTCAAATAAAACAAACCTGGGTTAGAGTCTTGGTTCTGCCAAGTTCAGCTGACCTTCAACAGCCACTCCTTCCACCTCATGCAGTTGAAAGTCTATGTATAACTTTGGACTCCCCCAAAATATAACTATCAATAGCCTACTATTGGCTGAAAGCCTTACCAATAACAGCTGATCAACACATATTTGGTATATGTATTGTATACGGTGTTCTTACAATAAGGTAAGCTAAAGAAAAGGAAATGTTAAGGGAGGTACATGTGCTGTATTTATTTTTAAAAATCCATGCATCAATGAAGCTCTAGTTCAAACCTGTGCTCTTCAAGGGTTAACCATATTACCTGAATTTAGAAAAGGAACTTCTCTAATCCTCTGTATTTTTATCTATCAAATGGCGCAATAATAATACCCACTTCAGAGGGAGTTCTGAGGATTAGGTGGTAATGCATGCAGTGTACTCATGTACACATTTCTTTCATACATGGTAATTTTATGATTTTATTATTAGCTCATTAGTTGTCACTTTACATGAAGATTACTGATCCTTGTCATTCTAACAAACTCCAATAAGTACCTGCTATTTTGAAATCAAGTATTGAAATTTTTATGGAAATTTCTATTTTAATAAAATATTTCAGACACCAAAATACATTGAGAATAATATCAAACACTCCTATGCCCAATAACTGAGGAAATAAAAGTTTGCAGGTACAGTGGCAGTTCTCCTGTGTGCTCAATTTCATTCCCCTACCCTAGGAACAATCACAATCAGGAATTTTTCATAATTCCCAATGTGTGTGTATTCCTAAATATACATTATAATTATTTTTAAAAGATTTTTATTTAAAAAAAATTATTGTTCTGTTACAGTTGTCTCATTTCCCCCCTATTTCTCTCTCCTACCCCATCATCCCATCCCCTTTCCCACAGTCAATATACATTATATTGTATGTTTTACATTTTCACAGAAATGATATCACGCTGTACTCAGTCTTCTGCAACTGCCTTTCCTTGTGCAACTGTGTGAGGTTCACTCTATGTATCTAGTCCAGTAGTGTGTCCTGCTGCTCACAACTCTACTAGATGAAGATGCTGCAGTTCATCGATTCATTCTCTTCTGCCAGATATTTAGGGTATTCCCAACACTTCATCAATATAGACAACACTGTCAAATGTATGTATGCAAATGTTTCTCAAGGAAGATATACCTAGGAGTAGCATTTCTGATATGTATATTTGGACGGGTATTAAAAAAGAAGCAAGAGTTAAAAGTGGGAATTTAATACACCCATGAGTCAAAACATCCTGATATGACATGATTAATGGTGAGGCCTGTTGCAATTAACTTGATGCTAATAATGACTAATTTGCCTAAATCTGGGGATGTTTTTAAAAAGAATATTAAATTAGACTAGATTAGAATAGATCTGAGGTGTCTTCATAATAACATCAATTTACTCTACTGTGCTTTCTAGAGGAACAAGAAACCATAGAGTGTATTGCACAAGTAAAAATTACAATGTGTCATGCTAGAAAAAGGTTGGAGAGTTTGTTGGTTGAATCAAAAAATGTTTTTAAATGTTAATTACTTAATAAGAGTAGATATAGTCATGGAGCCATAGGTAGAAAATCTTGCTAGGCCACAATAGGCCAAGTAGTACCTTTGATGTTGGGGACGTGTACACAGAACCAAGGAAAGTGGGGATGTGGACAGTAATCTGAATAATTCTGGAGGAAGAAGAGGGAAGCAGAGGAAAGGAAAAGGGATACTATAGGAAAGAGAAAAGAGGCAGAGGAGGAAAAATTTCCTGAAATTGGTAACAATTCAGGCTAGCCCTCATCTATCTCCACCTTTAGCAAAAGTGAAAATAAACATACAACTCACACGTTATAATCATCTACTTTTATATTAGGTGTGTGCACACTGTTAATATTAATAATAGACAAACTGAACATTTACCATAGGTGTTTATACACTGCATTGCTAATTTACATATTATATGAGTACTATTATGACTTGTAGTTTACAGATGAAGAAGGTGAAACTCAAAACCACACAGTGTATGAGTTGCAGAGCAGGGCCTTAGGCCAGGCCTCACTCCCTCAAGAGCCTGAGCTCCTAACCAGGGCTTATGTGAGCTCAACCAGTAACCCTTAAGTACAGACACTGTGAGTCAGTCATTCACCCCAGTCCAGTCCAACGTAGTGCCCGTCACTGAAACTGGTGCCTGACGCTGACGGAACTGACATGGACATGGCTATTCAGAATGAAAACTCGAAAGCTTTGCAATTCTCACACATAGGGGAGATCCCTCTTATTTGATATTTAAAAGTGAGCCAGAGTGAAGAGCAAAGCAATTTTTAAAAGCCCCATAAAACAAATTTGGAAACATAAATGATTTCCTAATTGATCCTCAGATCGGAAAGATACAATTTAGAATAGCCCAGGCCTCAGCTTTCCACTAATCAAGGTGCCAACTGTCATTTAGGCCATAAGGAAAAATTTGCCTGAATGAATGAAGCAATTGTCATTGCACAGATTGATCAGTCAGTGACACATTCATAGCTACTGTCTCAGTCTGGTCTTGGTCATGGGTCTTATTTTAATATTCCCTATTGGAACCGGGTCAGCCGAAGTATTGAGTGAAGGACCAGATCTATCTACTTTCCTGCAGTTCATATATACTGCCATGATCAGCAAAGACCCAGCCCTCTGCCAAGCACCTGCAAAATTTCAAAGTTAGTAAAATTTATTTTCCATAATCTGTCTTTAAAACAAATTTCTTACCTTTTTTTCCCTTTACTATCTTAATGGCATTCCCCATCTAATCCCCAAACAGTCAAAGCTCACCACTATGGCTCTTCCTTCCACCCCTTTATTTTAACTCTCTAGATTTGACCATCATAAGGGGGTATAAATGAAGAATAATGTTAGATATTTCATTTTTCCCAAGAATATTTTAGTTTTAGAGGCAGATGACTTCAGCCAAAGGATTCAAGTCCCAACTGTCAAATTCTGTCTGAGGGAGTGTACTATTTATTAAGTTATGCCTTAGCTTCCCTCTTAGTTCTCCTCTAAAACGTGGGAGCTGGAACCCCGCCACCTACCATATTCTCACCATATTCTCCTTGGCATTGGCCCTCTGATGCGTCTGGCCAGTAGGGGGCACTACAGGGGACTGAAAGGGGGAAAAAGGCCATGAAGCTACTTTAACTTGTTTTTTTTTCCAATGTGTCTGTGGATCCCGTTCATGTTGCCCTAGCAGTGATTCTTCAGCCTCTCAGTAGCAGCTGGTTCCAGTTTTTATCTTTATCTTTTTTTTTTTTTACACCTCCACTGGATTCACTGCACTGCCCTATACCCCAGAGGGGCCAGCACCCGCAGGGTAGCATCTCCTCAGAAGAGATCTGGGGCTCAGCTCCAGGGGCTTCTCCCCTGAGCTTCTAGGTTCTGATAACTCCAGCCTCTTTCTTCTGCTCCCTGAGCCCCTGATGCGATTATCATCTGTGGGGCTTCAGTGCTGCTTTTGTGACATTTTAGTTCTCCAATATCTGTTTCACCAGTTCCCCATATTAACCTCTGTGTTGAAATAACTGCAGGGCTCAGCTTTCCTGAATGGAGCCTGGGTGGGACAGGAAGTTAGAACACAAGCATTCCTTGGAGAACAGGCCTTCTCTCTCCTCAATAATCACCTACCATGTAAACAGCTATTCATCTATCCTGCTTGTTAATGTGATAGGAATATCACCACAGTATAAAGATGGTTTCTGAATTTGAACTTTGAAATGATTTCAACCCCAAATCTGATTCCTACCCAATATCATTTCACTTGCTTCTGCCCAAGTCTGAAATGATTTCAACCCCAAATCTGATTCCTACCCAATATCATTTCACTTGCTTCTGCCCAAGTCTGATTTCTAACTAATATCATTTCACTTGCTTCTGCCCATCTTTATGTTGAATAGAAACTTCATTTCCTAACACAGAAGGTGCTTGAAACAAAATAGTTCAAGATATCACCTGAGTCCTAGAAGAGCTCACAGACTAATATGTTATATAAATGCAACAGGACAAAAACAATAAGAGATAATGCCAGGTAGGTTGCATTGTTGTTCCTAATTTGCTGCTTTACTTTGTGAGGATTACATATTCCTATCCATTGTCATGGACTTGCACCCACCCTCCCTAGGCAAGAGCTATAATTCCCCATCCCATTATCATGCTTGGCCAAGAGACTTGTTTTGCTTAGTGAAAAGTGACCAGAGTGATATGTGCCACATCTGAGCAGAAATTCTAAGAGCCAATGAGTGGGCTCTACCACTACTTTTTCCTTCTGCCATGAGATGGCATGTCTTGGGTCTAGGTTGCTTCTTCAGCCAAGTTCCCATAAGAAAGAAGACATAAGAAGCAGAGCCTCAGTTGACCCATAACTAATTTTTATTGAGCATGAAACACACTTTTGAGTAAACTGCTGAGATCTGAGGGATGTTTGTTACTGCAGCAGAACCTAGCATAATCTGACTAGCACAGCTTCCAACCCAACAAAAGCAATCCTGCAATTTATGCCCTAATTTATCCTTTTTATCCCTAGTGGATAAACTATGTCAGGCCATGTAATAAAGTGATGGGAGAAAGGGGTGATGTTTCAGGGAGGGGAAAATCAGTAAAGGAAGAGGAAAAAACTTTTTGGAGGAAGAATGTTTTTGTCAAGAGTAGTAAAGAAGCATGTAAAGGAAGAAGAAAGGACGATAATAAACTGTGGCTGAGGACCATGTACTTGACTTCTCTGTGTGTTCTCTGGGAAATCCGAGTAAAGACGGGAACTCCTTTCTAATTACTTTTGGCTGCTGCCTTGTGCTTTGTGCAGCACACAGACATGAAAATAAATAATTGTGGAACAATATGATCAGTTCCATATTCTAAGCATTTATAAAGGCTAACGAGCCTGGAATTCTAATGCCACCTGCCTGAGAAGTAAGAGGTTTCATAAAGATGATGGCATCTGAACAGGTTCCTGAGGGAAGCACATGCTTTCACCAGAGTAGGAAGAAAGAGAGAAGGAACAATCATGGGATAGTTAGGTGACCTCCATGGCTGTGTTGTAGGAGCATGTAGGCCAGGAGGCTGTGGAGGGGAGAAGCAGCTGAAAAAGCAATTTTGTGTACTGTGCTAAGGAGATGCAACTTTATCTTAAAGGTACTAGAGAGTCTTTGGAAGCTGTTATGTGCAGAAGCAATGCTACCCCATGTGAAGGTTCATATTACTCATGGCAGAAGACGCATGGCTGAGGGGAGGAGGAGTGTGGAAACCCAGCCCCCTACTCTCCTTGTCCATCTGCAGGCTGTGAATTCCTGAAGAAAGGGTGTTCGCTTCTAATTGCACAGTGGTGTTAGTGGTAGGAGCCTTGCACACTACCTGTGACATGCGTGTGGTGGACAGACTTGGGATTAGGGAAAAATGGAAGAAATGAGATTTCTAATCATACATGAGTTGGTGGCCACTTCAACTAAGGTGGTGTCAGTGAGATCAGAGAGGAGGAGCTGGGACCAACGGCACTTGGTGGTGAAGGTGGATGGTGGGGAAGGTTGTAGTGTCAAGGCTGGTCAACATGTAGGGGTGATATCATTAATCAAGACTAGGAAACACAAGCCTGATGGTGTGGGTGTAGTACTGGGTGAGGAAAGTGGGAAATTAGATGAACCTGGTTCTTCCCCAGGAATAGAGACATTTCTAAGACATGGCCCTCCATCAGTGGTCATTCACAAAGACCACAGGTTTAACTCCCGTCTCCTCCTCAGTGCCCCTCTTGGATGGGAATGACATGTGCCCTGCCCAGGCCCTGGGTTGTAGAGTTTGTAAATGGGCTACCCGAGCTGTACTGCTCCCCGTGTGGTGGGGTGGCAGCAAAGCCAAAGAATATGCTACCCAGAGCCTGCCTCAAACACCCCAAGCCCATGTCTGGATCTTTGTGGAACTGTACACCAGGCTGTCCTCTTGAAGACACCTCTGTGCCTGACAAGTAGCCAAGATGCTTGCAGGGACCATTAATGGTACCTGGGCATGGGCTGGGGTGTCCACAGGTATGAACCCAAAGCTCCTCAGTATGAGTAGGAAGAGAAACAGACAGGCCAAGATAGGTGGGAAATAATTTTCCCCACATTCACCAGTGGAATGGATCCCTGAGGATCCTAAGGACTTGGACTTTCAGGTCATTATGCAGATGCATTTGTCAAGGTAGAAGGCAGCAAGGCAGACAGGGCACATTTTTCTCCTGTCCATTAACCTGACATTGATTGGTGTGACCTTGACCATGCCACTCAGTCTCTCTGACCTTCATCTGTATTACCCATACCTTCAGTGCTATGTCTATGGTGTAACTCTGAAATACAGGAGTTATTTATAAATGGTGGTCACTTTTGCTTTTATCACTACAATTACTCCTGCCACTACTTGAAGACTACCATTTGGCCTACCACTGTGTTGTACTTAACTGTTAACGTGATTTACTGCTTTTAATTATTTAGATGTATGGTCTATAGGATTCACTTGTACTCTTGCCTCAGGCCCTACAATTGTTATTAGCCCTTCCCATAGGTTCAAAAGAAGTGATCTAAAGAGATAAATATGTTGCCTTTCAGTCCCAAAACTTAACAAAGATAAATATGAGAACCTCAGTGTGAGGCTCTGGCAGAGTACATAAGAGTGAGCTCATGGAGTCCATTCAGGGGGGCTTCCTGCTTCTGCCAGCTGTGTAACTCAGATCACTGACTTGCCCTCTCTGTTCTACTTCTCCAGCTCTGAAGGCAGGTAACAATACAGACTCAAGGGTAGCCTGAGGTCTAGTGATGCTTGATCAATACCAGCTATGCTAGTGCAAAAGGAGCATGGGTTTGAAATTAGGCAGGATTGGGGTCAAACCCCCAAATCTGCTGTTACTGTGTAGGCATAGGTGGCCTGTTTAACTTTTCTGAGCCTGGGTTCCACCTTCTGTGAAATGAGAGTAATGAAATTATGTTGCAGGGATGTTGGAAAGGTCAAATGAGACAACAGATGAAGAGCCTGGCACAGGGTACCTACAGGCACCACTTGTTACCTTCCCTTCCAATCTCCGTTTCCCCTCTGACCACTACTGTTCTTCTAGATGATATAATGCACAATGTCCAGTCCTTCCACAGATGCAGTCCCAGTCTCCTGGCTTCTCCTTTATGTTAACTCATCCTTACCTTGTTATACCTAAATTTGAACAAATCTCCCCTTTTCCTACAGGCACTTTAATCGCCTTTTATCACTTAAAAAAAAAATCATTTTCAAATGTTTTTCTATTGCAGTTGTCCCAATTTCCCCCATTTTGTCCTCCTCCACCAATCCCACCAGCTGCTCCCACAGTCAATTCCCACACTGTTATCCACGCCCCTGGGTCATTCATACATGTTCCAGTTCCTTCCCCTTCTTTTCACCATACTCTTCCTCTCTGGTCACTGCCAGTCTGATCCTTTTATCATTTTGATGAGTAAAATTGCCTCTTTCCTATCATGTTGACATTCTTGAATTAAATTTTTAAATAAAAAAATATACACATAAACATACACATGAACACATACTATTTTAGTACAATACTTAGCACATAATGCATAAAAGTATTTGTCGAAGGAGTTGATAAAACCTATATACATTTACAGATAGATAAAGGGCAATAAAAGATTTCTAAGTGACTTATTCAAAGTTGATCCCACAAATACTAAGAGCACACAGCCAACTACTGAATCTCCCAGCACCCAAAGGTATGCTCTTCACACATGATGAGGTGACCTCTCGGTCCTTGAAACTAAAGTCATTAAATTTGGTCTGACTTGAAAGAAGCCACATCGTTGTCAGAAGCACACATCTCAGGCTGCATAGCTTGCTTCATTTTCATCTCAGTTTCAAGCTTTCCAGGAGAGAGCTACAGCTCCCCTGACTCTGTGGATCAATACAGACAACCTGCATATTGAGGATCCTAATGCCAAATAAGTGGCTGCAATAAAACTAGTATTCTGAAACTGCTGCAAGTTGCCGGGCATCGAAAGAACATTAATCCTGCCTGAATCAATCTCAGTAGCTCTTTGCCTAAAGGACTCTCTAAAGATTTCAGATCGACAAAAACAACCAAAAAAAAAAAAAAAAAAAGTCCAAACACTGAAAATAAAATACAAAGCCAGACTGCTAGAAGAATCAGTATCTTCAAATACCTATGCTAACAGGGTTTAGAAAACAAATACATACATGTTATTGATAAATAGATGTGAATGTAATCCTGTTTTAGTTTGGGCTGCTGTAACAAATTACCATAGACTGGGTGGCTGTTAAATAACAGAAATTTATTTCCAGGAAATGAGTGTGCAAGCAAGGTCAAGTTCTGGTGAAGGCCCTCTTTCAAGTTGCAGACTACTCATTGTATCCTCACATGGTGTAAAGAGAGAGAGAGAGCGCTAGGTCTCTGGTGTCTGCTTTAAGGGCACTAATCCCCTTCATGAGGGCTGCACCCTCATGGCCCGATCACTTTCCAAAGGCCCCACCTCTTAATACTATTACATTGGCAATTAGATATCAACATATGAATTTTAGAAGGATACAAACATTCAGTCTATAACATATTTGGAACACTGAGTAAAATTTATTTTAAAAGTAATTCTATTCCAGTTCAGGTCAGTCTTTGCCACCTCAAATTTATATACTGACTGCAAATTTTCAGAGATTTTTCCAAGGACTCTCATAGTAGCAATAGTAGCAGTAGCAGCAGCAGCAGCAATAATAAACATTAATAACACAACAATTAATTATTGAGTGCTTTCTATAGGCCAGGAAATGGAATAAATATTTGACATGTCATTTCATTTATTGTCCCTAAACTCTACTGCCACAACCCTCCCTTCCTTCCTGCTTTCTCCCCCCACCCCCATTAAAACTTACATGCCTTCTGTTTTAGCTAGACCCTTGGAACTTTCTGGATTGGCGAATTTAAATAGCCATACTAGGCAGAGTAACACTCCCCCAAAGAAGTTCCCATCCTAATCCCTAGAATTTGGGAGTATGTTAAACTGTGTGGCAAAGGGGAATGAACACATTGCTCACTGGTCATGAAAAAAACTTGTGTTTTCAAGTCCAAAAGTTGTTGACTGATAATGAGTTAACTTGTGCTTGCACTTGCTTTAGCTTTTGTATAAAATTGCCAGTCAACAGTGTGTTAATATTGCACACCATTTCGTGGATGCACAGGGCCCATGTTAAAACATTTTGTGTACAACCAAGCTTTGCAAAGTTATATGTGAGTTATGCTGAGTTACATATAACTAGAATCAAGGTTGCTAATTAGTTGACTTTAAAATAGGGAGACTGCCCTGGGCTATCCAGGTGGATCCAATGTAACAAAAAGTGTCCTTAAAAATGGATGAGGAAGGCAGAAGAGTCAGAGGAGGAGATAGGATGACAGAAGCGAGACCAGAGTGAAGTGACGTGATGTGAGAAGGACCCAGCTGTCACTGCTGGCTTCAAACATGAAGAGGCCACCAGCTCAGCAATGTGCCAGCAAAGAAACTGATTCTTCCCCAGAGCCTTTGTGAAAAAAAAAAAAGCAGCCCCTCCACACCTTGCGTTGAGCCCAGTGTGACCCACGTTGGACTTCTATTCTATAGAACATAAGATGATACGTTTGCGTTATTTGAAGCCACAAAATTCATGGTGATTGATTACCGCAACCATGGAAACTAATATAGAATGTTAAGAGAGGAAGACTGGAGCTAGACTGTCTGGCCTTAGAATCCAAGCTGTGGGCAATCTGTTTAACCGTCTGTGCTTAGTTTCCTCTCTAATGTTGAGGAAAACAATTATACCTTTTTCACAGAGCTAAATAAGCTTCTAATTCTGAAGTACCTGGCAACTAGCAGGTACCATATAAACATTAGTTGTCATTATTCCTGTGATAAACTCCCCACTGGTACATTGGGTTGGCCAAAATGTCTGTTTAGTTTTTCCCATAAAAGACACATTTTTTTCATTTTCACTAATAGCATTATTGATGTGGATATTTTGAGTATGTTGGCTCTCTCCTGCACGGTATAACATTGATTGCTCTCAATTAATGTCTAAATTTGATTGCTATCAACGTCAACTGCTCTATCTGACCATGAAGCATCATCCAGCAAGAAATGGCAGCATGAAACTTCGCAAACCACTTTTGTCATATTCGATCAATCACAGCACCTTTTCCATACGCTGCATGAATCCTGTTTTTTTTTTTTTTATGTCAGTTGCTATCTTCCTTGAAATAATAAAGCAAAGCTGAAAATGTTGCATATTTTCTTCCATCTTCAATATTAAAATGGTTACACAAAAATTTACCCATTTTGCTGTTTTTAAAAAAATGCACACTGAGATGACAGCTGTCACAATTCAATTGAGCAAAATTGTTCCGGATGAAGTTGAAGACAACTAAGCACTACTAGGGCCATCTCAGTCTAATAGGGGGAGAGTCATGTGAGCAAATTTCATTTTAAGGAGTCTTTTTATACTGTCCATTTCGTGGATGCACAGGGCCCATGTTAAAACCTTTTGTGTACAACCAAGCTTTGCAAAGTTATATGTGAGTTATGCTGAGTCACATATAACTAGAAACCAAACTGTACATATAATCATATCATCTCTCACCTGGATGACTGCAATTGCCTCCTACCAGGTCCCTCCTCTACCCTTGCTCTGCATAATCAATCTGTCCTTAACAGAGCAGTCAGAAGAGTATGAGGTCTGTCCTGAAAGTAATGAGCCAATGTCAATATAATCAAATCAGTTTGAATGGCCAATACATTCAGGACAGGTCTTATATGTCTTAAAAGTTCAATTAGCTTTATATCTATACCACCTATGACTGAAATCACAGGGTTCTTAACTTTTTCTGCCTGACTTATTTTGTTAGCACGATAGTCTCAAGATCCATCCATGAAAGCAACAAGTGAACAAACAAGAAAAACAAACAAAAACCTCATAGACACAGACAAGAGTATGGTGGTTACCAGAGGAAAGGGGAGAGGAGGAATAGTAAAAGGTAAAGGGGGTCAAATATAGGGTGATGGAAGATTTGACTTTGGGTGGTGAGCACACAATGCAACATACAGATGATGCACCGCAGAACTGTACACTCGAAACCTGTATCATCTTATTAACTAATGTCACCTTGATACAGTTAATTTTTCAAACAGTGAAAATGTAAGTTCAGTTAGACCCAAACTGCTCTTCTGTAAAAGCCAAAGCCTTGGCAATGACCCATAGACTGTAGGTAGCCGGCCTCCCCCCGCCTCTCTAACTCATGCTCCTGCCTACCTTATCTCCTTGTCTTTTCTGCTCCAGCACAAGTCTTACTTTTCCCCAAACGCACCCTGAGGTGCTTGCAGATTAGGGCCCTGCTCTGGCTGTTACCCCTCCCTGGAACGAACTCTCCCTCTCTCTTACCTCCTTCAGGTCTATCTCCAATCACATCTCCTATCTGAGGCCTAACTTGAAGGATATAAACTGTTTATAAAGGACGCAATCTGTACCTTCACCCCAGTGCCAGCATTCTCCATTCCCTCCCCTGACTCTTTTTCCGTCATATTCATCATCCTGTAACATGCTTTACAACGGACTTTTTAAAAAATGCTCATTTCAGCGCAATTGATGTTCAGAGCTGGATAATTCTTTGCTTGGGGGAGGGGGCTGTGCATTAGAGGATGGTTAGTAGCATCCTTGTCTTCCACCCTATGGATACCAGTGGCACTTTTCAGTCCAAGTTGTCACAACCGTTCATCCCCAGACATTGCCGAGTCATGCCCTGCTTGAGAACCACTGGTTTATAATTCATGCCTGATACCCCCCAGGTAAATCATAAGCTCCAGGAGGGCGGGAGTCTTTGGCTTTTTGTTCACTGTTGATTCCCAAGAACCCAGAATGGCAACAGGCATGGAACATGTGAACACATGAACAGGCACTTAAACATGCAAATTCACAACAAACACAAATTTCAGATTCACCTATTAGGAAGCAGCCAGTATTTAATTTTACCCCACCTTTTATGAATTTTCATAAAGGTAAAAGAATGGTAACTATAGAAACAAAAAGAAAAGGAAAGCAATATTTTTCTGTCTGTTTATAATACAAACATTCTTCTGAAAGGCAATTCAGAATTCATGTATTAGTTAAAAGAATACTGCGCATATTTATTATAAAAAGTTACATAACTCTTTCCCATACTTCCTTTTCTCTGTCAATCAGCAGAAAATGTTTATTATGAGTCCTGACCTTAGAAAGTGATGGTCTCAAGGGTGTTACTGCTAATACAATTTTAAGGGTGAAGGACAGTGAGTGATACAGGCTGAAGCAGGCAAGAATGCAGAGAGGAATAAATTAGCTTTTAAATGGACTTGTCTATCATAGTCATAAAATTTGACTATAGTTTTATCTATTTCAGACTGAAGAATGTCACAGGACAAAAGACCATGGACCGGTGGTTATCAAGGGGGAACGGGGACACAATTCTGTGCCCCACCACCACCACTAAACACTGGGCAATATCTGGACATTTTTGATTTTCACAACTAAGTGGGGAGAAAACTGCTACCAGCATCTAATGGACAGAGGCTGGGGATGCTACTAATCATTCCATAATGCACAGAATAGCTCCTGCTACAAAGTTATTCAGCCCAAAATGCCAACAGTACAGAGGTTAAAAAGTCCTGTGGTACAGCATAGTGCTTAAAAGAAAGTATGTACAGGGTCTTAAGGCTTCCTGTCTGAATTTGAGTTTTTGCTCCATCACCAAGACAGATGATGTCATCATTCAGCAATGCTGTTTGCCTTTTCCTCCTGAACGCAGAGGTAAACGAGCTATCCTAGCACCTCTCAAGAGAAATGACACAACTGAGGTCCAGACCATGACATGTGGGTGAAAGTGCAGCACACCACCCTGAGTCTGGTTCACCAAAACATCCTCTCCCAACTCAGTCATCTCTCTTCCCCTCTGCCTGTCAGCCAGCTGCAAGGATCCAGGGGATGGCTCAGTAGCTAGATGGAAGTAGCCTGGTACCTCAAAAGACTGTATGGAGTGGAGACATTGCATCTTTCCCTGCACTGAACAAACATTCAGTGACCCGCACTGAACGATGATGACAACCACAGTGAACTTCTACAGTATGAAAACACTAATATCCGGCAGTTGCCCAGGCAGCTGACCAGCCTAGCTGTGTGACCTATGGCAGGCTTCTCTGTGCTTCGATTTCCTCATCGGTAACATGCTGATAACAATGCCTCCTCTCTCATAAGGTTACTGTGGGGATTAAAACACTTAAAATGCTGCCTGGCATTCTAGTAAGCGTTTTCCCATCTGTAGGTCCACCTTTGGTGATACCCTAGAATGGCCGCTGACATCCTTTATTGACTTAGAGAGAGGTGTACATGCAGGTTTGCTTTTATTGCTTCCAAAACACAGATATATGTGTTCAAACAGAATGCTAAGCTAGTTATTTTTAATCAGATCTCAAATTCAGGTTTTTTGTACAATGTAGTTCAAAGTCTAAAGATACAGGATTATGTTATTTCCTACTGTCTCTTTTCCTTTTATCCATCACCCACTTAGTAGACACACACTGAGCATCTAGTCTAGGACAGGTATTACATTAGGTCCTGGAGATAGAATTGTGAGTGAAAACAGACATGGCCTATGCCTCCATGGAATCTGAAATTTAGCCCATGAGTTAGGCACTAATCACATAACGTGTGAGTAATTACAAACTTTCAAATCTGAGAAATGTTACGTATGCAGCTAAAAGGGTATATTTAGCAGGGAGACCCTGTCTTTGGAAAGATGAAAGGAAGACTTCCTTTGGAAGAATTTCTGGAGCTGAATTTTGAAGGACAAGTAAAAGTAAACTGCAAAAAGGGGGAGAATGAGGCAAAATTTCTAGGAAAAAATAACCAGCCTGTGCCAATGGCCTGATGCAGGGAGCACTAGAGAACTGACAGTGAGGCTGTGCCTGTCTGGGTCAGAAGAGAGAGATGGAAGCAGAGAAGGCAAATCGAGCTGAAAAGGAGTTAGCAGTTAGCAGAAAGGAAATCCTGCGGTGACCTACTAACCACCCAAGGACTTGGATATTTATTCGACGGTTTTTAAACAGGGTGAAGTGACATGACTACAAGTGCATTTTGAAAAACATCCCTCTGTAGGCACTTGGGAACATGGGCTGGAGGTGGGCAAGGACAGAACCAAGGTGCCATATTTTTTCTGAATTTTGCAAGTGAGGTGTTGGTGGGGAAGACGGGATTAAAGAGACACTTAGGATGTAAAACCATCAGCCTTCGGGGATATGGAAGATGTGGGAAGCTAAGGAGCCTTGAATAGCTAGCTTCCAGGTTCTCGTTTACGCAACAGGACAAATGTTAGCGCTGTTTTCTAGTTAGTGGAAAATTAACATGGACCACATGAGGAAAAAACGTTTTCAATTTGGCTTGAGATGAGGGTGCAGTGAACTAATTTCACATCATCTTTATTCTTTACTGACGGTTCTATTTTCATTTTTATCTATTCATTTATCTTCTCATTTAACAAATCAGTGTTAAGCACCAATGATGGGACTCAAAAATGCTGATATAGACACAGACTTTCAAGGAACTTAAGCGTGCAGGAGAAACCAATTACACTCGATGGTAATATTAATGAAGAGCTGTAATACAGAAAACATTATTACCAAAACATAGAAGAGTGCGCTTCAGTCAGAATTGGGGTGGGGAGGGGGGTGGAGGTTTGAAATCTTGGAAACGTTTCTGAAGGAAATATTTCTGGTGGACCCTGAAACAAGGAGCCTAGGAGAAGGCATTCCAGATGGAGGGAAGGGCGTGCACAGACAGGGGACCAGAGGACACGCGGGTTAAGGAGATCACAGCTTCGTGGGTCGGAAACACAGAGCACAGGATGCAAGCAGGAGCTCACTTAGGAGTCTGGGTTTTTGCTCCAAGAGCCAAGTATTTCGAAGGCTTTTTTCCTCTCGGATCACTCTTTATTAAACTTCTGATTGTCTTTTGTCTCCTTTTCTACTACATTCATGTACACACACACCTATTATTCTCCTTTATTTCTAGATGAACCCAGTATCAAATATTCTGCAAACATAAAATCATACGGGCTTTTGAATTGCATTTGGGAAACCAGCAGATCGTGTTATGACCCTCAGAGCTCATTAACCACCTACTTCTGATTACTTTATAGCCAGCAGCATCACTCTCAGAGTGTGCCTAGGGAAATGTTCTTCTGCCTGCACCAAACATTTGTTTCCAACTTGACAGCAGTGTTCTGCGAGTCCTCTGCATACACATTCATTAGGGGGATGTGGTCTGTGTGGCGTAACAATTTTCAAAGAGAATGAAGTCCCCGCTGCCCACAATCCTCCAGCCCTTGCTGAAACTTACATCTCCCAGTTGCACCATAAAACTGTCCTCCTGGTCCCACTAAAGTCTGGTTCTTAGGTTTGCTTTGTTCCAGCCGTCCCTCTGCGTTTCTCTTAGTTCTCCTGCCTTGGAAGCTCATCTTCCACCGACAGATCACTCTCTTTGTTTAAGAAATAAAGCCAGGTGTTCTCACACTCTATTCCCATTCACAGAAAACTACTTCTACTTCTTCAAACACTCCATTCTGTTTCAGACCTTCGTTCTTTGATATGTACGTGGTTCTCTCTTCTTGAGATGTGCTTCCCGCCTTACCCACCTGGACAAGGGCTATCTTTCAAGACCCATCTCAAGAATTTTCTTCTTGTGACCAACCCTCATCTCTTAGCAACCTCCCAACAAATCTGAAGAATGGAGCATTCTGTTTTTTAAGTCACACCATTATATAGTTTATAATTAGTTAAAACGGTTTTCTATCTTTACAATGCTGGGGTCAACATTGTGTCCTATTTATCTGCCTAGCCTTGTACCCAGACAATGCCAGACAAAAAGTGGACACCAAACTAGTGGCTGCTGAATGAATCAATTATGCAGTGAATGAATATCCAAATACATCAGAAAAGGCTTCTTGTGTATGTGATGGAAATGGCTGAATGCTCCTATTGAGATAGGACTATCTTCTACATTCATCATATATTTTAATTTTTTAAAAGATTTTATTTATTATTTTTAGAGAGAGGGGGAGGGAGAGAAACATCAACATACGGTTGCCTTTCACCTGCCTCCAGCCACAGACCTGGCTGGAGACCTGGCTTGCAACCTGGTTATGTGCCCTGGCTGGGGAATTGAACCAGCAACCTTTGGGTTCAAAGGCCGGCACCTTATCCACTGTACCACCAGCCAGGGCTCATCATATATTTTAAAGCACTTAAAAAGATATGATCCTCTAGGTTCTAATACCTAGAGATCCTGATAGGCACCTAGGTGCTTCTGGCTTTCAGGACCCTGTGAGAAACTGTGTTTTAAAGCAAGAACATCAGAAAAATGGAACCAGCATGAAGATGAGTAGTAGGATGCCTTCCTCTTCTATTTACCTATATATTTGTGAAGTAAAACAAAAACCCAGGTGCATACCATATATTTCATTGATTCCTCACCCATCTATCCACCTATCCATCCATCTAGTTCCTTTTCCACTTATCTTTATTCCTTTTAAGCAAAGCAAAACCTCAGGGTACACACCATATACCTCACTAATTTCTCCATCCATCTATTCAACTACCCATCCATCCCATTCCTTTTCCATTTACTTCTAGTATGTCTTTTAAGTAAAAACAAATCCCAAACTATACACCATGTAATTCACGGGTCCCCTTTTTCCATCCACGTATTCATGTATCCACCCACTCACCTGCCTATTCATTTATCCATCCAACCAGCCAGCCAGGCAGGGAGAGGAGAAGCAAAGGGAAACTCTGAATGTGAGTCAGACTCGACTCTAGAAGAATTTAAAATCAAATAGTCACTTGAGTAAGAAAGGTCAAGGTGACCAACATAGGTATGATGGGGATTTAAAGTAAGATCAGGGACATGCCAGCTTTCATCTTTTTCTCTTAAGAGAAAACCCAAGTAGATCCTGATCTTTGACTTAACAGGAAGCCCCTCTTGGTTCTTACTCATCATGGTCGCGCCAACTAGGACTTTGAGGCTGAGCTGTGAGTTTCCAGTCTTTCTCAATGACCCGTGTAAGTGTTCACCTAATGTGGCTGGGTTGGCCTAAGTCTGGCTTGTGGGATCTAGGGTTTGGTTAGTTCTGAACTTACTGAATTGCTTCCCTTGCGTTATGTTATGTATTTCCATGCACAACATCTATTTTAATTGTTCTTCTCTTCTTGGCTGTCTAGAAGTCCAGAGACTTGAATTAATTTTCTGTTGCTAAAATGTGCCCCCACCTTGTGCCCCCTACAACTTAACAACTGCTCTCTGGTTCATTTTTTTCCTCAAAGTTGGCGATCTATTTTAATTTAAATCGGTCAGCCCTTCCATCCCCCCAGCTAAGAGGCTGTCTCTCTGGCCGGCGCAGGGAGAGCCAGGAGCTCCTGAAGCCTGGCTGAGGAGGCTGGGCTGGCCTGGCTTACCCCCTTCTCTGTAAGAGGCCAATTTTGGCCAGCTGTTCACCAGCTTTGCATGCTTTCCTCTCCTGCCCCCCACCCTGCCGTCTCGCCGTGATTTCTTGTCACCTCAGCAGCTTCACCGTCCATCCTCTAGGGCTTGTGCAAATCCTCCAAGATTCTTAGCCAATTTCTCCCCCACCTCTAAGTCCAAAGTGATCATTTACTGTTCAGAGACTGATAAATGCGCCAACTGCTGGGTAATGTGGCTTTTCTTGGGACAATTTAGTGGCTGAAGACCAAACCAGCAACAACCCTCAACAGGAAAAGGTATAGACAGCTTCTCCGTCTACCGGCTGGTGCCCGCGTGCCTGCGTGGGCTCTGAGCTCCAGGAGGGACACGGCTGCAGGCGGGAGTCTGAACCTCTCTGCATTACCATGATGAAGGTCGTTCACTTGACACACATACGCACTCGTGTTCTGCCGCATTCAGCCACTGAGATGTAGGAATTGTTAGAGCATCTTGTCTACCCTGACTAACATGAAAGGGATATGAACACTCACGGGACTCTCTGGGGAGGAGGGCACTATGCTATCGTCCCTCCCACCAGCCAAGGAGGCCAGGGTATGCCGGAGAAGGCTCTCCCACAGTGGCCCGTCCTCGGCAGGACAAGGGCGTCCCCGGAAACACTCACTGATGGATCCTTTGCTGGCTGAAAGGGGCAGTGTAGCAGTCATTCTCCTCCAGGTCTGGCAGTGTCTCCTTGTCCAGCCTCATTGGCTTCTTAGGTAACCATCTCCGAAACCTGCTTATTTGTTTATCGATCCTGCGGTACATGAAAGGCAAGACCAAAGGGTACAGAATGTCAGTGTTATACCGAAACACAGGTGGGAAGTACCCCCCAAGGCCGTAATTAGGACACCACACACCTGGGGCACTCTCCCTGCGTGCCTGCAACATGCTTCCCCATTTTACTATGGTAACTAGACAGATAGAAAGGAGCCACAGCTCCTGTGTCTTTTTGATTTCACCAAGAGACCGCACTGTCTACGAGACTGCTGCCATGCATGATGTCAGGGGAGGACCAAGAGTCACAACAAAGCTGGATGGAGGGCTCTGGAAAGAAGCTGACAGACCCTCCAGCAAAGTAGCTGAGACCTTACCTATTTCTATTCTGCAGGTTCTAGAAACTCATTCTGTGCTTGGAAAATGTCTTCATCATCCCTTGAGTAGGGAAGAGCTCTGGCCATAGTTAATTTCAGCCCTGGGCCAGCGGGGGTGGGGTGGGGGGGTGGACGACAGACTGACAGCACATCCCAGTGGGTGGACTATGCCGAGACCCCAGTGTCATGGTTTGCTTCCTGCCTCTCACACCTTCCCTGAGATAGCACATGCCGTCCTTTGCACTTCTCTCATTCTACATTGACCACATGGTTCTCCTGCTGCTGGGGCACCTTGACACACATGTATTCTGGCCACAGCACACATGATGTCAAGACAAGGAGAACAAAAGCACCTTAAAAGTAGTTTCCAAGCATGGTTTCCCACTGGCTACCTTCCATCCCCTCTGATTTCTGCTGATGAAAACATCTGGCTTCCAAGGGACCAGATTCTCAATCACTTACAGCACCTGCCAGCAGGGGCAACACCACAGCAGACTTGAAAATGCTGCTGCTACCTAAGGCATCTATACCCCAGAACAGTATCCCCCCCACCAAAGCACACATTAAGTAGTATCTCTGTGAGGGAGACCGAACAGGTACCATACTCATTTCACATGTTACAGAAAAATCCATAATAGAGAGGCATGGTTATTCAGCCTCTAACACTCAACCGATGAATTAAGCCAGGACCAGAATGCAGATGTTGGACTCGTGATTTTAGGCATCACCCCATCAAAGAAGCTGACACTACAACTCATCACTCAAAGCTACAGAAGGGACAGAGGCCTTCTCAATCTAAATGCCTTCTACGTCTATTCACGGAAAGCACAAGGAACCTGGCCATGTTTTCCTTTTTGCCAAATTTTAAAAAGATTTACATGGCAAGTTATTCTTTCCAGTGAGATTCCCGGCTGAAAAACAATTATTGTTCTATTAACAATCAACTCCAAAATGAAAAATAATAGCAAATGCTTTCTTTTAGCACCTCTTTTATTCTCAGCATTGTTCCCGCCTTGCCCGGCTACCACTCTGCTTGGTGGGGCTGCCCTTTTTTTCTGAACCCCTGAACGTTCCAACTGGAAGGAACCTCTCAACTTCTCTGGGCCCTTCTTCTCAAAAGACAACCTGTCCCCACCATGTACACACATGGAAGCAAAGGGTCCACCCAGGGTCATGTAGTCAGAAAAGAACAGTAGAATGGAAAGGCCTCAAGCCCTCAAAATGGAAATGAGTCCCATCTCCCACACCCTCCATTCTCCTGGTCCCTTCCCCTCACAACCTCTTCAAAGAGACTTAAAATACAGTGAATGATGAGTTTCAGAGAAGCAGTACGGTGGTGACTTAGGACAAGGAAGCTGGACTGCCTGGATTCCAATCCTGCCTCTGTAAATAGTAGCAGTGTGACCTGGGGCAAGTTATTTAACTTTGCTGCGTTATCAGTTTTCTTATCGGTAAACTGGGCAGGATGATGATCAACTCTCAGGGATTGTGACAATAGCAGACTCGTACAGAAAGTCTCTTGAACAACAAGCACTGGCTGTATCTTTTTTTTTTTTTTCTTTTCTTTTCAAAAATAAGAATTTGAGCAATTGACTTGCTTCTCTTCACATTGTATTTTTTCTTGTCAATTTGAAGTTACTTGTGCAACCATCATCCTCATCACTCGTCTAAGTTCAATGATTTAGTCCTTAAACGGAATCATAAATCAGACTTTCTGGTCTGAGCTGGTGGCTTTCCCCATGACCTTCAGCTTTATTTTACCTGGTTGCCCTAAAACTCATTCAAGAAAGAGGACATGGTATGGTGATGGATGGTAACTACACTTGGGTGCCGATTACTTTGTATTGTACACAAATGTCAAGTTACGAAGTTGTACACCTGGAACTAATATGTTATATACAAATTTCACCTCAATTAAAAATTAAAAAAAAAAGGATATTGCCTCAGAGGATTTTCATATTAGCTTTTACCTCCCACACTTCTTCAGTCTGCAGCACTGATTGGATTACACTGTGCAAAACTCACAATCTCATGGAATCAGGGCTCTGCGTGCCATGACTGTGAATTAAATGCAGCTGGGCACAGTGCTCAGCATGGAGAAAAAACAAATAAAGCTGTGAAAAATCAGGCATCAACACTCTAATGGAATGAAACGGCAGTTTCCAGCAGCCATCTTGTAGCACCATAATTTAAATAAAACGTGGGGATGGTGAAGCGAGAGCAAACCAAGGAAATGATTCTTTAATTGAAAAAATGAGGAGGAGCAAAATGAAGTGAAAAGGAAGGGGGAGGAAACTGCTTGGCCTTGTGGGAAGAAGTTGGGACTTGGAGTGGGGGTGTCTGAATCCCGGCTCTGTGGCTGTTCTGCTATGTGACCTTCCACAAATCACTCACCTTTTGGAGTCTTATTTGTCAAGGGCTGTTAAATGAGATCATCCTTATCATCATCATGACCTTCCAGGGCTGTGAGGAGGTTTATACAAGATGGTGTGCAAGAAATGCTTCGTAGAAGCTACCAGGTATATGGCAGTGTTACTAAAAACTTCTTGAGGGCTGTGGAAGCTAATGCAAAAATGATGGAAAACCAAGCAACTGGGCTTTTTAAATGCTATATTGGAAGAAAGATATTCAAAACATAGCTTCAGATGAAAGCCCCAGGGACCCTAACTGGGGCTTGGAGTTCTGGTTTGACCTTCACTGGGGGAGCCTGAGCAAGGGCAAGAAGACCAAAAATGACTGTCCACATGCCACCACACACAGGCTGGTCCACACTGTGTCCTCTTCACAAGGACGGAAATAAGTAATCAAGCTCAGCAGTTTGTGCCCTTTCCTGGTTGGCGGAATGGACCCCCAAAGACGTGTGCATCCTAATCCTCAGAACCTGTGAAAATGTTAGGTGATGTGGCAAAGGGGACTTGGCAGATGGGAGTAAGGTTACAGACCTTAAAATAGGGACAGCATCTGGATTACTCAGGTGGACCCAGTTTAATCCCATGAGCCCTTGAAAGGCAAAGAACCTTTTCCAGCTGGAGGCAGAAGGGGAGGTCAGAGAGACTCAAAGTGTGGAAAGAACCAACTGGCCTTTGTTGGCTTTGAAGATGAAGAGGGCCAGGAGAGCGGGCAGCTAGACTTGTTGAGAATGACCTCTGTCTGTGTGCCCTAGAGAGGCAGCGTCCTACAGCTGCAAGGACCTGAATCGTGGCAGTGACGTGAATGGAGTCTGGACAGAAATTCTGACCAACACCTTGAGTTCAGCCTTGGGAGACCCTGAGCAGTGAAACCAGTGAAGCCCCCACCCCCTGGAATTCTAACTTGCAGAATTGTGAGATAATACATTTGTGTTGCTTCATGCAGCGAAGTTTGCAACATTGCATTACAACAGCAATAAGAAACCAACACACCTCTCACAACAGTCTTGGTATGACCTTCCCCCTGAGACCTGGCCATGGCGCCCCTGGCTCTCAATGCTGGGGCTGACCATCTACATGCTGACCCCACCTGCCAGTCAGGTGGTTCCAGGAACAAAGGCAGGAGGACAAGTTGGCTGTTCTTCTGCAAATACTCCCATCCTCAAACTGCACCACCCTGATATCACTGAGGGTCCCCATCTACCATACAAAGAAGAAACATAAACTACAAAAGCCACTGGGCTGGAAAGTGTGATACTCAGTCTCGGTTACCTATTTTGCCATTGCATGTCAGTGTGGCCTGGGACAGGTCTTTTATCCTCACTGAGCCTTGGTATCCTCCTCAGCTGCTCTTTAAATACTATATATTGGTTGTGATGTGGGGGGTGTCCCCCCCAAATGGAATTATCTTCTGGAGTAAGCTCCTTGTGGTACCGGCTTCCCCAGCTAGGCAAGTGTTCTAGGGACCCATCTGCATCAGTGTAGTGGCTGGCATTGTTGTGAGAGTCTGAACTCATCTTCAGTGAACATTTTGAAGACTCTTTCACTCCATCTGCCCATTTCATGTTGGGCGATTGATAGGTGCACCTGCCCACCGTGCCCTGAGTGTTCAGCAGTTTTTGACCCAAAACAGCCTGACCTCCATACCCCACCCTCCCTAATCACCCAATCTCACCCCTACTGATTTTTTTGTTTGTTTGTTTCCTCAGCTAAAACAAAAAAAGTGCTCAGAGGGAAATGTTTTGCTGATGTGGAAGAGGTAAAACAAAACGCAGCAGAAGCACTAAAAGGTATCAAAATTGACAAGTTCAAAGCTGTTTACAGCAGAAGAAGTGTCTTGATAGGGATATTACATCAAACGGAGAGTATTTTGAAGGTGACTCAAGTTTAAACGTAAGAATAAGCACACAATTTTTTTATAAATACATTTCAAGGTTTCTTGGTTGTATCATTCTAAGTACATTTGAGTTAATCAAGAGCCTTCCTTTTCCCAATGCATAATGGATAACCTTTCATCGAGAAGAAGAGACCTGGGCATCAGCCAAAAGCAGGTTCCCATCCTAGCTGGAGAGCTGGCCAGTGGTGAGTGCCATGCTGGGCAGGTAATTAGACCTCTCTTGAGCCACCATGCCCACTATAAGGCAGTGGTGAGGACGGCACAAGGTATCATGTACTAAGTGTGCACTCAATGCATGGGATGTACACTACAAAATGTTCAACTACATGGTAGTGTCTAGAATGAAGGAAATGATGACAGTGAAGTTTTATGCAGAGTTCTCAATGGAAATTCCAGGGTCCTCACTCGCACATACTGAGGTCTGTGCTTCCGTCTCACACCTACTAAACTTCCCTCAATAGGCAGTCTTCTGATTTACTTAGGTAAAAATTGAGAGACCAACCAAGCAGGAAGCACCCTAATTTGCCTCTTCAGTATAGGAGTGGGGTTTACTTAATAAAGTCTCCACTGATAGGGAAAAGAAAAACCATCGGCTTAATGATTGAGCATGGATGAGGTTGACTCATTGTCACTTTGTTCCATTTCTGTCACTTACTAAGCAAAAGCCCTCTTCCAGACTACACAGGCAAATTGATCAAGAGAAGATGGATCGTTTATGGGGGTATTTTTGGCCTTAACTTGTCAAGTTAATATCTGAACTAAAAGGTGACAACTTTTGTAGGAAGTTGTGATTAAGTTTGGATGCTGGTTCATGGCAGGTGAGGTTCTGGGTAGCTGGAAGTAGCTGGTAGCACAAGGTAAGCAAATGGGCAGGGACTTGCCCTCACCCACCAGTCATGCTACGCCACCCCCACCCCACCACGGTGCCTTGGAAATGTGCCTTGGGAAGGTTCTGCTGGAACCTCTTTGGCCCTCAGTTCCCTCAGCTGTAAAGGGGAAATGATCCTACTAATCTCAGGAGTGGTGATGGTTATAGAAAAGGCCACGTGCAAAGGACTTCACTAGCCCCATGCTTACCTATCAGTAGGCCTGTATAAATTACCTACTGTGTGCAAAGCCCCAATCTGGATGTTACAGGCATACCCTAAAGCAGCAGAAGACAAAGGCCTTTTCCTGGAGCCACTAACCACCTGGGAGGGAGTTGGTGCTAATGACAACTAAATTAGGTTGAATGAAATGAAACAGGTTACTTCAGGGACACCAACTTTTTCCCAGATCAGAATATAATAATACCATTACGTTTCGAACAGTTAGATTACATTTTCAGGGAAGATATGCCTAGAGGGAACTACAGGTGAGTTCTTTTGCTTTCCTTCCTTCCTTCCTCTCTCACTCCCACCACCTTTTTTTTTTTTTTTTTTAAATGAAGACTTCACACACAGCCCTACATTGCAGTTACTGAAGTCCTCCTGGACTGATAACAGACACCAGCAGGCTTGGATTTCTTTTTCCTCTTCTAAGAGCCAATTCCCCTGTATTTACAGCCTCTCCTTGGATAGAAGTTACAGATCTTTGGAAGTTAATATGATTCTTTTTTAGGTCACAAGGCTACTAATTGGAGCACAACCTAAATACCTTAAAGAGTACATAGGCTTTGGAACATTATGTGTATTAACTTTTTAAAATGGGGATGGAAATGTACAAGCTATTATGTCATTTTGCCTGCATACTCCTCTGACAAGATTACAACCATGCTGAAGGTATCACGCAGTAGGGTCCAGCTTTCATTCTGCTAATACTTGCACAGGACAGCCTTGGGTGGGGTGTGTCTGGGGGAGCCAAGGGAGAGTGGATGAGAAGTAATGAGACGTCATCTGAATGCCACCCACAACCATCAGATTTGTTACTTTGCAATCACTCTTTTATAGACTACATTTGTACTATTTAACGAAGGCAAAAAGTGTAAGATGATAAATTCCCTGTTTATTGGAGAGGTTAACTTTTAACGCCTGTGAAGTCTGCCCAAAGATAAGTCAAAGCAGCACTTCACAGACCAAGTATATAAATGAAAAATGGAAAGAGCATTTACTCCAAAAATACATGTATGTCTGAACTACATGAGTATGCTTTATGGGGTATTTGTGAAAAGATACTTTATTTCTCCACCTGCTCAGAAACTTTGTAATGATATCATTTCTCTTATCCTTAAAGGAGGTAGGTTTATTTCTGGATTTAACGAAATGAAATATCATTTATACAGCTGAAACTACCAGCTAAATTAAGTATCCATATTTGGTATGCCACAAGAATGTGAGCCTATTGGAAATCAATGCTATATTACTGGTGTACGACCAGAACAGCAAATTGTACATGTGCCTTTCAGTTTGTAATGTCAGACTTGGCTAGAAAGAGACAGACCCTCTTCTTCATCTAAATCAGACTGTTTTGGGGTAAAGGCAAGAGTTCAAGTACATACAAAATGTTTATCAAAACATTTTGTTTTTTACAAAATGTTTATCAAGACATTTTGTATTTTGTGCATTTTAAAATTCACACCAGATATTGGGCTTCACAAAGTTATACCACCACAGTGATATCTAAAACTCAATTCTACGTGGTAAGCAATAAAACTTATCCTAAGAGGCCCTTCTGTATCACAGTTATACCACTGTGGTTTGGTGTCCCTTCCCTACCCCCAAATCTTCTAGTGCCTTCTAATGCCCAAATTCATCTATGGTTGTCATTTGTGCAAAGTAGCAACAACTTTTTCAGGCCAGAGGTTACTGTTTAGGAAACAAGGATTTTCCAAGTTCTTATTGACTCAAAACTTCCCTTCTACACACACAGAGAACACATGATTGGACGTGTCCCCTCTCAGCTCCTGTTCTAAACCCCATTCCCTCTTTCTCCTTTCCTCTGCCACAAACTCATCAAGATAGTAGGAACCTTCAAAGCTTCCCATTCATCAGGACCTCAACTGTTCTCCACCAACTGTGATTGGGTTTCCACCATCCTCCGATTGTGGTCATCAGTCTAAATATCTCATCCTAGACCCGCAACACGGGCATCACTCAGGAGGTCGACGGAGATGTACAATATCGAGCCTCACCTCAACAGACCTTGGGAATGGGCCTGGGGATCTGAGTATGAAAAAGCCCCACTGGTGATCCCAATGCAGGCTAACATCTGAGAACCACCACTCCATGGAGACTGCTAGCATGGTGGTTACCATGGTTACCAAAACCCGATTCTCAACTCTTATCCTTCATCAGTAGCTGCAGAACAGCCATTCTCATGGAAACTCATTCCTGGCACTGCTGTCCCTTAGTTCTCCTTCTACTTCTTAAATTATTCCTTTCCCTTCTCTTCCCATTTCTTCCTATCTCTTTAATGTAGATTTTTCAAGGAAGGGCCTCTCCTTTTCTCTCTCTGCCTCCTGTCCTGGGAAATTCTATCCACACCCCTGGCTAAAGTCATTACATCTAGGCCTTCAACCCCCAAATTATATTCTCTAATGTTATGTCTAGATTTGACTATTTTGCCATCAGTTCCAAAGGCCTTGAGGACACTAACACTTCAAAGACCTAATATAAGTTATAATACAGAATTATTCAAATGCAAATCATCATCTTTCTTATCATGCCTGGATCTCTTCTGGATTTCCATTTTTTTCACTTCCAACATTTTCCAAATTCCTTAGGTATTGGAAACCTCTTTCTGTTCCCAACTACCAATTTTCAAGTACCTGCCAAATGCTAAGTCCTTTTGGCCTATAATTTCACACTACTTCCCATATACTTTGCATTTGTGCTCTGGTACATTACTTATTCTCTACTGAGAAAGTAGAACTACAGCGAAAGAGATGAATCATGTGGAGGTACTTTCAAATAGTCAGTGGTGCCCCAAGATGTGGAATTTCCTATCTCCAGAGAAAACCAAACAGGCTAGCTGAACATATAGCAGAGGTTCAGCTATCTAAGTGATTGGATGTGATGGCACTTGGTATCCTATCCAATCTTGAGATGGCATGACTCCTCACTGCCCCGACTGTTAGCAAATGTTTCAGTCTTAAACCTACCAAATACTTTAGGCAGGGCTGGTCCTATGCTTCTTTTATTTGTGCCCTTCTTTTTCCCCACTCTAGTCCTCACACACATGTAGGGAGATTCATTCACTCACTCATTCCACCTACTACGTACTAGGTGCTGGAAATACAGAGTTTGATGTGCCATCCTTGCCTTCACATACCATTCGGGTGGAAAGATGGGCATTTACAGACTGGAGCACAGGCTGATGTGGGCATAGTGAACCAATGGGAGAACAGAGAAAAGGCATCATTTATCCTGGTCAAAAGGCCCAACCATGTGGACTGAGTTTTGAGTACTGAGTAGGTATTACCTTGGTAAACAAAATGGGAAAGAACCTTCCCAAAGGACCACTAAAATGCAAAGGTGCATAAACTCAAGTAAACATGATGTGTGTGGAAGCCATAAGTGGCTCAATGTGGATGACACAAAGAGTAATGGGAAGGGAAAGATGGGTGAAGACAATTCATAAAAGCTGTATTTTAAGCTGAAGACTTTTAACTTTATTTTCCCACTATGGGTAAGCTAACAAGTGACATGATCATATCTGTGACATAGGGAGATGACCAGGGAGAGTTTGGAAGGGGGTCAGAACAGAGGAGGAAGATAAATTGGTGTAAAATGGACAAGAGGCAATGAGATCCCAGCTAAGGTAATGGCAGTGGGAATGGAAAGCAATGTATGCACACAAAAATAATTCAGGGGCAGAATCTGTAGGACCTGAGTGACTGATTACAAGAGGGGAAAACCACCCAGAATGACCCTTGGGGTTTAAATTAGGCTACTGTGTGGGTGGTGGACAAGGCCTGCCTAGGGAAGATGAGTGGAGAAAATGACAAAAATCAGAATGATGGGTGGACTAGTCACTAGGAAGTAAAAGGATGGAGAGACAAGAGGAGGTGGATAACAAGTTCAGAAGCAGAAAGGGAGTGGGAGATATAAAAAGACCTAAGGTTATTATTGTAAACACTACCTATAATAATCACTGATACCATTTATTGAAAATCTACTGTATCCTAGACACTGAACCTCACCATCAACCTTACATGGTGGGAATTAGTATTCTCACTTTACAAAAATGTGGAAATTTTGGGCTGAAAGATGGGAAGACACTTGTCCAAAGTCATCCAGGGCTGATTTAAAGACAGGTTTTATGTTTAATATTTAATGAGGGCTGCTTGGATTATTTGGGTAAGAGAAAGCATTCTCCCCACTCCCCATTCCTTTAAGCATCGGGAATGTATTGGATTTAACAGACTGAAATCCAATAATATGTACAGATTGTATATTTCCACTGTGCCACGAACATTGGGAGAATACTCTCTTTGTTGTGTTTCCTTCAGGTTTTACTTAATTTGGATTTTAATTCACTCCATCCACAGTCAGGCAAATGCCTGATTTAATGAGAAGGTGGAGATGGATGGACCTATCATATTGACCAATGGTTTGCAAAGCATTCCCAGAACACTTGGGAACCTGTTAGAAATGCATCTTCTCCAGTCTCACGGTAGATTAATAAACATAGGGGATAATAATAAACGTAGGGGATGAGGCCCAGGTCCTCCAAGTGCTTCTGAGGCTGGCTGAAGTTTGAGAACTACAGATACAGGCTTAAGTGTTGCCTCAGGCTTTTATAGAATGTGTACTTTGTGTGACAAGGGGCTAATCTATATTGCAGCAAATTCAAATGGGATGGCTACCACCTACTGAAAGAACTGCTGATAAGCCTACTGCCCAGAGGAATCTTGGGAGACCATATTTCATTTTTTTGAATGCCAAGTCTCACACCACACTTTATTCAGGAAATGTGCATGGGAGTGACCCCACTGAATTATCCATCACTCTTCCTTATCACTCTGCAGAGCACAAACAGGGTGGACTTGAATCCTAAATCCCATAGCACTGAATTAAGGATAGGACTTTAAGAGGAGGTAATACAACAACAATAAAATTAAAAAAAAAAAAAAAAAGAGAGAGAGAGAGAAATGTAATGGTTTCCAAGTTTAAGCATCAGCTCAGCTCAGGGTAAATGGTCACATATGATCAATGAAAATTCTGAAATTAGATGGCCGATGATCATGACAGACTCAAAGTATCAGGGGAAAAACTCTGTAAAGTACATGATTGTCTAAGCACTATGCTGTACACCTGAAACTAATACAAAAAAAAATATTGAATGCAAACTGTAATCAAACTTTTTTTTTTTTATTAAAAGAAAATTAAAATAGAGTTTAAAAAGCATCATGAATGCTACCCTTCCTTCCTGGCTTCTCAAAAAAACAATAAGAAACAATCTTTGGAAAGACACATGGCACAGTAAAGCAATCTTCATCCAGTGGATTCTGCTTTTTTAAACAAAATATTGCCAACATGAGAGTGCCCCACCCACAGGGGCACCTGGAAGCCATCAACTTTCTAAGAGGGTGACTGTGGGCACTTCAAGACTTCAAGTCACATATATAGTGGAGAGAGGAATACGTGTGGAAAAAAACAACATTCAAGCCAAAGATGCTCTAAACTGCTGGGTTGTTTGGTGATTATTCTAACAGAATGGGCTTAAACAAACAAACAGAAACATAGCCCCAACACCCCTGCAGATGGGCTATATCCTCCCAAGTGTGAATAACTCAGAGGAAATATTCTCAGAAATGTTTCAGGACATTTGCATCTTTGCTTCCCCCCCCCACCCCACCCCTTTTCAGGCTAAGCTGACATAGCTATTTTTAGAATGTACATAGCAGCCAGTTTTCCCATTTGACAAAGGCCCGTCTTGTATTCTTTGTCATTGTTGGAACACACAAGGCAACAGACCAGACAAACACTACCATGACAGAGCATGCTACTAACCTGCTCATGAACTTGTACCGGCGGGGCAGGTAATAGATTTTTCTCCTGGAAGAACAGCAAAAATGAAGCCAGTCGAGAAGAAAACCCATCGTCAGTTACAGTTTGAACTAGCAAGGAAGGAAAGGAGATTGAAGATAGAAGCCTGTAAGAGGTGAAGAAGAAAAAACTAAAAAGAGATTAACAGTGAGGAATGTAGTGGGACCATAGGGCATGCGTTCTTGAGTCATGAAATTTTACGAAACGTTTTCCATTGATATTTCGCTCTCTCCTCATTACCATAAGTTTTTATGGTTGTCACTGGTCTACAAAATCTGTCCAGAGCAAACGATGTGGAGAAATTGGACCTTGTATGAATTCACCTGAGATCACCTTTTTCTCAGGGATGCTGAGATGGGCTGCTGGCCTGTTGTTAATGTAAGTAACTTAATGGGACACTATTATATTAATTAATATTTATATAATATTTCAAGTTTGCAGGATCCTTCTCTCATTTGATGTAAGCAGTGGGGGTGACAGAAAAATATAGATATTTTACAACCAGAATGGGAAGAACACTAATGAGTCAGTATCAATACCCAGCTGGAAATAACCACACGAGGACAGGCGGCCCAACCAGCAGCTCTGGTTATAGGTGAATTAAGTATTTATAAGTATTATAAGGTAGATTTCCTTTGCAACATCTTAAATATAAAAATAAACCCAAAGATTAGAACTCTGCTTATCTCAATTCCTTGGAGAATTCTGTCTCAAGGCAAATAGATGCTAGAGATCCAAGCTTCCATTTTGACTTAATATTAGAATGTAATAGTCAACAAAGAAAATAACATATGCCAGGGAGATATGAATGGAAACTGCCCTTCTCTAAATAGTTCCCTAGTTCCTCCCTGTCTCTATGGATGTAGCTGACTCTTTGTCTCTATTACTTTCCATTGCTAAGTTGAGAGGTACATTTTAGAATTGGCATCAGTTCGCCTAGATCCTGTTGTCTGACTTGGTCTTATTGGCAAACTACAAACCAAAAATATGTCAAGATTTAGTCCCTTTGGAACTATCCTTGGTACTAAAACCCTCCACCTTCTTTACAAAGTTCCATTTTGGACTTCCCACATACCTGGGCATTTATACTTTCAAGTTTAGTACTTTATTTCATTTCTATCTAGTAAATGAAAATCACTTTTCCTTAGCCTGTATGGAAAAGAAGGCTATTCACTGTGGAATAAAGGTAAATTAATCCTTTTACATAACAAAGCCATCCGTCAAGTATTTTCTATTCATCTTGAAATAAATAACAATGCTTGTGTTTGTGCAATACTTATAAACTGGCTTTGTGAAATAAAAAAAAAATATTGGTTATTTAAAAAACAAAGCACATTTTCATGAAATTTCTTGATGCTTGTTTCTATGGAAGTGGATTTTAATGTTTTTCTAGAAGGGACCTGTCAGTATGGACAATGAATATGCTCAGCACCACTGATGCCCAGAGTCTGACTCATCAAAGCAGCCGTACAAAAACTTCCAAACATGGAACTTGGGACATGGAAATGCCACTTGGAAAATTCTTTTTCACAGACACTTGAAATAACTGCTAAAGAATGAAGTAGCCAGAAATTTTCACACACACAAAAAAAACATGGAATCATTATTGGCCATGAAGACCTATTGCACCTCCTAACCATGTGAAGAATTTTCTTCTCTAATAGCATTTCAGTCTATATTTCAGTTATATTTTTGTTCTGAGAGAGGAACACCTTAGGTTTATAGTGAAGCAGCAGACAGAGTGGAGAAAAGACATTTACACTTACCTGAAGGGCATTCTTACATTCATTTGTTCTGCATATCTTCCAAGCACTTCCCATGGGGCATGCAACTTCACAAAGATAATGTCACTATTTATTAGAGAGGACTGAAACAGAAAAAAAAAAAAAAAAGAAACTAAATTGAAAAGTATATCCAAGTCTCCTGTGGTTTCAATTGAGTTGGAACTTAGAAGGCATGAACTTGTATGGAGTTTCAGTTTGGGGCATTCTTCGACACTAAATTGGACCATTACCCATGTATGTATTCATTCAACAATTATACCACTGGGTGTCAGGCACAGGAGGCCCAGCTGTGAACTGAAGATATACAAATGGCATATACATTCTGCAAAAGTATTTTTTGTTATTGTTGTATCATAGTTGTCCCATTTTCCCCCATTGCTCTCCCCTGCCCCACCCACTCAATCCCCACCCTGTTGTCCATGTCCATGGGTCACCCACACTAGCTCCTTGACTAAATCCTTCCCTTCTCTCCCTCCCTCATCCCCTCCCCCTACTCCCCTCTGGTGGCTGCCAGTCTGTTCCTTGTTTCCATGCCTCTGGTTCTGTTTTGTTCATTAGATTTCACATATGAGTAACATCGCATGGTATTTGTCCTTTCCTGACTGGCTAATTTCACTTAGCATAATATTCTCTAGGCCCATCCATACTGCGGCAAAATAAAGAGTTCCTTTTTTTTTTCTACTGCTATGTACTGTTCCATTGTGTAAATGTACCATAGTTTTTTAATTCACTCATCCACTGATGGGCATTTGGGCTGTTTCCGGACCTTGGCTATTGTAAATAATACCTTTATGAACATAGAGGTACATGTGCTCTTTCTCAAAAATTTTAAAATGGATCTGCCTTTTGACCCAGCAATCCTGCTTCTGGAAATGTATCCTAAGAATCTCAAAACACTAATCAGAAAGAATACAGAATTTACAAAGGACCCTAGTCCTTCACCTCCTGTGGAACTATTTAACACATAATTTAGACAGGGAACTAAACTACGTCTTCCCCCTCTGATAGCCACCTGACAGATTTTGGTCTATGACTCTGGCCAAAGGAACATCTCCAATGAGAAGATGTCCCTCTGGAACTCATTTCCCAGTAAGAAGGCTGGAAGGAAGTAGAATAAAGGTGAGAAAACAGTGAGCTAAACTAGTATAAATTAGCCAGATGGCCAATGGTCTAACCACCTTTTTCTTCTACAGGGTTTTCTGGACAGCATGCCATTCACACTTTTATAGTGTAAGTGTATTCACAGATACATTATGCCTTTGTGGCTGAAGATCCCTTATAATAGTATTTAGAAACAAATGTTTTTACTCAGCTGACAAAAATAGAAGCTCTACTTTAGGCTCCTGTACTATAGGAAATTGTTTCAATTGTAGATGATGCTCAATTATAATTCATTTCCTGTGTTTTATTTCTTTAAAAAAGATTTCATTCTTATTCTATTAAAGTTGTCCCAATTTCTCCCCCTTTGCTTTCCTCTGTCTAGTTCATCCCCTATTTCCACAGTCAGTCCCCACATTGTTGTCCGTGTCCATGGGTCATTCATACACATTCTTTTGACCTGTCCCTTCCCTTTCTTTCCACCTCTGTCCTCCTCCTTCCCCTCGGGTCACTGTCAGACTGTATTTTCATTCAGGGTCTTCTTGCTGGGCTTATAAATACTGTACTTAACTCATAAGAACCTCTGAAGATATAAAAATCAAACTGGTATCAACTACAATGTTCTCAGGACTCTGTTGATACTAAATTCCCCACAGGAAAGAGAGCCGGGGCCCAAATCTAAAATGGGAGGAGGGCCACCCTGTGATACTGCTCTGAAAAATCAAAACTGTCTGAAGTCCAGGCTGCAATAAGGTTTTATTTTCAAGCTTTGAATAAGCAGGGTCCCTGATGGTAAACCCCATGAGGGAAAGGGGTATTTCTATTGTTCATGGTCAATTCCTCTGGGCCCAGCTCAGTGCCTGCGAAAGAGGAAGCACACAACTAATGTTTGTGTAAGTCATGAAGATGGCTAGTGAATGTGCAGTCAGTCCTGGCCCAGGGGAAAGCTGAGGGTCCTGTGAATAGGAAGTGAATGTTGATGAAGTGACTCTTGGAGCCAATACAGCAAGTTACTGTGAATGAGGGGACCATCCAGGAAACAGACTAGTCAGTAACCACTGCAGACATGGTGATCAGCGCTGTGTTTCTATCTAGTAATGTATTACCTTCAGTTCTCCATTCTTGGGCCCAAGAAGCCAGGAGAATGAGCTCAAGGGTAGCAACCATCCATACAGAAATTGTAGAAACATGACTCAGACACACAAAACTCTCTGTCTTGCCCCACTCACGTGTCAGATGCACAGATGCCCTTCCTGGCGATGGCCTTACCTATCAGTGGAGCATTTCTGTACTTTGAAAAATATCACCAACTTGTATTTCAATATATAGCACAGCCATTGAAGTTATAAAGCAGACTGTAGGCTACGTTTCTTAAAAATGGATTTTTTGTTTGTTTGTTTATATCAAAGATATACTTCAGAGTCTAGGAAGGTTTTGTGGCTTCTTTACTTGGAACTTTACTTGCCATAAAGGAATTCTTTAAATTCACCTAACTTTCCTGCAAGATTCGACACTCATTATTGAGTCTTCTTTCATGCAGGAGAGAAAGAGTAAAAATGTACAATCAGGAAAACATTATGGGAATGTGATTGTTTCACAGAATCTGACCGATTCAAGGAATCAACCCCAATTTGATTTAGAGCTGAACATTATCTCAGAATACATGCTCTTCATGGAATTGCTGTGATTGCTAGTTTTACAGAAAATAAAAAACCCAGTGGGAGGATAATAATTTCATATGTTCCCATGAATGTATGAAAACCTTAAGAAGAATACATTTGTATATTCCACTTAGGGTACCTTTTCAAAAATGCCACATTTCTGTTCATGGAAAAGCTAAGGTCATTATCTGAATACTGAATCAACTAAAATATAACGTAACATATTATCCATTTTCTGCTTAAAAGGCACAGCTGTTTTGATTCATTCAGCATTTTAAACGACTTATTTTTCTTGTTATTTCAATTATCATAATTATAAGACCACCACTTAACTTTTTTAGGGCTCTGTAATTTTGAAAACACTTTCACACATTATCTCATTGTATTCTCACACAAACCTTGTAAGAGAGGCTCTCCTTCCATTTCTTTCTTTCTTTCTTTCTTTCTTTCTTTCTTTCTTTCTTTTTTAGATTTTATTATTTTTAGAGAGAGAGAGGAAGGGAAAGATGCAGAGAGGAAGAGAGACATCAATGCATGGTTGCCTTTTACCTGCCTCCAGCTACAGACCTGGCTGAAGGCCTGGCTTGCAACCTGGTTATTATGTGCACTGGCTGGGAATCAAACCAGCAACCTTTGGGTTCGCAGTCTCCTTCCATTTCTTAAAGAGGAGGGAGAAAATGGACCTGGTAACCCCACTACCAAAATGAGCATGTATTCCAGACAGAGCAGAGTCCACACCCATGTCCTTTGACTCCCTTGTCAATTTGATCTAATAAACTCTGAGGTTTAAATAAATCTGTGGCTTTGTACATGCATCAAAGATGCATAATCTATGAATTGTTCATTTATTGGCCTATACAAATCTGAAAAGAATATCATATGTTAAAAAACAAGCAACAAAAACAAAGATGAAAATTAGGCTACTAACGAGCTGAGATTTGTTTCGAGACTACTAAAAGTTATTTTGATAATTGAGAAACAATGTTAACAGAATACCCTTGAATGATAATGAATGTCTATTCATAGGTCCTGTGTGTGCATACATGTTTGTGGTTATATGTACACACACGTGCTCATGTACACATGCATGTGTACACATGCATGTGTATCTGTATACGGGGCTTATTATTTGTATTCGGTTTTTCAAGGAGGAATGGAACTTCAGCCCAGAAAAGATAAATGTGAAACAGATGACTGCTAATTATATGGCTTCTATATCACTCTTTTCTCTCATGCTGAATGATTATACTACTATCCTAAGTAGGTTTTTTCTCATTATTAAGTTTTTTTTTCCACATAACTCTGGTATGAAAGTGCCAACGTGAAGAGAAATGAGAACGACTTCTCTGAAACCCAGAGTTGTTACATTAACCTAGTGCAATTAAAAATCCCTTAGGTTAGAACTGTCAGGAGAAGAAAATGACCACTTAAAGAAGTTTGAAAAATACCCTAAGAAGAATAACTAGAGAAATTAAGTAATAGCATGGAAATTACCTGGAGTAGAAATAGATACAATGCACAGGAAATACCCCCCCACCCCCACTTCAGTCAGCAAGAACACACTGAACCCCTTCTGTACTAGATGTTAGGAACGTAAAGGTATATAACTCATGGTCCTTGCCTTGATTTATCAAAATTTAGTAAGGGAAGGTTAGATCAGGCAATAGTTAGGAAAAAGGAAAAGTATCCTAGTGTTATCTAGTCCAAGCAAATCCACCCCACATCCCTTATGTCATAATCCCTGACATCACTGCTGACAAGGGGACCCTGAGGGACAAAAAGATTTAGGACTAGGGTCATGGAGGTAGGTCATACATTCAGTTTTGGAAGTATTAGGTTCAAGACACCCGTGAGAAGACATGTTGTGTGGCTGGGTAAATGAGTCTGGAGCTCAGGGGTGCAGTCTGGCCCAGAGTTACAAAGTGTGGCTGGATATAGATAATATTAAAGTCCACAGGACTGGATGGGGTCACTTTGGGAGAGTGTCTAGGTCCAGAACCACATCAGGAGCTGAACCACAGTGGTGACTCGGAAATGCAGACTCTGAGGTTAGTTTGCACATATACATAATCATATGTCTACCTCTGACCAGCTCTGTGGCTTGGGTAAGCTACTGAACCTCTCTGCCTTACTTTATTCAACTGCAAAATAGGAAATGACAGCAATCTCTATCTACTGAACTGTATTAAATGACTCAATACATAATGCATGAGCACATGCGTGCATACATCTAAAAACATGCTAGTTGTTATTATCCCCCAGAAGGGCCGTACCATATTGGTGGTGGCAGGAAGAACACAGCACTTAACCAACTTACAACCCGGGAAGGCAACGAAACAGGAACCAATATCTGGGAAGGACTTTCCAGTCTTGGACGACAAGGCTAAACCAGAAGTCAAGACACCAAATCCTTTCTCCTGTCCCTCCATAGTACCCAGCATCTACTACCTTTTCCTCTAAGAATGTTCATTTACTCATGAACATTCAACAGACCCTACACTCATGAAGTTCAATTCTGTTGGGGACACAGACCCTCAATCAACACACCTCTCAGTGCTTAGAAGGATGAAGAAGGGTAACAAATAGAAAGTAATGGTGAGAAGGAGATCTATTTTAGATAGTGGACAGGCCTTTGGATAAGGTGACATTCAAGCAGAAACCTGAAGACAATGCACATAAAGGCTGTTAGGTTATCTAAGAAGAGAGCATTCCAGGCCACAGAAAAGTCCAAGACAAAGAGCCTAAAGCACATATGTATATGCCTGACAGTTCCACTTATCAAGCACAAAGGGTCGAATCAGGGTAACCACTCGCATCTGTTCTGTGTCTCTTTAGGCAACTACCTGGATAGTACTTTCTCACAACCGTGTTGTTAGTAAAACAAAGGTAAGCCCCTCAATGCTGGTGCAGGAGAGAAAGGAGACATTAATTTCCAATTGGGAGCTCAGGTAAGTCTCTGGAAGAAAAGAAGTATTAGTGGCAGAGGTGGGTACTTACTACAGTGCATGCAGGGTAGTGTTTGGGGGCTTTTCTACTTGTTAAATAATCAAATCTTCAGGCCAGTCCTCTGAGGCAGGCATCGTTATTCCCCTGACTGATTGCAGAAGGGCAACTAAAGCACAGAAGAGGTCAGATACCTTGGCGGAGGTCACATCATGAGCAAGGAGGGAACCCGGGTTCTGACCGAGGCAGCCGCACTTCAGAACTGCTACTCCACAAAAGGAAGCTGAGGCCAATAGAAACTCAAGTCCATTGTCATTTTGTTTGTTGGTTGGTTTGTTTTTGAAAATGTGCTTAGTTACATATTAGAATCCAGGGTATAGGGCATACAGTACCCTCTGCACCCTCAAATGAATGTTGAGACCAGGAGTAAAAATAAACTCAAAGCCTGGCTCTGCCAACTTGCTACCTGTGCATGTTCCTTAGTTCATGAGCCTCAGTTCCCTCACTTGTGAAGCGAGGATAACAATGAACACCTTGCAAGGTTATTCTAAAGCTTACGTAGTTGTACACTGGGTGGTTCAATAGTGAAAAAGAAAAAATAAGCAAACAAGACTACATTAAATTAAAAAGCTTTTGCCCGGTAAAGGAAATATCAACAAAATGAAAAGACAGCCTACTGAATGGGAGAACATAAATGCCAATACATCTAGGACTGGGTTAACATCCAAAATGTATAAGAATAGGTGGGACTGACTTTGGGGGGAATGGGTGGGTGGGTGGGGGGACAGAGGGGAGCAAAAAGGGGATGGATGTAATACAACAACAATAAAATTAAAAAAAAAAAAAAACAAAATGTATAAGAAACTTAAAAAATTCAACACCAAAAGTACCAAAAATCCAATTAAGAAATGGGCAAAGGAGCTGAATAGATACCTCCAAAGAGGACATACAGAAGGCCAACAGACATATGAAAAGATGATCAATGTCACTAATCATCTGAGAAATGCAAACGAAAACCACAATGAGATATCACCTCACCTCTGACAGAGTTCCTATCATCAATAAATCAACAAACAACAAGTGCTGGTGAGGATGTGGAGAAAAGGGAACCCTAGTGCACTGTTGGTGGGAATGCAGGTTGGTGCAGCCACTGTGGAAAGCAGTATGTAGTTACCTCAAAAAATTCAAAATGGAACTACCCTTACATTCCAGCAATTCTACTTCTGGGAATATATCCAAAGAAACTCAAAACACTAATTCTGCAGAAATATTTGCACCCATATGTCCACTGCAGCAATATTTACAATTGCCAAGATCTGGAATAGCCTAAGTGCCCATCAGTAGATGAGTGGACTAAAAAGCAGTAACACTTTCACACAGCTGTAAAAAAAAAAAAAAGAAAATCTTACCTTTTGCAGCAGCATGGATGAGCCTGGTGGTTATTATGCTAAGTGAAATAAGCTAGTCAGAGAAAGACAAGTAGCATATGATTTCACTTATTTGTGGAATCCAATGAACAAAATAAACTATCAAAGTGGAGAAAGACTCATGGATACAGAGAACAGACTGACAGGGGTCAGATGAGAGGAGGGTTGGGGCTGGGTGAGAAGGGAGAAAGGATTAAGCAAAGAAAAACAAAACGGTGATTGCCAGAGGGAATGGGTGTTGGGGGTGCAGATAAAAGAGGGTGAAGGGGGAATAAATGGTGATGGAAAGAGACTTGACTTAGGGTGGTGGATACCCAATACACTGTACAGATGAATTTTATAGAATTGTACACCTGAAACCTATATAATTTTATTAGCCAATTTGTGATCCAAATAGATTCAGTGAAAATTATATATATATATAAATATATATAAAGTTTTCTTCTTTCTCCCACAGTTACTAAATGCTTGGTGGATAGTCTGCTAACCCATAGACGATGCTAGAATTTCCTGATGGATCTGGCATCTAGTCCCTGACACTGATGGAGAAATGCACATTTCTGGAGGCTGATGGGAGATAAGTCATTGCTGAGCAATTCCAGCTCCTCCTCTCTAGGCCACCTCCTAGCTGGCTACTGGGTAAATGACTTGCACATTTTGTACTTCAGTTTTCTTTGAGAAATGAGAACGCGTGTCTCTAAAACAACATCTACATTTAAAAATTCTTGATTTCCTTAGGGACCCATCAGAATTTGTGAGTTCACAAAAGCTCTACAGCTGATTTTGATGCGATTCTCTCTCAACACACGCACCCTTCCACGCACTCCCGCACACTGACTGTACCCCAGCGCAAAGAAGCCTGGGAGGTACTGTATGCTTCCTAACGGTGGTTGCAGTGTGCATTCCCTAAGATGACATTAGCATTAGTGACAGGAACTAGATGTGTAAAACAGCTACTCACCACCACATAGCAGATTTTTGTCTTATTTATTTTTTAATTAAATATTTTATTGTGATTCTATTGCAGTTGTCCCAGCTTTTCCTTCTTTGCTCTCTTCTGCCCCCAGCCCATTAGCAGATCTTTAAATGGGGCTCCCCAAGGACTCTACCCAGAGCCACGCCTCATCTACTTGTTCTCCCTGGGTGATCACTGCCCTTTCCAGTGGCATCTGATGTCACCTATTGTCTGAAATCTCCAAGATCCTTTGGCCCAGACCTTTCTCCCAAGTTCCAGATCAGCACAGCCAATGGCCAACATGATACCTGCACTCAGCTGTCTCTTTGACATACCAAGCTCAGTGTGTCTGAAAGGAATCTACCTGCCTCTCCAGCAGCACTGTGCCGCAGTGGCCCCAGATTTGGGAAATGAAGCAACTAGCCATCTAGCTATCAAGTCCAGGAGTCACCTTTGACTTCTTTTTTCCTTGCCCCACCTCCAATTACTCTCCATGTCTTCTTGATTCTGTCTCTTATATTGCTCCCCAATCCATCCCTTCTCTCCATCTCCACTGCCACCATCCTGCTTTAAGCCACCCTCCTCTGTCTCCTTGACTGCAATAGCCCCATAGCTGAGCTTCCTCCAGTTCCATTCTTGCCCCGTGTGTTCTCATTGCCATCAGGGACATCTTTAAAAATGCACATGATCTGTGGTTTCTTGTGGCTCTCTTGAAAACTGACAAAGTAGCCCAGGCATGATCTGACCACTCCCTTATGCCGCCTTTTCTCTCTCTAGGTTAGAGTGACAGGGCCTGCATTTTTCTTTCCAAACTGCCAGATTCCTGGCAGCCTCAGGATGTTCTTATATGTATGCTAACTTCTCTCTGGTAAATTCTGCTCTGTCAGGCTTCAAGTTTTTACGGCAGTGGAATTCTAAGATGGCCCCTGAGACTCCCACCTCCCACATTCCCTGAAAAATCCCCTCTTCTGGGGAATTCCTTAAAACAGAGGCTAGAGGTCAGAAAGGTTCTCCTGTTTGCTTTGAATAAGTGAGCTCATGTGTTGTAGAAGGCCTGTGAAAGTAAGGAACCATGGGTGGCCACTGAGAACTGAAAAAAGTCTCTGGTAGGCAGTCAGCAAGAAAATGGTGACTCCAGTCCAACAACCACAAGGAACTAAATTTTGCCAATAACCATGTGAAAAGACCTTGAACTCCAGGGAGGAAAGCAGCCTGGCTGACACCTGATGGCAGCCTTAAGGGGTCCTGATTGGAAGACCCCATTGAGTTGAACCCAGACTCCTGACCCACAGAAACTATGAGATAATAAACATGTTCTTTTAAACCTCTAAGTTTGAGGTAATCTCTTATGCAGCAATATAAAACTAATATAGGTCGTATTTCAATCAATTCCATTGTAATACAATAATAATAATAATACAAGAATAAACTGTTTCACATACAACCATAAACCTACTTTTACCCACCCTGTATCTCATTAATGTCTCTAGGAGACTGTACCACCTCTCCACATCTGTATTCCCAGCACTTAGTATGTTACTAAGCACACAGTCGTTGAGAATAAATATTTCCCAAATTAGTTTATGAACATCTCAAGATCCAGATTATGAGTGTCTTTCTCATATTACTGAGTAGCTTGTTAAGACACTAGTATTAGATAGAAAAGTTCCTGCTTCTTGTCCCTACAAAGATTTTGATACAACTTAAATTTAGGGAAGCTCAAGTGAATATTCCTCTAGGCCACAATCAGGAGAGATCTAGTGCTGAGTTGCTTAGCACAAATTTTCAAATATTTTATTAAATGAGCAGTGATACATGTGCTCTTGGTTACTCTGCATCAACCCTAGTAATCTCTACATCAAGCCTGGAAAAATCATTGCATCAGGATATCTGAAGAAAATCAATGTTCGGTATGTTAGGATGGGCTAAATTAGGATGCAGAAACAAATAGCTCTAAATATCAGTGACTTAGCTAGAGTGGTACCATTAATATAGTAGCTATAACCACAGGTGGCTATTAAGTACCTGAAATATAGTGAGTCCAAATTGAGATGTGTGTTATCTGTTTACAATATACACTAAATTCTAAAAACTTGGAATGTCTGAAAAATGTAAAGTACCTCCTTAATGTCTATGTTGATTACATGTTTAATTGATAATAATTTAGCTGTTGAATTAATTAAAACATTAAAATTAATGTTTCACCTGTTTGCTTTCTACTTATCGGCACTACTAGAAAATCTAAAATTCCATTATTTCTATTGGCCAATAATAGGATGAAAGTTTATTGCTTCTTTTGCTACACATCCACTGTAGGTCAGCACCCTGTAATGCCACAGTGATTCACGCTGATGGGTCACTGTGCCAGAGGGAGGGCAGAGCTCAGAAGGTCTCATCTGGACACATGCCACTTCCGCACCTGGCTGACTGGAGAGAAGTAGTTATACAGGCCCATTCATTTACAAGGTCACCAGGAAGAGAAATTATATCTGATAAGTAGTGCTAATAAATCACACTGATGTGGACCACATTTCCTCCATCACCTACTTGGGATCACAGTAGATTTATTAGGTAAAGCAAATGTCTCATCTTCCTCACAACATAAGGACTCATGAAGTCACTCAACAAATGCCAAAATAATAAATAAATAAATAGCTCAACTATATCCTAGGCACTATGTTGACCCCTAGAAATATAGAAAAGGCTAAGAACATGGTGCTGGAGGTCAGGGAACTTACATTTCAACAGAAGAACTGCAATACTAACTACAAATAATGTGAGGAATATGAGCAGAAGTTGGTGTGATTTCCTCTGGGAGCACAAGAGAGAAAATGCTTCCTTTCTGGATGCCCTCTTCGTGTGGTAACAAATTTCTCCTAAGAAGTAAGCAGTGTCAGTTCTGACCCACACGACTCCTGAGTTCTTCCCCTTGTTACAGATCATCTTAGCATTTCCTTCAAGGAGGTGTGTTAGATCAGCGGAACTTAGGGACAACTCTATCATCACAGTTATGCTTTATATTATCACAAATAATCAATCCACTGATAAGTACACATAGTCATGACCCAATCAATAGCCCACACAGCATTATGACCTTCATGAGGTGCAGTGATTCACTGCCATGAAAGAGCATGACCCAGAAAGGACAGGTGAGCAGGTGTCACCTGCCAGTGGAGGAGGCATTTAACTTGGGAAATACTTTCTAATGCCCTTGGAAGGTCGCGGCATTTCTCCTAGCCTGTTCTGTTTCTCTCTTGGTGGAATGCTGATCACAGAGGATGCAGAATGATGGACGTAGCAATATTGCTCACAAAGTTCTTTTAAGCTAAACACAATAAAAGAGCTGTCAAGAAACAGAGCTCATGTATTTTAATAACAGAAAAATGTAGCTGATAAATTATACCTTGACTCCTATCAGTTCCTAGTTGGTATAATGATGATATAACTCCTTTGCTTACTTTATAGGGCTAATTATGTTTATTATTAGATAGCACACAGTAATATTATACATATATATATATATATATATTGTGCATGTTAATGTTACACAGTATACATATTCCTATATAATATTGTACTAGATAATGCATTTGAAACCATGTTTTGCAGGTAGCAGTGTGTCCCTGGCATCTGGTTTGCCTCTCTTGAGCGTCTCAGCTTCCTGGCCCACTGCAGTAAGTTGGGGCCACAGGATGAGCTCTGGACACTGAGCTGTGAGCCAAAGACTTGGCGGGTGTTGCTTTACCTTTCCATGTGACACAGGCAGGTGTCTGGGTCTCTGGTAACTACCAGTGTGGTCTACTTCTTTTCCCCTCTTACTATCCTGCAATCAAGAGCTAAACTCCATTGCCTGAAGCCTCTGAGATGAGCAAGTCTTGAGTGATGTGGAGAAGTCATACAAAGATCTGCATGGAACTTCAGGAGGTCACAGGGAGACAGAGATAAAGAAGGAAAGCGGACCCAGGACCAAGTCCTAGGATGCTGTCACATTTAGAGATCAAATGGAAGAGGAAGGCGAGCATAGGAGATGGATAAAGGGCTGGTGAAGAAGAGGGAAGTCTGGAAGAGAATGCCATGTCTCCTGAGTCAGGAGAAAAAATGTTTTTCAAGGAAAACAAGCCGGCCTGTGGGTAAACACTGCTGACACGGCCAATAAGATAACAGGAATGGCATGGCCACTGGACTTGTTCCCAGCTGACCTCTATAGAAGCAGTTTCTCTGGAATGGTGAGGCAGAAAGCCCAGACTGAGTAATTTGAAGAGTCTGTCAGGCAAGAAAAGGGAGACAGCGATGCTAGACCAATCTTTCAAGACTTTTCTGTGAAGTGGAGAAGAGAAATAGGGCCATTGTCGGAAGAGAATATGAGGGTCAAGGGATCTTTCTTTCTAAGATGAGTTACAGAAGCATGTTTGTAATGATTGAGTGAAGAGGAAAATTTGATGATGCAGGAGAGGAGGCAGTTATAACAGCATGAAATGGTGGAGGGGGAGGGGGGAGGGATTCAGCACATAAAAAGAGGGCTTTTGAGGTGCTGGCAGACACACCATTCACAGACACAGAGGGAAGGCAGAGGGTGTGCGGACAGGCCCCCCAAAGACCTGGTCTGACTGCTTCAGAATGTCTACCAGAATAGAGGCAAGGTTATCAATGAAGCTTGTGTGTGTGTGAGGATGGGTGGTACCGATGGAGGGTAGGGGGTTGAGCCAGTTGGCCACCTCCCTGGCCCATTCCCTCTTTGATCAGGTATCACCTTCAGTGAATCCCTTACTCAACACCCGACATAAAATTACTATTCCTTCACCCCTGGTACTCATACCCTGGCCTACTTTTACCTTTGTCACATCACTTATCACCTCCTAACATATTATGCCATGTACTTATTAATTGTGTTTATTGTTCAGTGCTTCCCCCATTAAAATGTGAGCGCCACTGGATAAGTGCCTATAATTATGCCAGGCACTACATATTTATCAAAGGGTTGAAATTTTTTAAGTGAACAAATGAATCAATGAAAGAAGCAGAGAAAGGAAAGGTGGGAGGCAGGAAAGAAGTTAGTCACTGATATGGTGGGAGAGTGGGCAGTAAACCCACTAGGCTCACTGGGCATTCTTTGGTAGTCATCTGAGACAGTAGTCCTGATTTGAAGTGGACCAGGCTGAATGTTTTTCTAGCATCAGTCAACCACATTGGTGCAGGCACAAAAAGTCAAAGAAATAAAAGAATGAGAGAATTCAGGCGCTGGAAAATGAGTGGTCATCCTGATGGACTATGAACTTGAAGCTAAGCAATGAGGGAAATAAAAAAAAAAAATTAAAAAAAAAACGTGGCCAGGAAACTTAATCAGCAGGCTCATTACCCTATTCCATATACTTTACAGTGACATTTTGGAATATTCAAACACATTCAAAGCATGTTTCAGTTCCAAGTATTAGGTCCAAATATTGAAGGGTTTATTTAGAATTCTCCTTCCCTAAAAAGACCTCATTTTAAAGGAAGATTAAGGTATAGCTTTGCTAAGAAGAAATAAAAGAAAAAGAGAAAAGGAAAATCACAACTAAAATTCAGTACTTACTTGCTAATCGCTTTATCTTTGTTTTTCCAACCAAATAAAACACTGGGTGGCACAAAGAATCAAGACCAGTAGTTTCTCATTCTCCTTGAGTTTGTGCAGAGTCCCCCCACCCCACCCCACCCCCAGCAATCACAAGCAACATTGGACGCCTCAAACATCACATATCCATGAGTCCACCAAATGAAGGACTAGATTTCAGAAGACTCCTGGGTACTTATTAGAGTCCGAAAACTGAATCAATGCAGCCTCGAATAAATGCCAAAGTGATTAACTGCTGTGCAATTCAAAATAATATGCTGGCTAAACCTACGGACTGTGGAGGAGGAGAGGCCCCATGAGGAGACCTAATGCATTTCTGAAACACTAATGGACATGAGGTCTCACTGTGCCATTTTTCCGCCCACTGGACTAAGGTCAAGGAAAATTGTGTGCAATAGTTTCATTCTTCTGCCTACTCTCCTCCCAGCCTTCTCTAAAGCTCTTTTCAATTTCAACATATGTAGAAAAGGTCAGCATGAGAATGTAGGCTCACCTTCAGTGAACCCCTTATCCAACACCCTACTTAAAAACAAAATCTCCAGTGAGTAATAAACACCATTGTCTTGGAAGACCATCATGATCTGGGTTAAGGTTGCAGGCAACAGCTGGGATGGTTGGTTTAGTAAAACCCTTGGCCTGAAAGAAATCCAGCAACGTGATGACTTTCTTTAAGCAAAATTACTGTGGGATGGTTTTGCATGCCAAGAAGGTAAATGGTATTAGGTTAGGTCACTTTGACAAAAATGACTGAAAGATGCATATGCTTACCTGATAAGTATTAATCCAATCATTAATACCTAGAACTATTATATCTGATGTAAGTCATATTCAAGGGGATTTGCTAACTGAGCATCAATAATATGAAAGTCAAGATGAAATGATGTCCTCATGGGGCTCCCACTCCAGCTGGAGAAGCCGAGATGCACCTGAGGGCTCTGTCAGAAGTTACTGCACCTTTGCTCATATGGTTTCCAGTCTGGAATGCCATTTCTTTCCTACTTTCCTGCTTGGTAGATACCTCTTCATCCTCCGGACTTAGGTCTCTTCCTCTACCCTTCCTGAACCTCTGGGGAGAATCTGAAGTTACCTTAGTGCTTTGATAGAAACTCTTCAGGCTGTATTTTAATCACCTCAGAAGAGCCTCTAGCGAGGTGCATGTGGAAAGGCACTGTGGCCCATGGCCCACTGGCCTGGCTCAGCTGTCACTGCCAGCCAGCCCCAACCTTCAGCTGTGTGAAGCAGCCCTCTTGTAAGGGGGTCCACCGGACCCCTGGAAGCGCTGCTCTAGCCAATGCCTCATGGAACACAGAAAACCTGTTTCTGCTGAGTCTGCTTGCAGATTTGAGAGTGAAATAAATGGCTGTAGTTTGAAGTCACAAGTTTTGGAGTTGTTAGGCAACAGCAGCTAACCTAACCGCAATGCTTTTTCATTTTTGATTCTCCACTGCCTGGCATAGTGCCTGGAATGTAATGACGGATACGCTAACTTCCTTGTAGGGAAGGCGTTTTCGGCTCATCTTTCTTCCGTTTGTGCCTTTTTTCTCTGCATCACAAACACGTGGATGTCTCTGTTTGCACTTGTGACTGCTACTGTCTGACTCTCAAATGAAAGATTTGGTCTTGGCAAATTCAGGCCTTTCTTAAACAAGGAGAATTGTCTTGTATTAGCATTGTATTAGCATCGGAACAAAGGCGTGGGTATGGGGAGGCTCTGTGACTGTGGGTCATTTGCCCAGCCGTGCCCATGTGACCTACCTACAAATGCTACTCCACCATCCCCTTGATGCGCCATGTAAGATTTGCAACTTAAAACTGTAACACCATTTGGGTAGGGCGGAGAGGGGCTGGCACAATTTAAGTAAAGGGACCGGTAGTCAGTTAAATCTGTCAGGAGGAGGAGTGGTGGCTGCTCGGTGCTGTTTGTTGTCAGCTTGGCATCTCTGCTCCCTCATTGCCAAGAAGAGCTGGGACTACGTAACATTTCCCAGAATCCCTTACCCCTGGGAAGATGAGGGGTGTACAAGCTGGAAGGTCAAAAAGAAGAGGCTATTTCTCTCCCAAGGTAGGCTGTTAGGAGATAGTTGCATAAATGATTTGTGTGAGTTTGAGACAGCCCCAGCTAAGGTTTTTGAGAATCATCTGCCTGCACCACACTCAGACGTTCTTGAGATCCCTAGTGGCTTCCAGGCCAGCTTCGGGGACCCGCCCATGTGGTGCTTCAGAAAGCATTTGGAGGTGGCTTCCTGTCCGTTACTCCTCAGCCTTTTCAGCAGTGGTGTAAGCCTACTCTGTGCCCCAGAGAGGTCATGTAGATGCAAACACTAGTTTTCCCAGCCCCCTCCCCTAGCCCAAACCAGCCGGTTTCTCTCCTCTGATGGTGCACCCACCCCTCATTCAGTTACTGTTCCATTTATTCTTCCTACCCTCATCCCAGCCCACAGTTGCGAACACAAACTAATTAGAAAGGCAAATTTTGAAGTCTCTTTCCACTCAGTTCACCCATTATTTCAGGGACTGTCCTGGCCTCTGGTGATGAACTAGCAACCCCCTCTCAATATTCCTGCATCTTTTCTCCATAGCACTCATCGCACCTGACATATTTGTTTATGTAATGCCTCTCTTCCCTCAGTAAGAGTAGACCCTCATTAAATATTTGAGGAGTAAATGAAAAAAAAATGACTCCATCGAGAAGTGGAATCATCAGGTACCATCCACTGGTCTTAAAATATGCCGAAGGAACAAGAGAAGCGACTTAAGCCTTATTCTCTTCCTCAAGGGACAGTGCTGCATCATCACTTTTGCACCTGAAGTATATCAGGCTTGGCTAATAAAATTCAGCTTACTCTTCATCTTTGTCAAGTTTTCCATTTGTAGGGATTACAAGCAAGAGACCACAGACTTATATTTTCTGGACTATTTCAAAGCTTTGAAATCTCTCCATCTCTTTATAATAAAAAAAATTAGTGTCATTCTCTGAGTACATACCTGGAAAGTAATTTTTAGCAATTTAACATAACATGTACTAAAAGCAACAGGAACAAAACACCATAAAGAAAAGACTCCGGTTCCTTTCACAGCTGCAACAACTTGGTGCCTACATTTGGTACCTAATAACAAATAGTGACAATCCAAAATGTGTTTTATATCAGACAAGTTCAATCTAGAGCACTAAGAAGATCTTTCAGATGAATCATGTTTCTGCTTCTGGGATGGTAATAGTACTTCATAATATCACTTGAGTTCTTTAGCTGTGCTTTGTTTAATGGTCGTATTTTTCCTTTAATGTGGTACTGTCTTGAGTGAAGGGATATGCATGAGTCATGTGAAATATGAATTGGTTTAGAATAATCCTTTGAGTAAATCAGCTCAAGATAACTTTGTACTGGTCAGCTTGACCTAGCAACAGAAATGTTTTGATTAAACTTTGTCTTCCTGAACAAGTAAAAGCAGCTGAGGCAATAATAGTTGGGCTCTCAGCTCTTTAACTGGTCTCAAAAATTGTGGTGAGAGTAAGGGGAAGATTGGGAGAGGAAGACAGAAATGTAGAAAAAGAACTGGAGAGAAACAGACACATAGACTAAGAGAGGAAAGGGTTCCATTCTTAAGAAGCTGCCTTAAGAAGGTGGACCAATGAGAATTAGGCTGTGACTCTGGTGGACTGACAGAAGGGCAATAGTTGGTGACACCAAAACAAAACAAAACAAAACAAACAAACAAACAAAACTGAGTTCTATCCAGCAGACTCCCTCAGCTTTCCCTAGACTCAGGCCAAGAGGTGATGAGGTTGAATGCCTGAGATTAGGAGAGAGGATGACTAGCAATTGAAGCCACTCCCTTAGTTAACAGTACCAACAACAAACATTTACTGAGCATTTGTCATGTGCTTGGCTCTTCTAAGTATATTATACTGCACTAGCTCCATTTATCCTCCTGAGTCCCATTAGTTAGGATTGATTATCTGCTATTTAATAAATGAAGACAGCGAAGCACAGAGAGGTTAAAAGCCTTAGCTAGTTTTTTACTTAGAAAGTGATGAAATGGTACATAGATCTAAATCCCCGTTATCTGGTTTGAAAGGCCCATCTTAACTTACTCTATTCTTCCCCTCAAATATGTGAGTCTTTTCTGATTCAGAGTCTGATGTTGGGTGCTTTGATTGGCTGGTCCACATGAATACAAGAATGTAATAGTTGCTTTCAGTTCCTCCAGCTACCTCATGGGCAATGCAACAAACTACACAATGTTGGGTCAAAAGGTCTAATTCAGTGATTCTGAACCTGGGAGGATTCCCCAGCCACCCACCCCATCTCCACCCCAGGGACATATGACAATGCTTAGAGACTTTTTTGTTGTCATAGCTCAGGGGGTGCTCCTGGGATCTAGTGGGCAGAGTTTACGGGTGCTGCGAAACATCCTATAGTCCACAGGCCAGCTTCACAGCAAAGATTTCTCCAGCCCCGAATGTCAATAGTGCTGAAGTTGAGAAACCCTGGAACAGAATTAGTGTTGCCCAGACACAGACATGGACCTCATCTGTTCGTAGCCTTTTGCCGCAAAATTAAAATTTCGTAAACTCAGCACCGGGTTGAGTCCTCAGTTTGACAGTCTGCCATCCAAATGATTATACCACATGGCGTCTTTGCCTTTAAATGGTGCGTCTTTAACGCAGAGGACACATTAAATTGGGCACATTAAAGCAGAATAAATGCCTGTGTGTACTGGCTCTTTCTTCCCTTCCATTAAGGACCCCGTGAAATGGGAGCAGGGCCCACCCCCTATCACCTCCACAGACCTCGGCCAATGACCGACTGATGTGGGAGCCTTGCTTTAAAGGTGACCCGGCTCCGTGATGCACTCTGTGCTCCCAAACTTCCCTGCTGGATCAGAGAACACATTCCTGGCTTAGCTCTTCTCCGCTGCCCTCTTCTCCTTCTCTCACTCTCCTTCCTCCTGAGAGCACCACGCCAAACAGCGTCAGCAAGAATCCCCACCTCAGGCTCTGCTGTTGCTTTGGAAGTTCCACCGAAAATATCACAGTTTTAAAAAAGGTCAACGTGCATCAACCATCGTAACTCTTGAAGGACACTGCTATGATCTGAATGTTTGTGTCCTCCCCCCACCGTTCATATGTTGACAGTCTAACCTTCAAGGTGGTAACATGAGGGGCTGAGGTCTTTGAGAGGTGAGTGGGTCACGAATGGGATTATTGCTCCTATAGGTGAGGCCCCAGAGAGCCAGCTCACCCTTCTCACCCGATGGGGACAAAAAGAAGGTGCTTCCTAGGAGACAGAAAGTGAGTCCTCAACAGGCAATGAAATCTGCAGGTGGCTGGGTCTTGGACTTCCCAGTCTCCAGAACCGTGAGAAGAATCATTGTTTATAAGCCACCCAGGTAGGGTATTTTGTTACAGCAGCCCCAACACACTAATACAGTCCCTCGAGGACTCTCCAGAGGTTTGATGAAAGAGATAATCTGCTTTCTTTCTCTTTGCTTATGATTATCTTTCATTTTTCTTTCTCTTCACCCCAACATGAGACCCTGGGTCACCTATATGGGTGACATAAAAGTGAGGGGAGAGAACTAAGCGGAGTAAGGTCTAAGACTCTCTTTGGGGGCCAGAAAGTACTCAAGGATGGGAAGTTGGGTAGTTCTGTTTGTTCTGACCCCTATTTATTTTAGACGCTCATTCGCCTAGTCTTAATGATGAAGGGAGGGCGGAATCCCTGGTTCTTTCCTCATACTCTCAAAGCGCTGGGTCCTGAGAGAGCATCTCCAGGAACAACCTGGATGTGGTTGCAGAGCATTAACAGGGGTGAAAACAGAAAAGGCCGCATGGCAGGAGGCCTGTGGTGGCAGAGAGCAACCCAAGTTAGAGGAGCACTTAAAATGCCGGCCTCTGTGAAGCTTTCCCTTCAACCGGGGAAAGCAAGACTAACGTGCCCGATTCAATACAGTTGTTTAGCTCTGAGCTGATCCATTTCATTCCTGATGAATGCAAACCAAATCTTCTGAAAGAAGGTAAATGTCCGAACCTAGATAATGCTGAACTTGTTACCTAATATGTATTCTGAGTTCTCCCGAGGGCATTAAAGTAATCAGTTATCTCATTCATGAATAGAAATTAGCAATGCCTGGTCAGTTGATGTTGCTACCTTTAATGGCTTCATTTTAAGGGATTTCAGGACTGTAAGAAAAGTTTTCTAAAAAGTTTGCCTTGAAAAACTATTTTAAAGGTAAAAGTGTTGCCCTGGCTGGTGGCACAGTGGATTAGGCGCCGGCCTGCGAACCCAAAGGTCGCAGGTTTGATTCCCCAGCCAGGACAGAACCAGGTTGCAAGCCAGGTCTCCAGTCAGGTCTGTGGCTGAAGGCAGGTGAAAGGCAACCATACATTGATTTTTGCTCCCCCTCTGCCTCTCTCCTTTCCTCGTTCTCTGAAAATAATAAAGTAAAAAATCTTAAAAAAAAAAAAAGTAAAAATGTTAATGCACTGTATTCAGCTGTTCAGATAACTGTCATGATGATAATAAAGAATTATTAAATGCTTGTAATAGGACAGGTACAGAGATTGTACTTACTATGAATTATCTCATTTAATTATCATAATAGCCCATGAAACAGATGTCATTACAAGACTCATTTTGCCAATGAGCTAGTTTTTCCCAAAGCACCCAGTTTTTTAATGGTGGAAACAAATGACCCCATGGAATGTCTGCTCCCCATTAGTTATTGCTGCACAACAGATATAACCAATTACCACAAACTTTAAGGCTTACAGCCACACATGAATGATCTCACACTTTCTGTATGTCAAGAATCCAGGCAGAGCTTTACTGGTCGGACCAGGAGGATGATCAGAAAGCCCGACTGTGGGGAGGCCAGCTTCCCAGACTCCCAGATCCCTCAGTCGTGGGCAGAATTCATTTCCCTCTGGTTGCAGGAGCGAGGTCCCCGTATTCTGGTTGGCTGTCAGCCACTAGAGGCGACCCCACTTTTCTCTGTACAAGGCTCCCTTCCTAGACCATCTCACAGCCATGGTAGCTTACGTCCTCAAAGTCAGCAGAGGAGAGTCTAACACCAGTTGGCTGAGGTGGGACAGTATATGCCATCACAGAAGTGACATCCCCCACGCTTGTCATATTCTGTTGATTAAAAGCAAGTCACAGATCCCATCTGCACTCCAGGGGAGGGAATTACCCAAAGGTGTGAAAACCAGATGACAGGTACCACAAACGCTTTCCACGTAAGACTGCCACCATGCTTGTGTCCTTCAATTTTTGCCAAATTTGTACGTCATCAACATTATTTCAATTTCCTATATTCCTTTAAGTTGACTCACTTTTTATAATAATGGTTTATTTTCCAAAGAACTTTTGCATCACCATTTTGACTAGAAAATCAATATCACTTGCCATAAAGAGGAGATAAAACAAAAGTAAAACGAAAAGTTAAGGGAAAATAAGAAACAAAGATTGACACTATACAATGTATTCACCTTAGTGGTCTCATTTAGTTTTCACATAATTCATGGTAAATATCAATTATCCTCATTATTAATAGGGTGGAAACTGAGATCCAGAAGTTTAATAAACTGCTTAAGGCTGCTCAACTTGGGTGTGATTGTACCAAGATTGAAACCCATGGCCACTGGCACCCGATGTGCATGAAAACTAGTCTTGAAGGCACCCAACTTCATGATGCACCCCAATTTTCCTGGTTCCTTTTCCTGCTTCTTTTGCTAACTCCACTGTCTTCTCAGCCTGTCTGCTAATCTCTGCAACTCTGGGATTCACCTTTAGATTCCAGGAATTAAGGTGATACAGGAATAACGAGGAAGGATGCTCAAGATTTAATCCTGGTTTCATTTCTGGCCTGGTCGCCTGGAGCAAGTTACTGCTTTGCCTCAGTTGTCTCATTTATAAAATGGGGATAATAACAGGAAATAATTTAAAAAATGCACGAGGGAATATTTTAATAATCCTATGTTATCATCTCAAAGAAAAAATGTCCAAGACACCCAACCTTGAGTGCTGTGCATGTATTTACCACATTTAGATTTTCAAGCCTTCTGAGAGGTGAGTGAAAACACAAAGAAACTGTTGTTGACAGTTTGTATTCTTCTCTGCATTTCTGTTTCTAAAACTCGAGCTATCTCTTTTGGAGGCAAGGTCCTTAAAATAGGACTGAGAGAACAAGGTCTTATGCCCAAAGCAAAAGGCCTGCCTTAGCTGGGGGTATGCTCAGGACACCCTCCACCCCTGAGGAAAGGCTGCACTGGTGGGCACAGATGCCGGCAGGTGGGTCCATGCAATGGGAAGACCTGTCGTTCTCCTCTTATTGCATCAAGGATGTTGCTCCAAAAGGTTTTTCTTTGCCTCTCAAATACATGATTTCTATTAGCATGAAAGCATGCAGTTATTTCTCCCATCTTAAATAGAAAGAATTCTTTTGTGACCCAAATTCTTATTCCAGTTATGACCCCATTTTTCTCCTTACCTTTATAGGGAACCCCCTTGGAAGAACTATTTCTATTTTGTTTCCAAACTTTGCCCTCCTATTCTTTCCAGGGCACTCTTTTTTCCCCCAGATTTTTTTAAAAAATTCATTTTAGAGAGAAGGGCAGGGAGGGAGGCAGAGAGGGAGAGAAACATCAATGTATGGTTGCCTTTCACCTGCCTCCAGCTACGGACCTGGCTGGAGACCTGGCTTCCAACCTGGTTATGTGCCCTGGCTGGGAATCAAACCAGTGACCTTCGGGTTCACAGGCCGGCACCTATTCCACTGAGGCACCAGATAGGGCCTCTGAGCACTCTTTAATCATGGCTTTATTTCTACCACTCCAGGGAAATTTCTCTCACCCAGCTCACCAAAATCCCCCATCTTCAATAGCCAACTTTCCAGTCTCCCCATCAGCAGCATTAGACACAATTAATCCCTCCCTTCCCCTGAAACACTTTCCTGCAGGTACCATACCCTCTAGATTTCCTTCTAACTCCTTTCTGCTGATGCCTCTGTTTTCCAAATTCATAACACAAGTGCATCCCTCACTCAATGTTTGGATCTCTTTTCCATTTATAACTGTTCCTCAGGTGATCTCATCCAGATGTATATTTCCAGTCCAGGTTTTTACCTGTCTTCCAGACTCTTCTATCCCACTCAACATGTCTACAAGGGGACCCACTCCCCTCTGCATCCCTATAAATGGCCAATTCTTCCATTTAACTCTTTAAATGAAAAGCATATGCCACACAAATAGCCTATGATTCTTCTCTTGCATAACTGATTCAATCTGTCTACAGTCGCCAGAAGTTCTACTTTCTTCTTCTCAGCACCTCCTATGCTGTGTACTTACCATCTTCTCTTTCCTGGATTCTTGCACAAAAAATAAATAAATAAATAAATAAATAAATAAATAAATAAATAAAATAAAAAAAATCTTGATATCCCTGCTTCTGCCCTTGCCTCCTGTATTCTTCTCCCCATTTAATATCACCAAGCAACCAGACTGACCCTAATAAAATAGAGACCAGATTTTCTCATGCGTCTGCTCAAAACTGTCCAAGGATTTCCCATATCACTCATAAAAAAGCTAAAGTTCCCCACTGACCACTAAGGTCTGATGTCATGTGGCTTCCATTGCCTCTCTGGTGTAATTTCTCACTATTCTCCATCTTTCTCAGTCAACTCCTGTCATACTAGCCTCCTCACTATTCTACATGCCTCTGGGCCTTTGCACTTGCTATTCTCATTGCTTGGAAGAGATACTCACCTTTGCCAACTTTTACCAAATTTTAAGTCCCTTGCAACACTTTCAGCTTTACTTTATTCTCCTTAGCAATGATTGATATTTTACATATATTTACTTATTTATTTTGAGCATAAGTTCCAACAGGGCAGGGACTTTTGTCTATTTTATTCATTGCTGAGTGCTTAGTGCTTAAAGCAATGGCTGGCATAGAATGAGTGTACAATAAATATTTGTTAAATGAATTAACTGTCATCATGATGGTATAATTTATTTAATTATAGTTATTTTGTAATGACTGTAATAATATGGGTTTTCTCCTATGTTCTGCATGATTCTAAAGAGGAAGAATCTGCTGCATTAATAGAATTGCTATTCACACACTCTCAATTCAAAAGCTGTACAGGAAAAGATAAATTTGTGTTCATGATTATGATCTCAAGATAGATACCAAAGTGTTCATGATGGGCACAGAATTAAAAATGAAAAGTATCTAAAGCAGAAAACGTGAATTAGCATACATGTGCGTACCTTTAGGAAGATGACCTCTTTAAACAGACAGACACTGAGAAGCAAAGCATTTGCTGTTCTTTTGCTTTTTTCGGGGGGGAGGCTAATATGAGTTACAGAATATCAAAGACCCAAGGGGCCAAAGCAAGCACATACCTGCTGACTAGTTAGACTGGGGAAAGATTAAATTTGACTATGTCTGTCCTCACTTTTATTGTGAAATAAAGATTCTCCTACTTGTGCTTCTCAGCATTCAGTCTTAAGAGAGATAAGGAGTCTCTTACTGTCCAACTGTTCAACGACAGAGCCTGTCTTTGCCCATTTGGAAGCATAAACCTTAAAGTCTGTATAACATGTTTTCCATAACTTTTGGACATCATCATACACAGCTCATGAAGAAAATACCAGTCATTCACAAAATGTACTTAGTGTTAATCATTTCAGATATATAGGGATTCACAGTAAGCTTCCTGGGTTTGTTTGTTCTCATTCTCTCATTCTCTTGTTCTCTCTCTCTCTCTCTTCCACTTAAAATATGTTCTTTGTTTTATGTATAAAAGGTCGAAATAACTTCTGGAAGCTGAAAGGGTCATTAAAATTGGATGTCCATTACTGCTGTTTATAAAACACTCGATTTAAATAAGAGTGCTTCTGAGGGTGGCTAAATCTAGTAACAACATGTAGATACAAGTTTGCTGTTTAACGAAGGGCCATTGTTTTAATTATTTGTGACAAGGAAAAGTTCATCTGTCTATAATTTCCTGCTGCTTCCTAACCTGCAAAGGCCTGTCTTCCTGGGGAGCCAATTCAGGCTGAGAGGACACGTGGCAGACCTCAGAGGCTGCGTACAGCCAACTGTGCCACTGATGCAAAGGGTGTGGGTGGCAGCAAAGACAGGAACCAGGCAATGGAAAAGGCTACTTGGGAAGAAGGCTGCTAATGGTTGGTGCTCAGGAGAAGATTGTGGGACAGAGAGAAGGAAGGAACCTTTGGAAAAAAGGAGAGGAAGAGATGCTTAGAATTATTTTTATGAACTTTTGCCACACAGTGGTATTACCCTTGCCCCAATTGCTGTCTTTTCCTAGTATACATGAAAAGAAATGCCAAGCTTTTAAAATTTTAAGATTATAACCAAATAAAAGTCCCTTGTGTACAACCGAAATTATGACAGCAGGCCATCATCACGCCATCATCAGCATGACTGTACTTAAAAAAGGGCAGAATAATCCTTCTTAGCTACCCACCCTAATTCTGACAGATGAATACTGGAATCTTGATATTTTAGGAGAGGTGTAAGAGGTTTGTCATCTCCTCAGTAATGTGTGTGATTTTTAAAAGTATTAGGCCTTTTGAATGTTAATAAGTCCTGAAAAGATGTTGTAAAAACCTACGTAGAAGAAAACAGTCATGAAACTTAAAATATAAATAGTCATGAAACTCAAAATAAAACTCTTTCATCAGCTGAATAAAGCCAACTAGTTTTGATGGGAACTGAAATTCTGAATGAGTCAGAGTAGAGAGAACGAACTGATATTATTTAGGAGCATGTGGCAATTCAGAGTTTTATGTCTTTCTATAAAAATCCTGAAAGTTAGCAGTAAGAATAAAAGATGAAGGGATCAATTTTAAGGTAAAAAACCAATGTACTACTAATGTTACGAGAAGCTAGTATACCGTCACCTCAATAAGGACTTAAAAGAACAAGATACATTTCATTCTGTTCATTGTTCAGAGAAACCTCCAAGAGAGACAGACTTTTGAGCAATCTGGTTCCACTTTCCTAAGAATGAGACCCTTCAGACCACACTCATCTCACCCTATTTCTAATTCTCTTTTTAGAGACATTCTAGAAAAATACTGCTTGCTTTATAAATCCTCAAGAGTTGTGACCAGTCTGACAGATCTGGAAAAATCCCATTTACCTGAATGGGATCACCATGCATACAAGATCAGCATGCAACCTGCACCATACCCGGAGAAACCTAGAAATCTGATTTCAAAGCTCTGGCCTCATCTGCCTTGAGGAGCATAATCAGGAGCAAAACAATTCTAACGGCCAATAATGACTACGAAAAGCTCTAGAATCTTTGTACAACATTTAGGGAAAATCTGAGAAGAGTTACGTAATCTACCTACCAGGACCAAGTTCTACACATGCACATGGTATTTCTGGGTACACGATAATCTCATTGTGGATCGCTAACAGAGGCTGGGCTTCACCTCTTGTGCCTTCCTCACTAACTTGCTCCTTAACACTCCCTACCCAGAGAGGAAGGAGGGAAGGGAAGAGAGAATATTGCAAGGTACCTCAAGTCTGGGAACAAGAGAACAACCTGAACGTTGCTTAGAACTAGAATCATTTTTTTTTTTTTAAGTTCCAGCTGTTTGGAGTCAAATTGGCCAGTTCCACTGTGCGAGGATGACCAAGTTCACTGTGTTTCCTGAAATGTGAAAACAGCCTCCAGTGTGGAGTGACTGCATTTTTTTTGAAGTTTTCCTCAATCTGTGATACTAGAATGCTCCATCTAGCAGTGAATGAAGGAAGTCAGGTAAATTATAACTTTGAAGTAGTTGATTCCAGTGAGATAAGAGTACTCTGATTTTCATGAGTTCATTTGGCATTAAAATGCTTTCAAAGCAAACTGGGCTGTGAAAGCCTAATTGCTGGAACCTTCCCCAAACCCTGCAGATTGGCAAACTCGGACCAAATAAAACATTCAGTTAACATAATGACTAATTGCTTATTTTTCAAACTGCATCTTGCTGTGATAGATGTATATTTATATTTTTCTCATCCAAGCAAGCTATTTACCTCTTTCTCCATTTGTAATCCTTCTGCTCTAATATTTCTTTCAAAAACTTCTCTCTTTTCAGTCTGGGGGTTGGATTTCCTGTACACAAGAATGTAGTCAATTCGACACTTTCCATCTCTGAAGTAAAGTCCATTTGATTTGTTTTTTTCCCGAACTGTCTGCATGCAAAGAGAAAGGAACCAGCTTAAGACACTTATAAAATGGAGCCTTGGGTGAGCACTGGTAACAGCGATGGAAACTACATGCATTTCTTTTACGTTTTATCAAAAATACATTTTTATTCATGAAAAGTGTTAACAAGAAGAAACAAAATAAAAATTGGGAAAAACATTGCGTCAATTGGGCAAACTTCAGACACTTAACAATGCCAAATGTATATGAGGTCTGTCCCAAAAGTATCGAGCCAATGCCAATATAATGAAAACAGTTTGTGCAGCCAATACTTTCAGGACAGATCTCGTATAGCAGTTGAGAATTCTCATATTCTACAAGTGAGAGTGAAAACTGATATACGATATACTTACTCTGGAAAATACTGGTATCATCTTGTAAAACTGAACATTTGCAAAACATACAAATCCTAGAGAATTTTTTGATAAAGCAATTAGGAGACATGTATATGAATATTCATGGCAGCATTGCTCGTAAGAGTAGAAAATAAAAAATTGAAATCAATTCCAATGTCCATGAAGAGGTAAATAAATTATACAATATTCATACAGGGGAGGATTTATACAGCACTGAACATGAATGAACTGCAGTTGCATCTAATAATAAGCATAAATCTTAAAAAACATCATTGACAGAAAAAAACTAAGTCACAGAAAACTTCATACTGCATACTTTTTATAAAGCACTAAATAAAATAAATCTAAAAAGACGTTGTTAAGGTTACACACATTTATGATAAAACAATTCTTTAAGCAAGACAATAAAAAACACAAAAATTCAGGAAGATAGCATCTCTGGCAGGGTCAAGGGATGGGATTACCTTCAGCTTTCATGGTTTTGGTAATATACTACCTAGTTCAATGTTCCTTAATTTTTTTTTTTTTTTTTTTTTTTACCCACAATAAGAAAATAATTTTACTTTGTGATATGTATATGTGTATATGTGAACATACACAAAATATCTGAGACAAAAGCTTTACAAAATAATACCTATTCTTCCCCCTTGCTTATACAGTAATATTAATTTTCCATTCCATTAAAAAATAATTGGAGTTTGTCACCTATAATTACATTGCCACAATAATTTGAAAAGCACCATCCTAATTCATAAACTGGATGGTGGTTCAAAATGTTCCTTTTATTATTAGGCTCCATGACTTATAAATATATTACATATATTACTTTGCAATGATTACATCTATAAATTTAAAAATCAAGAATAGTAAGAGGCATTTTTGTCCAGGCTCCATGAGCTCATGACAATCATGAACAACACTGAGAGAGACCATCAAGTACAAGTTGGCCAGGCTGGAGCCTGGCTTCTCAGACTGAGAAGATTTCCAAAACACAGCAAGTAGAAATGGGGGTCTGCCATCTCTCTAGACCACAATATACATCAGTTTCCAAATAACAGGATGAAGAAGGCGAACATGCCAGATGAATAAGGCCATTGCTAAAATCCAATTTTGTACACAAGTTCCATGCATGCAACCTCACCTAAAAGGAACATCTCAGCCAGATGAAATGGGTATATCCATTACTGTAGATACTTAAAAATGATGACCAATTCTCACTGAGTATCTTTTGACTTTTGCCTTAAGAGGTACTCAGAAGTCCACCCAGGTAGACACTTTAATTATTTGCCAAGCAAGGGAACTATCCTATAGCTTGAGCACATCAGCATCTGCCTGCAAGAACAGGGCTTCTGCCAAGGGGTCAGGAGGAGGGTTAGCAAATCCCTAACCTTCCTGAGACTGTTTCCTCTTCTGAATTAAGGGGATGAGACTAGTGACTTTTCGAAGTGCTTCTCAAGATCCCTCCTTTAGTCCACATTATGGCATTCCAAGTAGCTGTGTGAAGAAGATGATGACAAAATGATTTTTTCTTTAGAAGTAAAATACATGGATAGTAGTAGCATGTGGTGTTGTAGGGAGAAGTCTAGGGAACTTGGTAGAAGGAACCAATATTCCCTGTCACCCTTTCAACAGCAGCCTGGCTCTGGAGTAACAAAAATATTAAGAATATGCAGGAAATATTTGGTTCGTTCTGTATTCCTATTACCTATACCCAGTGCATATACAAAAGATATTAAACTCCAATGAGACACAACCTGAGCAACAGCAGAGGCTCCTAACAAAATGCATCTTTTTCCAAAATGACAGGAACAGATAGGTCTGTTTACAACAAGTTTCCAGATTAAAGAGGCAAATGGAAACTGAGAGGTTTGAGGCAGCACAGACTATGAGGGTCAGTCCATCTGTCTGACTGTTCTAGGTGCTGGGGGATTTACACAAGAAAGTTCACCCTTGTAAAACTTACATTTTACCGGTGACACCCAAAAGGTAACTTTTCTTAAAGTAACAGGTGGTTTTCAGAATCTCCCTTTGTATAAACAAAATATGCTTAGATCTAAGATGGTGCTGGACCCATGACAGTTTGTTTTGAGCCTAGGTAGATTTAGGGCTGTTCACACATACCAGATCCTTGCAAGATATGAAAGAAGATATGACCTGCCCCTTGCTGGCCAGGAACGTACAGTCCAATGAGATGGTCACATTAAACAGTCCCTTGGATTATGCTTAACAGATTCTCGCCTGGAGCAAGAATTGTGTTTTTAAGAAATTGCACACTCTTACCTCTCCCCCTGCTTCCAATCTGCTAGCATCATCTGAAGCACTGGTCAGGTTTCCAGGGTGAAGGAGAGAATCATCATCTTTGCAAGGGCTGTTGACAGCTTCTAATTCATCAAAAAGGATATTGACATCCTTGGCCACTAGAACCAAAGTAAATATATGACAAATGGGGTTAAGGATCTGAGATCTTAAAAGCAACAGTAGAAGACAAGGCATTTCCCTTTGGCTTTGTATTTTTTCCCTTTGTTTCAGTAACACCTTGAATGACAGGCATTCTTTCCTAATAGGAAATGATGTTGGGCATAAAACAAGTTTGTCTAAACGATGTCTTCATTAGGTGAGATTAAAAACAATGTGAAGTAAAGTAAAGCACCTCCATAATAAAATATAACTTGTCTTCCATAACAGGAGGCATTGTGTTTGGCTTTCCTTCTCTTAGTGGTTTAGTGTAAGGAAATACCATTTAAAATGCCTAAGAACTCATTCTCTGGGCTGGCAATGATCTACACTTTCAATTTGTATTTCATTTAAGTGCCATACAACTTGCTAACTGAACTGTGATTTTCTTCCTCCTCTGTTACTTATTTAAGGCCCAATAGCGAAAACCCAATGCAGCAATAAAACATGCAGTTAGATTTTTCTACCTTTCTTCTCCCCTAATCAAGGACTGAAATCATGAAGTGAGCCATTCAGAAGCTCTCCCAAAAGACAGTTGATGCTAACAAGTCAACACACAGAGCACTGTGTACCAGGGTTCCAAATACAGACGCCATGTTCTAATGCACCGAACCTCGTTGCATACCAGGGACATAAGTTCAGCACTAGTGCATGAGAAAATACATGTCAAGTATGGGTCCCTGCTTTACCAACTCCAATTATGGACCAATACTCTTTCCTCTGATGTTTTAAAAATGGTGAAGGGTTTTTAACCTGTCAGAAGTCACAGACCAAAATAATCTGTAGGATATTGAGTTCTATATAACTAAGCATACAAAAGATTATTCATTCTTTCATTCAAATAATTCTTTAGAGATGGGCACACTATGTGTCAGGCACAGAGCTGTGTGATGGCTATACCTTGGTGAATAAAACTGACATGTCTGGAGTATTGCCATAACAGATGCAATAAAAGCATGTCAGGTATCGAAAAAAAAGTGATATATCTTCTTGTCCTTGTGGTAGTAAAAAAACAAAACAAATAATAAAAATTAGAGTGCTATAAAGAAAGGAACCAAGTTGGGATAGAGAGGGAATGGGGATGATGTATTTAGATAGGGTGAACAGAAAGGTATATCCAAGTGTGTGATTTTCGGCAATTAGTTTTAACTTCAAGTGTTTCATCTGTAAAATAAAGCAGGTATGGAAATAAAATGAACATTTATTGCTTACTGTGATAGGCTGAATCATGGCCCCCACAGGTCACCTAACTCCTGGAACATGAGAATACGTTACTTTATGGAGGAAAAGGGACTTTGTAGTGTGGTTAAATCAAGGATATTAAAATGGGGAGATTAGCCAGGATTATAGGGTTGGGCCAAAGCAACATCAAGGGAGGCAAAAGGGTCAGAATCAGAAAGATTGGAAGATGCTACCCTGCTGGCTTTGTTTAAAAAAAAAAAAAAAAAAAGCAAGCCCTGGCTGGTGGCACAGTGGATAAGGTGCCAGCCTGTGAACCCAAAGGCTGCTGGTTTGATTCCCAGCCAGGGCACATAACCAGGCTGCAAACCAGGTCTCTAGCCAGGTCCTTAGCTGGAGGCAGGTGAAAGGCAACCATACAAAGATGTCTGTCTCCCTCTCTCTCTCCCTCCCTTTCTACCTCTCTAAAAATACTAAATAAAAGCTTAAAAAAAAAAAAAAAAAAGATAGGGCCATGAGCCAAGGAATGCAGGCAGCCTCTAGATGATAGAAAAGGCAAGAAAGAAGATTCTCCCCCAGAACCTCCAAAAGGAACACAGTCTTGCTGGTACCTTGATGACTTCTGGCCTCTGGAATTGTAAGTTAATACATCTATCTGTGTTGCTTTAAACCACTTAGTTTGTGGATTTACTGCAGCAGGAAAAAAGAAGAAATAATGTGCTTACTACAGCTTTTTAGACTCTGAGTCTACAAACAAAAAAACATCATGGTCTTTTCATACAACTTAGGTTTAAGGACACCTGTTCTGTGACAGATACTCTAGGATAGGTGCTAACACTTTTTGAGGAGGTGATGTGTATTCCATGTTGTCGGAGGTGTCAAGATTAAAGACAACTTCCCTGACCACCTTATGTAAAGAAACTGCCCCTCACCCAGTTATTCTCCATTCCCTTTCATTCCCTTTGCATAACTTATCACAATTTGTAATTATATTGCTTGTTCATTTGTTTACTTGTACACTAGATATTTACCCTATTAGAATGTAAATCTCATGAGGTCAGGAACCTAGTCTGTCTTCACCAGTGTACAGAGGCCCTGGCATGGAGTAAGCTCTCAACATTATTTGTTGAAAGACAGAATGATGACCTTAGAGTGGTCACTGTCCAATGATGTCTGAAATCTGCATTTTAAAAACATTCTATGGCTCTAGGACCTTACATATACCTTCTAACACAATTCTTATTCACAAGCCAGGAGCTTCACAGTTTCAAGTCAATACTGATTAAATTTTCAAGTAGATAGTGATTAAATTTCAAGTAGATATTGGTTAGGTTTGAACAAGATAAAATATTCTTTTAACAAAGTCAGAAGACCTGCTTACTATTCCAAACTCTACTAGCTAGCTGTGTGAATTTGTTCTCTTATTTTCTCATTGGTGAGATAAGTACAACAAACTCCTCCTCCCTCGGGGTGGCTGAGAGGGTTACAGCAGACAATGTACACATCAGCAGATGGCTGACACATAACCAATCCAGAAAAAAGTTGGTTCACTTATTTTAGACCCTAGACCTTATATAGTCAGCATTTTAGCCTTATCAACACAAGAAGGCAGAGGAGAAATACAGTCAATAACACTGTGATAAGTACGCACTATGACAGATGATTACTAGACTTAGTAAGGTAACCAACCACCTTGTAAAGTATATAACTAATGAGTCACTATACAGTATACCTGAAACTATTATAATATTGTATACAGACTATAGTTAAATTTTTTTTAAGTCTAAAAAATATGAGGTGATTATTAAGAGAGATAGATTAGGATGAGATATGGGACAAAGGGAAGCCAAAGAGGACACTGAGAGGCATGTGTAGGTGATGGGCTTAGACTGGGGAGAACTCTTGAAGAGCCACCCATCCATCCATGAGAACTGCCCGGTACTTTTGTCAAGTACAGACAATTACCAGGCCATCTTCTGCCAGGATCATTTCCTGGTGCTGGCACCCTCAGTTCAATGAAGCCCTCCACATTTGTGGTTCTCTACTGGACCAAACTGTCACCTTGGAGACATCTAGCACCATCTGGATACATTTTTGATCATCAGGGGGCAGTGCTAGTCGTATCCAGTGGGTGGACGCCTGGGATGCTGCTCAACACCCTACAACTCACAGAGTAGCCTTAACAAAGAGTTATCCAGGCCAAAATGTCAATAGTGCGGAGGCTGAGAAATTCCGGCCTATGTTAAAGCTCCAACTATTTGATTCTAGAGACACTGTCTGACTTGGGAAAAAGGAGAGAAGCATACTGCTGCCCATCAGAAACACTTCTGAAAGCCACCACAGAGCTGATGCCACCTGAGTGCTCAAGGGAAATCGATATGTCATGGCAATCTGATTATTAGAGACTAAGTGATATTATGGCACCATTATTACCTGCCAGATTCTCAGGAGCTTTGGCAGAGATTAGAAATGCTGAACTGTCAGAAAATGCTCAGCTGGACACAAGCTCAGAAAGAAGGCTGTAGAATATAAAAACATCCCACAGACCAAAGAAATACACGCCTTTCATCAGCATTTCACCATTGCTGAGGGTCTATCAGCTTCAACTACATGGTGAATTTCAGAAACAAAGTATAATAGTCTTTGATGTGAAGCCACAATATTTTCTTTAAAGAAAAAACCACCCCCAACTTTTAAAGTTAATCAATTTTTAAAAATCTACTTATTCAACAAGTATTGATCATATTCCTACCATGGCCACATATCATGCAGGGCTAAGAACTGGGCTTAAATACGGACCATGACATACAGGCCCCTATCCTCACAGACCTCACTGCCCAGCCAAGATGTCTAAGCATGGATATCACAAGCATACCCATCCCTTGTTAACGTATCCCACTGCCTCCCTTACACTTTTTCCCAATAAAAAAGTGTTCAATGAGTACCTGCCTGGAACAATTCTGCTATTAGCATCATTAAATAAGCAAAGGAGCCAAACGTTCCAAGCAGTCGGTCAAGCACCAATGGAGGGAAAATGAATACAAAAATTTCATGCAACCCAAATAATGGGCATGCATTGTATTCGGACTCAGGAAGGGCTGTGTGAACAGAACAGGGCAGCTGAGGTGGGTCAGGGTTGGTGAAAAGCATGCATTTGGGAAAGCAAGGGAGATACCCAAATGCTTCTGTTTTGCCACAAGCAAGCATGCAGCTTAAAAACACCTGGAAACAAAACAGCAGGGATGCGCATACAACAAAGGAACAAGGGGTCAAGAAACTAAAACTGTCTGGAAAGACCCAATGTCAGCAACGGAGCCTGAGTAATTCATCAAATTCAGCACAGCAAAGAGATTTCTGAGGGCTGGCTCTATACATGGGCGGGCAAGAGTAGGGTGACAGTCATCTCTATGGAAGATAATATAATAATTAATAAACAATAATACAAGCATAAATTCTGTAGTTTATGGAGTCACAACTGTCAACCTCCTTTTGCCCTACCCATGTATTATCCCAGAGAAATCAGAGGGCCAGGAAGCAGGAGCCAGTGCTATAAAAGGAATTTAAAAAAAAAAAAAAAAAAGTAAATACATTTTAGAAATAATCTAAAAGAGAATAAGAAATAAATACCCAAAATAAATCAAATAGTTCGACTCACTGCTCTTCTCTTTAATTCTCTATTTTCCAAATGCAGCAGAATAACCCCACCTTGGCACTACAGGACAGGAGGACTTAGATCTTTTCGGATGCAGAGAAAATAAAGTGAAATTATAGGTCACTTGAAGACATGAGAAGGCTGAGCAGCAGCATCTAAGTATCTATATTTGTTCTCCAGAGTGCCAGTTCATTATACTATTTTTGTCCCGAGTTCCACATTATTACATTTGATGCTCAGAATTCTGAAGGTATTGTATATTGACCTCAAAGCCTCATTAGAACACGCAAAAAAAGGGACACCTTCAGGGATAATTTAGAATGCAAAAAATGAAAAAAGTATTGTTTAGAATCTCAATCTGACCACTTACCTGGCTGTTTTATAAGAAGTTCATCTTTATGTCTAGGGTCCTTTTCAGGTGAAGGCCCAAGGCAGCTCCACAACAGTTAGCAAATAGGAGGCACTCAGTGGGCATTTTTCAATAAATAAGAGCTAGTTGTAGGGTTGTATAAACTGTTATCTTTTCCTTTCTAATTCTAATCTTAGTGAGGCTACTTAAAAGAATCTGTTTCTCTCTTAAACTCAGAGATTAAATATAAAGGAAGGGAGAATGGACAATAATTTACTAAAAGTTGACTGCGCATTAAGAATTGTCAGGTCTATTACCTCCTTTCATCTACAAAACACCTTATCAGACAGATATTATGAGAAAGAAGTCAGGCCCAAAGACGCTAAATATAGTCACAGAGCCCGTAAGTGACAGAGATGAATTCTAATCCAGTCTGACTTTCAAATCCATGCTATTTCTAACTAGCTGCTGTTCCTATTTTTTTTTTTTTAATTGAAATGCATTCTAGTATTATTAAATCATGTTAGGCTTTTGAGAACAGGAAGTCATTTAACCACCAAACAGCTATCTTGTATTTTCTAAATAAAGCTAGATTTACATCTATAGTCTGACAGGTCTGACATGTTTTAAAATATAACAAATAGATCATATTAAATGTTGTGTGTGTGTGTTTTGTTTTTTTTTTTTAATTCAGGGGAATACACAGGCTCAGTGCCAATTTGAGAACCTTAGGCTGAAATTAACTTAAAAAACTAAACACTTCTTAGCATTTATATGACACTAGCAAGCCTCAGACATTCTAGATGTTCACTATTATTCAAATGAATCTAATAATGTCCTTATGGCAGACTGCCTGGTTTATTAATGAGGAACAAACAAACAAAAAAGGGCCTAATATGGAAAACTCAAAGTAGATGAATAGAGTGATTGGAAAGGGCACAGATCCTTTCTTAGTTGGCTTTATTCTTTTTCAGTAGGTCAGTGGTTTTCAAAGTGCATTCTCTGGAACCCCAGAATCCTTTTGGGAGCTTCAGGAAATGATGGGAGGGGGAAAGAGGAAACTGTGGGCAAAGTTCTACACCCTCTAACCCCCACAGCCCCCAAACAACCCAGTTATCTGTTTCATATATTGACATTATATGGAAAACATACATATGTGGGGGGAAAAAACCAACTTCTCCTGCTATAAAAAATTTAGGAATCTCTGTTAGTGTGTTACAGCAACAATTAAATGCTTATGTTAACATTTCCTCAATGAAAAACTGCGGTTAGAAAGCTGGGGTCCTCACTGATACAGATCTGAGAGCAGGTACTTTTTTTGTGCCATAGAAAGCTTACTTGAAATATTTTGAGATTGGAAAAAAAAAAAAAGTGTGGTCATTAAAAAAGTAATTTCACTGGTGCTGGCACGGGGTACCCACAGCACACTCTGCAATGGGGCCAAGATCGTTAACTTGTTCCTTGGACAGTATGCTTCGTATGAAGAGCTTCTCTGGCTGCCACTTCAGTCTAAAGAAAAGACAGACGCCTTCATTCCTTCTGTAACAGGCCAGACAATGAAGGCACCTCTTACAACCCTGGGAACGATGTTTAGAGAACTGTGCGCCTGACTTAAGCTTTACTTAATAACACTGGTTGCCTTTTCATGACTTGAAATGAGGTCAACGATGTTCTGCATTAAAGATCCTCCAAGTCTACTGAACATAATTTCCCTGCGCTGGGAGAAGCCTGAGTCTTTGCATTCAGAGCAGCCTGGATTCAAATGCTAGTCCTCCCACTTATGAGCTATTCGACTGGATCATCTACCTTAAGCTTTAGTTTCTTTATATTTTAAATGGTGTTAATACAATTTCCCATGCAGAATTATTGAGAGGAATGAAGACCAGGAGGCAGCTAACACGTGCATAGCACCTATGGGCCAGATGCTATAGAAAGGGCTGGCTTTGCCTAGATGTGTTAATGTAACTATCACCCTCTTACAAATGGGGACGTAAAGGCAGAGAACCTAACACTAAATAAAATAACGTAGGTAAAAAAGCCAACCACAGAATTATCAGACAAGATTACTAATGTATGAAGTCTGTCCAGAAAGTATTCAGCCATGTGCTATGCAAAATAGAGACATTCATTGAACAAGATATAAGCAGCATTGTACATAGGACGACATCTCAGCCCCGTCAAAGTACGCGGCTTGGACCTCACACAGTCCTCTCAGTTGCATCAGCTGCCCTGTCCTATTCTCCCAAATCTCACGGATGGTCTGAAATCTCCCCCTCAAAGGTGACTTTAGTTTTGGGGAAAGCCAGAAGTCACAGGGCACCAAATCTGGGCTACAGTAGGACTGAGTCACCTGGATGATTTGAAGCTTCACCAAAAACTTTACCCGAGTCATGATGTGTGAGTGGGTGCATTGTTATGGTGAAGCTGCCAATTAATTATCAGTTGCCCATAGCTGGTGCGGTCTTCTGAATCATCCTAATGGTTTCCACAGAGAAGCGTTCAAGCTCAATGCAAAATGTGATGCGGAGTCATTGCTCTACCCACTCAGTCATTTTGAATGTGACAGCCATACAGTACACATGCTCACTCAATGGTGTCTACCACACCCACCGACTAGTACAGTGAAGCCATCACTGTTCATGCACATGCATTCCAATTCCAGGCCACTCTTTTTGGATGCCAGGTATAGGAGTCATAAGCCATTCTTGTTATATTAACAATGGTTGGACATTTTCCAGACAGACCTCATATGTCAGCCCCACACTCTCTCATCTTCCCCTTTGAAACAGCATGACCATGTGAGTTCAAAATAAAGTTGGAGATCAAAATTCAAGAAACGGCATTCAGAATGACTCACTGGATGTCTGAGAAACGACTCAGTCCTCAGCCTCCGAAGGGAAGCTATATGATTACGTAGGCACATGCGTAAGCCCATGTGGTCGGACTCTAAGACAACAGCCACTTAACAATCCTTCCAACCCCCAGCTCTCATTTCAAACACTCTGCTCTTTGTTCTCTTTCCCTCATTAGAACCTAGTGGACGGTAATGTCTTCTAGGGCATGAGTACCACTGAAGGGTCCCCAATAGTCTGTATCTGCGTACACTGGATACCAAAAAAACAAAACTAAGGACAAACTACAGACAAAGCGGAAAGGGTGGGCAAAAATGGAGGAGGAAGAATAAGTTCTACAAAAGGCTGGGCATTGGTAGTAATTTAGGGTGGGAATGGAAAGGTTCAGTATCACTTTGAATGGCATATTTGTCAATGGTTTAGTTTGCTAATAAATACTCTTACACACACGCGCACACACACACACACACACCCCTGCCTCACAGACTGCACAATTTTAATATGTGATTCCCAATCGAATTTCACCATTAAATAATTCAAAAATGTCTATTTCTCAAAAAATGACTGGGTTTTAAAACGTGGACGATTAAAAAGCAGGGTGCTTTCCTTTCATTGATATTGTCATAATAAAATAGGCATTCGCATTTTTAGAACATGTGTATGTCAGGGCAGCCTCGCTGCGAGAGATCGCCCGGAGACCGATGTGGGGAGCAGGGACAGGTTCATGGAGGGTTGAGGGGGAAGGGCTTGCGGGCCCATGAAGCCCTCATGGGAAATGGGGACTCTCAGCCCTTGTGGGCCCGTGGGCGTCCCACCGAGGACTGTGTCCGCGGTTTTTAACCCTTCCAGACATAGCGGGTGTGCAATGTCCGTTGGTCACTATCAACGCACATCGGCAAGAGTTTTTCTCCACCAGATTCTGGTAGTTCTGAGCAGGTTCATTAGCCCGTTCCAACTTGGCTGCCTCTACACCGACAACGTAGAGAGAAGGAATCCTGCCAAACGGAAGATTAAGAATTTCCCCAGGGCTTCCTTATCGTGACTTCAAGTTAAACCATGCTGCATGTTCCCATCCCGCTAGCATGGTGAACAATTACTTTTCAGCCACTGCTGATGCTCCCACTCCTCCACCTCACATATATGGGACAGTAGGGACACTATGAAGGTTCCAGAGGATTTGTAAACAGCAGGACATTTAAAGAGACCAGCCCGGCCTCCAAGCTGCATTGGCTACTGCTGAGCGGCCCCACTTGGGAAGGCTGCAGTGGAATCCACTCATTCATGATCACAGTGTACTGAGCAGGAGCGTCTATTATATTCCCCACTCTGGGTCGAGGGACGAGGGACAGAACAGACAGACAGGGAGATAAGACTGCTGCCTTCCCAGAGCCTCCTGAACACGGCAGGATCTGCACCTTCCTGGGGGTGGGGTGGGGGGGGGTGGATCTCAGCCAGTTCAGGTGCCTCCAGGTAGCTTAGCCAACATAGAAGTCCCCCCGTTTTCCACCCACCCACAAGCAGCCACACCCCCACTGCCTGCCAAAGCACGCTGGAAGGACTGGAAGGGAACTTAGTCTCAGGAAATCTCCGCTTCTGCTTCTCCCTCTGCTTCCCTTCTCCTCTCCCTGTTTCAGTCTTTCTGTCTCTCTTCCTCCACCCCTCCTCCTGTTATCCCAGCATAGCCCACTGAGAAGATCAGCCTTGCAGAAAACAAACGCCAGGAACTCCGGACAACACAAAAACTCTGCTGAAACAAAGGAGTTCAAGGAAGCTGGGATGGGAAGTCAAGGAAAAGAATACAGAAATGCAGAAAATAACATCAAGGATACAAACACACACACCCTTACATTATACTGCCACATGTAAATGCTTTTTTTTCCTAGAAGGCAATCAAGTCATTTTCATTTTAAACAGTGAAACAAAATGTGATCTGTGAACATTTAAATTTTTCCTGAATTAAACTATGCACCCAAACATTCAACACAGCTTTAAAATAGTATGCCTAGTGTAGTGCCTGGTACAGAACAGGTGAGAGGAATAGAGAGATGAGTGGGTAAAGCAAGTCTTTTTTTCCTCGTAAGCCATGTATCTGATATGAGGGAAATTGGGAAACAACTCATGGACAGCCAGCCTCTCTGAGACATCTTTACTGTTTGTTTTTTATTTCTAATAAATGAAGGTATTCATGGGATATACCCAAAAATGCAAATATATTTTACACTGTAGAAGGATGAGGCTGGGGGTGAATTCTTACATTAATAGGTAACATAGTAATACAAAAATGTTTTAATTCAAAGCAGCTCATTTTTCTTAATTATTTTCATGAAATCCTTTATTTAGCAGAACAAGGGTTAAATGTTGACTGTCGCATACTAACCGTATTGTATCGGGGAGGTATACTCAATTTCTTCACCTTAAGCATCTGCTATTACTTAGGGTTATTTTAAAAATAAAATTCTTAAAGCATTTCTTGAGGCTAGCCTATCTCAGATTCAAGAAATGTTTAAAATATACACAAACAACCCCTGGCTGGTAGCACAGTGGTTAAGACGCTGGCCTGCGAACCCAAGGGTCGATTCCCCAGCCAGGGCACATAACCAGGTTGCAAACCAGGTCTCCAGTCAGGTCTGTGGCTGGAGGGAGGTGAAAAGCAACCATACATTGATGTCTCTCTCCCTCTCTGCCTCTCTCCCTTCCCCTCTTTCTAAAAAAATAATGAAATAAAATCTTTTAAAATACATATATATACACAAACACACATAACATGCACACGCGCACTCACACACATAGTCTTCTTGCTTGATCTTGAAGGCCCTACATATATGTCCACAAAATTCTAAGAAAACAATGAAAACTTTCCATCATACTCATACTGCTAAAAATGTAGGAGAGTTTTATTGATGTTTAAATACTATATAATTTTTGGTTTTTTAATGATTTATTGTTTATGCTATTAACAAAATGTGTCCCAGCCCTGGCTGGTAGCACAGTGGATAAGGTGCTAGCCTGTGAACCCAAAGGTCTCTGGTTTGACTCCCCAGCCAGGGCACATAACCAGGCTGCAAGCCAGGTCTCCAGCCAAGTCCATAGCTGGAGGCAGGTGAAAGGCAACCATACACTGATGTTTCTCTCCCTCTCTGCTTCTCTCTCTTCCCCTCTCTCTGGAAATAATAAATTAAAAATCTTTAAAAAAACAAAAAACAAAAACAAAATGTGTCCCGAACTTTTTCCATTTGGCCATTTCTACCCAGGCCACCCCCCCAGCCCCCACTTCATAGTCATCCCCACACCATTGTCCGTGTCTATGAGTCCTTCATATATGTTCTTTGACTAATCCCTTTACCTTCTTTCAATTAGTTCCCACTTCCCTCCTCCCCTCTTACTGCTGTCAGTCTATGCCATAATTCTATGCCTCTGATTCCATTTTGCTCATTAGTTTATTTTGTTTATTAGATTCCTTTTTTTGTTTGTTTTTTTAAAAGAATTTATTATTCTTAGAGAGAGGGGAAGGGAGAGAGGCAGAGAGGGAGAGAAACATCAATGTATGGTTGCCTTTCACCTGCCTCCAGCTATGGACCTGGCTGGAGACCTGGCTTGCAACCTGGTTATGTGCCCTGGCTGGGAATCGAACCAGCAACACTTGGGTTCACAGACCAACAACAATCCACTGAACCACCAGCCAGGGCAATAGATTCCTCTTAAAAGTAAGATTGCATGGCATTTGTCTTTCACCAACCGGCTTATTTCACTTAGCATAATAGGCTCCAGTTCCATCTATGCTGTCACAAAAGATAAGAATGTCTTCTTTCTTTCTGCTGCATACTATTCCATTGTATACATTACCAGTTTTGTTTTGTTTTTTAATCCATTGATCTACTGACCAGTACTTAGGCTGTTTCCAAATATGGCTATTGTAAATAGCACTGCTGTAAACACAGAGCTACATAAGATTTTTCTCAATTGGTGTTTCAGGATTCTTAGAGTATATGCCCAACAGGGGAACCGCTGGCTCAACAAGCATATTTTTTTACACTTTTATATGTTGATCTCACAGCTTTCCATAAATAATAATCTAAGGTACAGTCCCTTGAAGAACCAAACTATGAATTTTTACACTTAGAAATGTCAACAAACTGGTTAAACATCTGAAGCCCATACTGAATCTAGATAAAAACTGAAGATATATGAATGGTCCAAATCTTTCCTGCCAGAAATGACAGCTTCCCAAACCTACTTAGCATAAAACTTCATTCTTAACAATAGAGCCGTTCCAAAGTGTCAGAAATTCTTACACCTGTACAAGTTTAATTTGCATTTTAAAGTGACATAACACTTTCTTATTTTCAATGTAAATATTAAGTACTCACAATCATCCTCTTCTATCTGCTCTTAAAGAGGTCACCATTCTAAACTTTAAAACTATAAAATGTTATATACAAAAGCCTTTGCTAAGATATGCTTACAAAACTTAGTATAAAATAGTATCATAAAAATTCAGTTTATTTTGATATAAACTCATTTGGCCCTAAAAAAAAAAAAAAAAAAAAATTAATTCATCTCCTCTACTTGCATGGAAGCCCTTTTAGCAATTATTTTAAAAATCTTTAAATCCTTTCAGCATTGTATAATCTATCATCTTGGACATCAAATAGAGTAATTGCATAATTTTATAACTCTCCACAGTGAGTTATTTTCTCTCTAATGTCTCTTAATTTGATTTTTATTCTCCTGGGGAAAATTTTTTTCTCTTCCTTCATGAACCTAATGTAAAGGGATTGCCCAGCCAGGACAAAGAGTTGGTCCTTTTATATTCTTCATCAAATACAGTCCTCTCAAAACTAGCCTCATCTCCTTCAGCTTTAGGCTTCTTCACCTCAATATGTTTAAACCTTTATACCAGGCCCATTGGAGACCATTCTAGTCTGGTGTCAAATACTTATCATATCACCTTGGTATCAATGCTTAACTTATTTTAACCTAAGTTGTTTGAACTATAAAATGGAGATACTGCCTCATAAGGTTGGGGGTGGGGGTGGGGAGTACAATGACAAAAATGGATCGCTACTATAAAAATGCTTAAAGTTTATTTGAAAATTCATGTAGAAATGCAATGCCACATTTGCAACTTTATTGCTATGTTTAGTAGCAATAAAGTTGCAGTGGTTCTTTATGCAATGCAATGATCTTCGGATCCAGTCCTTCAAACGCAGCATTATATACTACTACTTGTTAAAAGAGGAACATCATTAACTAGAATTAGAGCTCTGCTAACAAAGCAAATGTTAATTATTTAGTGTGTGATATCACATCACCCATCCTCAGGGCTAAATCTATGTATAACTTGAGTAAATGTATTAATTATGATAAAATTCTTAGTCAAACCCATAAAACATAAATAAAGTAGTATACAAGAGTAAACCTTGATTAATCAAAAAACTTAGAAAAGAAGGGTCCATTTCTGGGTGACAGTCCATCATTAATGACTCCTGGTACCCATTTTGGAGAATAAATTCCTGCTTTTGGCTTACGGCAGCAACACTTACTTCCTACTTGTTATATTAGAGCAAAGGAATACTATTGTGGTTTCTCAAATATTTTCTCTCCAGTAGGATTAATCCAGGAATCTAAAAAATTGCAATACATGGTGATTTTGAAAATATTATAGCCTATTACATATATAGAATTTAGAATTCCATTACAGTTTTCTGCCAGGCTTCTTCTTAGACCCCACTGTTACCGGGGTCAGTGTCATAAATTAAACCTGCATTTCACTAACCACACCTCCTGGTCTCAAATGGTTTAAACGGTATCTCTTTTAAGGCATCATTGTATTTTTCAAAATTAATTTATGGTTGTATTACCGTTGATTCATTTCCCCCTCATTGCTCTCCCCTCATCATTGTATTTTTTAAAGCTTGGCATTCAAAGTTTCTAGTTTCAGTATCCGTACTAAATATTATAAGAGTTTCTTCTTTCAGGATGAATTTAAAATTTGAGCGCAACTTACTTTCTTGTATTGCATTAAGAATCTCTGAAAAGTCCACATCACTCTTTGGGCCGTCAGGTAGTATTTGCATATCCAGCTGGTAGCCTTGCAAATCCACTCCTCCTTCTAGAGAAACGAAAGATATTCATGGAGCTTGCACTAGTGATCAGAGAGCCAGCCCAGCAGTAGGGTACCCAAGGAGAAGCAATGTCAAACTCTAACGTGAACAGCCAGCTGTTTGCCAGTAATACTCCCTCATTGACAGGTAACTTTAAAACAAATGAGGACCATTACCAGCCATTTGCTCCTTATGGGACCAAAAAGGTTTAATTAAAAAATAAACCTTTAATGCAGTACCACATAGTTCACTGCAATACCACACATTTCATAATACTTATTATGGTTGACTTCCTGAGTTAAGAATGATACTCTACACCCGAGGATTTTTAAAATAATTTTCAACTTCTACGTGGCTGATAAGTGACATTCGACACAAACACTTTATGGTATCATCTTCTTTAAAATTATAATAATTAAATTGCAGGGAAAATTTTAATATTCTTGATATTATATACAAAAAGGTGTCATGTTCCCCTCACAGTTGGACTTCCCTGCTATATCATGCATTTTTTCAATTATATCCGAATATTTTTATTTATTGTATCATGTAATTAAGCCTCTTGGACTCATTTTATCTGAAATGTTTTCAGTGTTCTCTAAAGACAGAATTGTTTTATGCTGCTCCATGCACTTACAGAACATTTAAGGAAGTCAAAGAAACCTTAACCATGGTATCAAAAAGTAACTTTATCATAAACAATAATAAACCTCAGCATGCTTCATAAAGTACCAGTGAGAACATCTCTAATTTGAGCAGCCTGGAAGGGCTAAAAGCTAGTATTCAAATAAATGGCCTGATGAATTGAAGGTGGCATGCCCTAGCTCTCAATATTTTTATAGAAACAATCCCCTCTTAAGCCTAGTAATTATTCTTAGCTTTGAATAAAATTTCAATTACATCCCTAAAACTCAAGAGGAAGAATACACAGTCACTGTCTGACAGTGAGGCAGTAACGGTAGGGAAATGAACACAAGTGACATAATAGAAGGTAAGCTTTAGGAGGGCAGGAACTTCTGTCTGCATGCTATAACCCAGCACTTAGAACTCTGTGTGAGGGCACGGAGCGGGCCCTCAACAAATGCAGAATGAACCAATAACTGAGTCAACGCAGCAATTATGAAACAAAGGCAGGGGAGCTATCAGTAAAGCTAAAGGCTCAGATTTTTGAGTCAGACAGACCAGCACTCAAATTCTTACTAGGTAACACCAAATCTTCGGTTTCCTCATCTATACAATAAGGATGATAGTAATGACCTCACAGAGCAGCCACGAGGACTAAGTGAGATAATGCATGAAAAGCTCTTAGCTGGAATACAGTCAGCGCTCAGTGAGTGGAAGCTCTCACTATTATCTCCCATAATAGTTTAGCAGAGTGGTACTGGCACTTAGGTAGAACCTAGTTAGCTATTGAATAATGAGATGAAAGCATAAGCCATTTCTTTGGGACCATGCATTTAGTGACTGACAAGTGGTGCAGACACAGCAGGGAGCTCTTTAAATGCATGCAGGCAATGCCTGAAGATTTCAAAATGAGGATGAAAACAAATGAAAACACAAGAATAGTCAATACTGCCTACTGGCCAGGGTCTGTGCTATGTACTTTATTATCCCATTTAGTCTTTACTGTAACTTTAAAAAGGAAGTATAATAAGAAGGTGAAACCTGCCCTAAGTCACACAGTTACTAAGTTGTAAAGACATAATACAAATCCATGCTTTCAGCTAGTCTTTGATACCACCTCTATCCAACCAGTCAAAAATGTAGACTGTTAGAAACAGGAGAATTGGATTTACCCATAGTCCCATGACCTAGTACTTCAAAATCCATTATGTAACCTAAAAAGCAAATGACTTCCTAGATAGATTAATAGAAACCTATTTTAGTTACTTACTGTTTGTTATAGTCAGTAGTTTATAAATTCAAGCAGTGGTTATGACTACTAAATAACTTCCATTTTTTAAAAAGATTTTATTATCTCTAGACAGAGGGGTAGGGAGAGAGGCAGAGAGGGAGAGAAACATCAATGTATGGTTGCCTTTCACCTGCCTCCAGCTACGGACCTGGCTTGCAACCTGATTACGTGCCCTGGCTGGGGAATCGAACCAGTGACTTTTGGGTTTGCAGGCTGGCGCCTTATCCACTGTGCCACCAGCCAGGGTAAATAACTTCCATTTTTAATAACTAAAACTCCACAAAGGTTTATTTATTTATTTTTGTACTGGAAGACAGTGCAAGAGTAGAAATCACAAAACAAGTGGCATAAAGGAGGCATCCAGGTCATTAAAGTCTGTATTTAAAGATTATTTAGTGATATGGGAAGTGCTTAATATAGAATGAAAAAGTGAGGAAAATGGATACAAGGAAACAACTTATAGATATGTCTCAAGTATATTTTAAAAAACATGCCCTTTTATGTGACTAGAAAAAAGTAGAAAACTCCAAATGAGTACAGAAGTTATCTCTTAGCTTTGAAATTATGGGCATATTTTAGTTCATTCTTTATCTTTTCTATGATAAGAAAATTCCTTATCATAAGTAGTTTAAAATATGTTTATAATTTTAAAATAATTTAAAAATTCATATTGTGACAGTGGAGGATATTAAGTATTTAGAGTTCAAGGTTCAAGGCAAAGACTGCCAATGTTAAACCATTAAGGAACTAATTTAATATAAAATTTTCTAAAGAAATGTAATTCTTGAAATGTAAAAGTCAAGTAGCTTCAACTTGCAGAATGCAATGTTGTCTTCATGGTAAACATTAAGATCATATTTAGAATCCCTAAAATGTAAGGTATTTTTTTTTCTTCTGCTTTAGAAGGAATATGAAATACACTTTCATAAAGAATAAAATAATGGGCTGGAATTTCTGGCAGTCAGTCATTTGTTTAAGTCTACCATGACTAAGTAGGGGCTGATGGAAAACAAGGACTTTGTAAACTTTCTCAGTGGGCAGTGATCACTGTGAAAGGATGCTCTCCAATGAATCCTTCAAGGTGACATCTTCACGTTTAGCACTCACTGCCCAAATGAAAAAGACTAAATGACTTCAATGTACAAAAAGTTGTATGTCTACCTTTAACTTTTGATATTTAATCATTTATTGGTCTTAGAGTTTTGAACTGATTTCTAAAATATTGAGAATCTGAGTTCTTCCTATAGCCGTGCATGTCTCTACTTTGAGTTAAAACACAAAATTCTGAGAAACTAGGTAAGATGGTGAAAATGGAGTGGTTTCAAACTGAAGAATTTTAAAATAAAATATAATCCCACTCGACCTCGGTAATTGACATGCAACTAAATACAATCTGGAGGAAACCAAACAAGTCACATTGAAGAGGGAAGCTAAAAATGATTCCTACAGATGTACAAAACATACTGAACAATTTTAAAAATAAAAAATAGATACAAAATTCATGTCATCTCCATATTTGCCTTTAACTTTTCATACAGTTGACTGATGGGAGTGTTTCTACTCAAACCTTAATCACAGTTCTGTGGTATGAATAAAGTTGAAAGCAGTTTCAATAAGAAGCAACCTTGATAACAGCATTGACTCCTAATAAAAGTTCTTCAGCTTAGCAAACAATATTTTAAAAATTCATTTTAGATTTGTATCTAGCTTACATGGATTTTCCCTAAATGCTTATCTACAGCAGGAACCAAAGAAATAAGCTCCAAACATGAGTTTCTCAATCAGCAAATATTTCCATGCCTCTCCCATTCTGTCTGTAGATAGCCCTTTCTGCTTCTTTAAAATATATTTTATAGAATTTATTGCAGTTCTATTGGTTAATAAAAATATGTTTCAAGTGTACAATTCTATAATACATCATCACAATACACAATGTATAGTGTGTTCACAACTCGTCTAGTCTTTCATCACCCCTTTATTGCCCCTTTATTCTCTTCTACCTCCCCAACCCCCTTTCCCTCTGTTAATCATCATACTATCATCTGTATCTATGAGGTTTTTCTTTTTTACTGAATTCTTTCACCTTTTTACCCAGGCCCTAAACCACTCTTCTCTCTGACGGCTGTCAGTCTGTTCTCTGTAGTTGTGAGTCTCTATCTATTGTTCTTTTTCTTCATCTTTAAAAATTGTTATTCCATTACAGTTGTCCCAATTTTTCCCTCTTTGCCTGTCTCTGGCCACCCCATCCCCCACCACCACCACTCCCATAGTTACAGACAACAGTGTGGGAGCCTCTTTCTATTTTAAGGTCCATCCTAAATGTTCTGCTTGATCCTAACAAGTAAGTACCATTTCCCACCCACTGAACCACCTGCATAGCTATCTGTATTTTATGTTTTCCATGGTGCTTGTTTTCCATCAAGAGTAAGGTAGGTAAAACACCAAGGGCAAGGTGGAGTAGACACAGACATGGTGAGAGTGTTTACTCCTCCCCATTTAGCTCTCTCCCTCGCCCCCGGGCACCCTCAGCTGAGCTGTCACAAGATGGAGGCCTGGAACCAAATCATATCCATCATTTTACCTCCTATACAACCTGGACTAAGGCCCAAGAAAAAAATATTAGTTGATGACTTATTGCTTTTACTGCAATTTCACATTATTGGTAATAGTAATGGACATAGGTAAAGAAAATGTCCCAGCTTTCCTTTCTGGTCCACAATTTCATGGCATCTTGATAGGTTATCTATAGGTGACTTTGAAAGATGTATTCTAGATCATGCATTTGCTTTTTTTGTAAAATCTTTTAAAATGCTGTCATATAATAAAGAAAATTTTAATGTACCAAAAGGTTTATAATGAAAATCAATAGTTGTTAAACCCAGCTCTTTCTCAACCCCACCCCTATTCCCCTCAATACAACCCCTCTTAGGAATTTGCATTATTACTTCTTTTGGATATTTCCCTGTGTGTATTCTGTTATTTCTTGACCAATATTATATATTACTTACTGTTTTCTGCTATGATACAAGAAACTAGAACTTACACCCACCCATCAAATCACTATTCTTATTACATCGCCTCCGTTTAGTAACTTTAAATAAATTATTTACAATTCAATTTTTGGTTCAATCAACTATAGACAGTTTTTATATTTGCAAATTAACACAAAATAGTATATAAAACAGATTTTGACACTAGGTGGACCTGGACTTGAATGGCATTTTTGCATGAACCTGAGCCATTAAATAATGAATCTCATTTTTCTCATTTATAAAGAGGATAACACTTCTGAGGCTCTATTAAAAATAATTTGACTCAGTTTTAAATCATATGATCTAGTAACATTTTTATGTGACATACTCATTCTCTAGATGTGAAGGGCCAGCTCTAGTTTTAGAGCCTAAACTAAACAACAACAGCAGCAAATCAGTAAACATTTTGTAACTTAGACTTGGAATAGTTATTCTCTATTTAAGCAGACATAAAGGAAATGGTGACAAATCAAACCTTACCTTCCCCATGAAACACAAAAGGTGGGGGACTCCATAAAGTAGGTTTATGGGGACAAATGGTATTTTCTGTGATTTCCTCATAGCAAATGATGCTAGATCTGAGCTTCTGTCTACATTGTATTTATCTTCTGAATTAAAAAATTGGTAGTTCCTGTCCTGAGAGGTATATTTAATATCAATCCTCAAAATGCAGCATATTTTATGAAATAGGAAGCAGTGACATTTCAAAACTTAATATAACTATTTAAAATAAATCCTCAAATGTCATCCTTTGGACATATTAGGCTGCAAAGACGCCATTCTGAAGGTGGGCATTTGCTTTCCATTTCCCACAAGTGAACTCAGCATTTCTATGACAGTGTTAAAATAGAGAATGGTGTTAAGGAAGGGACTTGCCCTGTATCCACCACTGTCTGAGATAACTTTTTGAAGAAGGAAGAAAGAAAATGAATTCAGTTCATCTAGAGGGCCTGCAATGGAAAACTCTAGATTTACATGTGGGATATTTCACTGGTTCTAGGAAAACTTTCCATCTCTGCTTCTTAACTTCATTTATAGAGCTTCCCAAAATGTCTTTAGTGTATCGTAAGCTACAAAAGCTTTGCAGTAGAGGACACCTCGTAAGAGCTACTATAAAAAGACACACCGATCACACTTTTCTATTAGTATTGCATAACTATAAGTCTAGTGATATGACAAGGTCATTTTTTTCCTTTTTACAGAAGAAAGCTCACTTCCATATTAGTAGGAAAAACCAGGTCGGTTCACCCACACTAGTCACTGCATAAGCTACAAACATTCCTTCGAACGATTGACATTGAGTAGTTTTAAGGACTTTGTTCTGGACTGAGTCCTGACTGGAGAACTACATCTGGTTAATGGTGGCGGAAGCTTCCCAGGTTGAAAACGGAGATAACAGCCCCACTGCTTGAGCCAGTAATGGTTGATCTTCAGCAAAACTGCTTCCATGTGTCCCTGAATTGGCAAGACAGTCACCTCCCAAATGGTAACAGTTTCAAGGAGGGCTTGGAAATCTGAGATTCAGAGCTCCAAATGGCAGGATGGATTTTTGCACCTTCCAAGAAGAGCCTAGTGGGTGGGGTCTTCCAGGCTCCTAGATGCTGAGGTCTATTGCTGTGATGACAGAGACTCACAAAGAAAGGAAAGAGGGAAACTAAGAATTAGGAAGGGTAAAAGAATAGAAACCATGAAACTTTCAGCATCACTGTCCTTTTGTTTACTCCCTTAACTTGCATGATAAACCCGGAGGTACAGAAGAGCTTGGGCTGGATCTATGAAGGAGTACGTCTTTATAAGACAAGCCCCATGAGAGCTTGCCCATTAGCCTCTCACCTCCCAGGGAATTAAGTACAGCAGAAGTTACTACTAACTGATTAACATGGTCAAGGGCTTAGGTTAGGCTTAGGGTTTAGGCCACTAGTTATAGCTAGATGACCTTGAGTTAATGGTTACTTAAATCTGTCCAAGCTTCAGGCAGAAGATGTGGTTTTCAATTCCACAAACCACAACCCTCTATCCAGAAGTTAATTGCTTGGTTTTCTTTGTGGTTGCCTTTTCTACAACTTCTTCATTCACTTTGGGTGCTCAAATGGTTGTAGAAAGATTCTTCAGAAAAGTATCTTTAAATGCATCATATAGGTACACACATATGCATATGTCCCTCAGCAAAAGGAAAAGAAAATACAAATATCGAAGGGAAGAATCTGGTATGTATTTTTAGACAATTCAGCAAGGAGTGCAGAACCCAAGGCCCACATTTGCTAAGGCCCAAAATAGCTTGTTTTCCTAAGCACTCCCTGTTTATTAAGTTCACATCACATATCTTTTTTTAAAAAAGCACTTAACAAGGAAGTGATTCAAATGATGATTAGTGTTATTTCTAAACCACAACACTAATTGTTCTGAAATACATCACATTGACCTTCAACCCAATGAGAAATAAAACAGAAGTTCCTTTAAGACACTCTCATCGTTTTTCTTCCACAAAATCTCTAAGCCAAGAGAAAGATCTTATCTTCCAGCCACACCAAAAATCCATTCCATAAACAGGAACATAAATATGTAATTTCATCCATCCTTCATATCTAGTTAAGAAGAGCAGCCAGATTTCTTGGGATCAGTAAAGAAGTATCTGCCACAATTAAAAAAAAAAAAAAAAAAGTCTGTTTCCAGATAAGGGGATGAAAAAACACCAAAATTTCACACTCAACTCATTCCCATTTTCAAGAAAAAGGAAACTGTCTCAGTGGGGGAAAAAAAAAGAAAAATACAAGAAATTAAAGACATAGGTTTTTGTTTGGGTCTATCAAGTACTAATTCTGTTCTATGGGGAGAGCAGTTTCATTTCCTAAGCTGCAGAAAAGAAGAGCTAATTCCTCCTCACCAACTGCTGTGAGCACTACATGAGATGTAGGAGAAATAATCATGAAAGCCCTTCGGGAACAATGGAGCAACACCTAAAGTAAGGTGGTGGTGACACAATTAGGATTGCTGTAAGGACTGTCCACATGTCTACTTTTGCCTTATTTTTCCCCCTGAAGAGTAAGTTGAATCTTGACTCTTATCTTGGCAGAACCAGACACAAGTCAGCCAAGAAAGACTTGTCCGTTGGCCATCTTTTGCTTTTTAAATCTTTCTTTAATTGCTTCCTGTCTCTCGATCTCCCCTCCCAGACTCTGGCACTGCTGGGTTTGTTTGTTGTTTTTTTGGCACGTGGAATTTGGTTTAACAATAAAGATTTTACATTAGGATAGCATCTTCAAGGTAAAGTTGTGGTATATATTTCAAAGCGCTTGACTGAAGACTCGTTTGTTTTATAAGCGCTTACTTATAAACCTAGTGAAATTGCAATTTTCAATGCTATCTTTAAATAAAAGTTATTGTCTTTTTTCTAGCCATTTAGTGTTTTATTTTTACCCTGGGCAAAGAATATTCTGCAATCTGGCCACGCATGGCACTACTGGGTACAGTGTGAAACAGCATATGAAAGACAGTGGCTGGGAGTAGTCTGTTCACTGATTTGAGACCAGGCTTTGACATGAGGGCCAGAAAACAATCTTTGAAACTCATTGAAAACAGGAATGCATTTTGTTTGAACTAGAAAAGGGGAGGATGAAAGGATAGAGATCTACTGCAGAGGAGAATCAGAAAGAAGCTAAGGAGTGGAGCAGCACTGACCTAGAAAGAAATAACAACACATTAGGGTGACTGTATGTTTTCAGTGGTACTCTAATGGCTTCTTCTTCAGTACAGTCTTCTTAGGCTGAAGTTTGAACTCCTGAGGGCTTTTAATTTACATTTCCCAAGGTTCTGCTATACTAACTTGCAAGGGAATGTTGCTATGAAGTTGCCTGAAGAAGGTAACAGTATAATGAAGGAGAGAATCAAACTACCAGAGCTGGAATCTTGCCTCCTCCACTTACTGACTGTATGTTTTTGGGCAAGTTACTTTTCTGTGCCTTAGTTTCTCCAACCATAAATAGCAAGGAATAATAGCAAGAGGTCATTATGGGAATTAAGTGAGATAACAAATGCAAATAGCTTAACAGCACTTAAAGTTGGAAATATGGGGAAGTACTTAATAAACTGTAGCTATAATTTTGTTATTATTGAACATTTAATTATTCTGTATGTATAGATAGCACTAGAGATATTCTAGCTCACTGGAAACAACATCATTTTAAGAGTTTCTCTCCTATGATATCAATTTGTCCCAGCATTTAAATATCACAGCTATATAAGTGAAAAATAACCATGCCTAGAGAGAGAAAGTGCTGCTTAGGTGTTAGGCCTTAAATGAGAAACTTAGAACCAATATTATACTCACAGGTAAAAATTAAAAGCTATCCCCTTAAGACAGGAACAAGACAAGGGTATCCACTTTCACCACTCTTGTTCAACATAGTACTGGAAGTTCTAGCCACAGTGATCAGACAAGAAAAAGCAGTAAAAGGCATCCAAATTAGAAAGGAGGAAGTAAAACTTTATTCACAGATAACATGACAGTGTACATAGAAAGCTCTACAGTCTCTACCAAAAAACTACTCAACCTAATAAGTGAATTTTGGAAAATAATGGAATAAAATGTCAATATTCAGAAATTGATGGCATTGGTGTACATTAAAAATGAAATATCAGAAATGAAAACTAGGGGGAAAATCCCATTTACTAGAGCAACAAGAAATATAAAGTAGCACCAATGAATAAATTTAACCAAGGAGGTAAAAGACCTGTACTTGGAAAACTATAGAACACTGAAGAAAGAAATTAAGGTGATACAAATAAACGGAATTATATATATTATGACCATAGATTGGAAGAATTAACATCATTAAAATATTCTTACTACCCAAAGCAATCTATAGAGTCAATTCATATTAAAATACCAACGGTGTATTTCACAGATCTAGGACAGATACTTGAAAAATTTATATGAAATCAAAAGACCCCAAATAGCCTCAGCAATCTTGAGAAAGAAGAACAAAGTAGGAGAGACCACAATATCTAATATTATACTATACTGTAAGGCAACTGTAATCAAGACAGTCTGGTACTGGCATAAGTACAGACATTTATATCAATGGAAGAGGAACAGAGTCCAGAAATAAATCCATGTCTCTATGGTCATTTAATATCTGACAAAGGGGATATGAGCATAAAAAGGAGTAAAAATAGCCTCTTCAATGAATGGTGTTGGAAGATCTGGTCAAGTATTTGCAACAAAATAAACTACACCACAAACTTACACCATATACCAGAATAAACTCAAAATGGATAAAAGACTTAAAAATAAGCTGTGATACCATAAAAGTCCTGGAGAAAAATATAAGCAGTAAAATTTCCAACATGCAGCAATATTTTTGCCAATTACTCTCCTAGGGTAAGGGAAATAAAGAAACAAATAAAAGGGACTACATCAAACTAAAAAGCTTTTGCATGACTAAAGAAACCATCATCAAAATGCAAAGGGAACTGACCACATGTGAGAACATATTTACCAATGCTACATCAGATGAGGGTTTGTTCTCCAAGATATATAAAGAACTCATATAACTCAAAACCAGGAAGAAAAACAATCCAATTAAAAAGTGGGCAAATGACCTGAACAGACACATTTTCCAAGGAGAACATATAAAATGGCCCACACACATATGAAAAGATGCTCAGTATCACTCACTACCCATCAGAGAGATGCAAATTAAAACCACAATGAGATACCACTTCACACCTGGACATCATTAACAAATCTACAAACAACAAGTGCTGGTGAGGATGTGGAGAAACAGGAGCCCTGGTGCACTACTGGTGGGAGTGCAGACTGGTGCAGTCACTGTGGAAAACAGTAGGGAAGTTCCTCCCAAACTAAAAAATGAACAGCCTTTTCATCTGAGTAGCAGATGCTGCTGGGAATATACCCTGAGAATCCCAAATCACCAATTCAAAAGAACTTACGAACCCCTATGTTCATAGCAGGGCTATTTATGATCGCTAAGTGTTGGAAACAGCTCAAGTGCCCATCAGTAAATGAGGAATCAAAAAACTGTGGTACATTTATACAATGGAATACTACATAGCAGAAAGAAAGAACTACCTTTCATGAAAGGATGGATGGAACTGGAAAGTATTCTGCTTAGTGAAATAAGCCAGTTAGTGAAAGAAAAATACCATATGATCGCACCTATGACAGGAACCTAATGAACAAAATACACTAATAAAATAGAATCAGAGGCATAGAAACATGGAACAGACTGACAGCAACCAAAGAGGAGGGGGATAAAGGTGGAAAAAAGGGGAAGGGACTAGTTAAAGAGCATGTATGAATGACCCATGGACAAGGACAACAGTGTGGGAATTTACTGTGGGAGTAGGGGGTGGGATAGGTGGAGGAGGGCAAAGGCAGAAAAATTAGAACAAGTGTAATAGAACAACAATAAAAAATCCTAAAAAAAATAGAGAGATAAAAGGAGGTTAAAACTACTTGGGAAAATAAACATAACAACATATCATTTTACAAAGTCTACATGAGAATAAAGGACTTATTCTATGACTAGTGACATTTCTTTAGGACTATACAATGGGTCTCACAGATTGAGGAATAGCAAGAGAAGAAATATTTGAGGTTTCAGAAGGCTTCTAATTTTATTTTCTATAGCATGGTCATTAAAGTGGGATAATTTGATCCATATTTAGTAAGCTTTACACTTTCTAATTCAAACACTTGCAATCGATGCTTCAGTTTACTCTGCTCTCGACCCTTGCAGTCCCCAGTCTGGTGCTCTAAATGCTCTTATAATTAGCCTATAAAAGGGAATAGAAAATAATGTTCATTAATTATGACTGGCTAAAAGTTAGAGTCAAAACAAAATCAATGCATAAGAGAATCACCTGACACAAGCAGAAGAGAAAGAGAAAGCATACAAATACAATAAGATAGTGAATGGTCTTATGTTAGTGAAGTAAAATCCTTTCACTGGTGTCTGGCACAAGTTAACAGGGAAACTGGTCTATGGTGCAGTAACTGAGCCAGAAATGATTCAACACATATGTACGGTCAGGCTTCAGAAGTTTGCCCACGATGTCGGTGACAACAAAAATGATCCCTACAGTTTATTACTGAACACCTACTATGCAACAAGGATCGCTTCACATGAATAAGTTTGCTTCATTGTCATAACAATGCTATACAGTATTGCCAGATATTGAACCTAAAAAAGAATGGTTACCAGTTAAGATCTGAATTTCAAATAAACAACTTATAGCTTTTTTTCTTGAAAGTGTGCCCCTCTAATATTGAGTACATGCTCACACCAAAAAAGCAACCACAGCTTATCTAAAATTTAACTGTGAGTTCTATATTTCATCTGGCAAACCTAACACTGTGAGACAAGTATTAATACCCTCATTTTGCTGTTAAGGAAACTGGGATTCAGAGCAATTAGGCCATTCAGTCAAGTCTAAATAGCTACTAGGTAGCATATCTACGTTTAAAATACCTAACAACAAAGCTTTGATTCTTAACCAGTATAATGCACTGTCTATTATTATGCTTTTTCCTAAATCTGGGTGGCCATCCCCCTCTTCCTATTCAAATCTGGGTAGACCTCCAAAGTCCAATTCATAAACCACATGCCTTTTGAATCCTCCTTCCATTTTCCATAATGAGAATGTTCCCATAATTTTATTTTTATCTTTGCTCCAGCCCTTAATAGTTTGACTTCTATTCTAGCAGGTTAAGTACAGATGCCTGCAGTGGACATTATTCCTTATCTATTTCCCTTTTCTAACATCACCTCTATTTCCTTTTGGGGAAGTGTCCTCCCCCGACTGTGTGCAGCCTGGGTGGGAGGAGAAATCAAGGGGTCCTTCCCTCCTATTGTAAAAGCTGAAGGAGAGGCCTCCTTCAGCCCTCATCCTGTCTCTCATTAGCCTCCACTCAACCAAGGGAAAGGTGCATGGCTGGTAGGATGTCTCTCCCATGTCTTTAAAATTTGAGCCAAATAATGCAAAACTAAAAAAAATTTAAGGGTATATTTATTCCAGATAGTCAAATAGTTCTTTTCTTGGTTTCTGTTCTTTTTCTAAGACTGGTTCTCCAGGATTTCCTTTCATATTATTCAGATTTAAATTCCTTCTTTGCTTAAGTAATTGGTTTCAGTTATTTATAACCGAAGAACACTGACTGATCATCTCTGGACATGACTGTGAGCTCCCAAGAGCCATGCATGACAGAGTTCTATACCATTTCAGTCCAAAGGAAATATCTTCCAAATAAATACTTGTTAGCACATAATAGGCATTCAGAAAAATTTGTAAACTCAAAGGGAAATGAACTAAAATTATGTAGGGCAGATGGCACGGAGATCTGTAAGACTGTCTTGTTCTTTTCATACTTAAGAATCAGTGGGTGGGCTTCCAGAAAGCACTTTGGGAATTGAGATTATTAACTTTGTAAAAAGTAGATGGATGACTTAATAAACCTTAATAGGACTAAAATGTCCATGCTGCTTCTAAGATCTATGACTCACTACAAATAAGAAACTCGGTCTCAGTCTAAGAGCTCTTTTATAACCTCTCAACAGAACTATGATACGTTAACATAAGTACACTAAAAATGAAAGTAAAGTTGAAGTCCCATCTACCTTGCAGAATATGAATTTTAAATATGTATTATTTCCCATTTTAATCAGCTTTATTGATTCATACTTTCAGTTTTTATTCAGTTGAAAACAAGGCACATTAAATAAATCCTCTTATTGCTGTATAAATGTATGCAGTTCATTTCATATATCAAAAGTAAAAAATAATGGCAATAAAACACCGAGATAAGTTATAAAAATGACAACCCAACCTCAAAATGGTATTGAACAATTCAATCTAGAACAATAACCCAACACAATACATAAAAGTGCTACATATGAAAATATGCAGTATGCATATCCACTTCACTACTGGGCTTATATCTGATATTTTAAAAACAAAATATAGAGTTTTCTTTACTCCCTAAACAGGGTTGACACAGTGCAGAGTGGTGCAAGTTAGAGTGTCATTGACATCGGTATCACTACATTCATATGCCCACAAACTTTATAAATACATAAAAAAGAAGGAACAAGACCAACAATCATTCTCACAATATGTTTAGTGACAATCAGGATGAAACCTTCATTGCACAAAAGATTAAGCTACATCATTGGAATAAGACAAAACAAAGCTAGAAACTAAAGCATACATTGAATAGTAGAAACCCTAACGTGACACTCAGTATAAATTGTTTGAAAGCAAGAACACTGCCAACAGCATGATGGGTATGAGGCTGGCAACCTTGGCTTGACAACTCAGCATTATCGCTACTGTTATGACCGTGGTAGGGACTGTTTAAAGGAGCATCCAGCTGTCCACCACACATGGGGGTTCCTTCACTGGAACCCCTTTACAGGCTCTTGAAAGAAATCACTGGATGATAAAAGGCAATCTCTCCCCACCCCAACTGAATCATCTACAACCCTTTTAAATGAAAAGGAAAAAAAAATCCTTGTGCACTTGGAGTATGTTTTGAAGGGGTTTACGCCCTTATTTCTTGTCTCCATTTCTGAAATTGGGAAAAAGTAGCTGTGCAGGGTTAACTCAGAACTTGCACAAAAATGTTGGGATGCTTTGTTCACCGTGAAGGCTTGGAACCACCTCGCCTCCAAGATGAGTCTCTGGGATTGGTGAAGGAGTGTATGTTGTAGAATGAGCCGATTTTAAGCAAAAACAAATATACTTGAAAGAAGAAAAGTGCACTTTCATCATTTGAAAGAACTAGATTTACTCTGTATAGCTTCAGAATGCAAACCTTATCCGATGGATGGAACAGATTCAACAAACAGCAAATAATTATTTATTAATAAGAACCTACTCCGAGTAATACATGGGGTTAGGGAAGATGGAGATTGTAAAGATAAATTGAATACAAACCCTGCCTTCCAGAAACTATAAAATCTAAAAATCGAATAAGGCTTCTAAGTTCTGTAGAGGATCAGTTCTGACCAGTGAGATCTAGAAAGGATTTTTGGGGAGAAAGTGGAATTTGGGTTACATTTTGAGAGATGAGAAGTAGAGATCTGTTGGGGGAAGGGCCTTGCCATAAAAAAGGGAGGGCCTTGAGCAATGACAAAGGAATGGAAAGAAAAAGCCTGCTTGAACAACACGAAGAGGTGTGTATGGTTCAAGTCCAACCAGCAGGTTATGGAGGATAAAAGCCAGGAAAAACTAGGGGGGAGGAAGAGAGAGGGAGAGAAGCATGACATGGGTAGAGATGGAGGCTTTTTAAATTGCGGCTGGGTGTCCACCTGCCAGGACCTTACTCAAAGGAATCAGGACTGGGTAAGAGTTATACTAAATGACTTCTGAATTCTCACAAAATTCAAAGTTTTTATGAGTTAGATGGACATTAAAGTTGGCTTATTCGCTGATGTTTCCTCATCACCCAAAACAATGCCTTGCATATAGCAAGCTCTTAGTAAACTGGTTGAATGAATGAATGAATAAATGAATGATACTTAAATGAGCTTCTCATCCAAACAAGCAAATAAAACCATTTTATTAAAATTAATGCTTTGATCTAGACTCATTTTAACATTTTTTTAGATTTTTTTTTTAAAGATTTTATTTCATTATTTTCAGAAAGGGGGGAAGGGAGAGAGGCAGAGAGGGAGAGAGACATCAATGTATGGTTGCATTTCACCTGCCTCCAGCCACAGACCTGACTGGAGACCTGGTTTGCAACCTGGTTATGTGCCCTGGCTAGGGAATCGAACCTGAGACCTTTGGGTTCGCAGGCCAGCGCCTTACCCACTGTGCTACCAGCCAGGGTAACATCTTTTTTACATGCTAAAATGCTTCCCATAGCCTCAAAACTAAATATGATCCCCTGATCTTAATCAGATGTAGACAAGTCATATCAGACATCATGGGCTTCAAAGTGGGCATTTGCAGTTAGACTTTTCCCCTGGTCTATTCCACAGCACATTATCAAGAAAAAGGCCAACTGTCTTTTGTTTTATTACACAATAAGCATTTTTGAACCAAGTTTATTCACTTAGATTTTCATTTAGAACTCTACCACTGTCGGAAGAATGTAGCCTTAACCTTTCAGATACACCAAGCTCTCTCTTTTACTGTTCTTGGTGACATTTCTTACCACTGATTCAAGTAAACAACAAAAAAGCAGGAGGACTCTTTATAGAATCAAGCTTAACTGGAATTATGGCATAATTTGATGGTAAAACTATAACAAAGGTTGCTTTAGGTTGCTGCTAACATGGGTCTCTGTTGAACTTTCCCCATTGCATTACCTGGGTGGAAGGCGTTGGTTTTCCCATCAGTGACTCCAGAAGAGCTTGCCTCCATTTTTATTGGCCTTCTAACTGGCGGGAGTGAGGAATGCCTGACCACGGGCAGGCGACGGGACCCTGGGTGGCTTGCCACACTTCGCCGTTGATGGATTTGCAAACGCTTTTCAGCCCCATGAATAGATAAACTTAAACCTGGAATGAGAAATAGCACCATTATATTGAAGAAGTCAGTTCAGAATGGCTACAGTGCCAGATTATTTTGTGGCATGAAATCCAGAGAGCATAAACAACTATGCTTCAAATTCTTAAATTCTGCTAGTGAAGCTAGAAGTGTGACACCAATAGATGTTACATCATTTACTGAACACTGCTTCATCCAAAGTGAACAACCTCTGGTGGCTTAATGGATAAGGCGCTGGCCTGCAAACTCAAAGGTCTCTGGTTCGATTCCCAGCCAGGGCACATAACCAGGTTGCAAACCAGGTCTCCAGACAGGTCCGTGGCTGGAGGCAGATGAAAGGCAACCACATATTGATGTCTCTCTCCTTCTCTGCCTCTCCCTCTTCCCCTTCTCTCTGAAAATAATAAATATTTTTTTTAAAAGTGAACAACTTTGGACAGCATTACAAAAGTTTTATAAACAGGGATTCAAAGAAATCAAATATTAAAATGCTTTCTATAATTCTGAAAAATACTCATATGTACATATTTGGCATGCTACTCTCAGGGGCTTTGAGGCTTAAGAACTATTGCTGGTGTAGCTGGAATTTCAATAAAAATAAAAGAACTTGTCAAAGAACATGCATGAATGACCCATGGACCTGGACAACAGAGTGGACATTGACTGAGGGTGGAAGCACTGGGTGGAGGAGGGCAGAGGGGGAAAATTGGGACAACTATAATAGAATAACAATAAAAATTATTTTAAAAAGATTTTATTATTTTCAGAGAGAGGGGAAGGGAGAGAGGCAGAGAGGGAGAAAGGCATCAACATGTGGTTGCCTTTCACCTGCCTCCGGCTACAGATCTGGCTGGAAACCTGGCTTGCATCCTGGTTATGTGCCCTGGCTGGGAATCGAACCAACCTTTGGGTTCATAGGCCAGCATCTTATCCACTGAGCTACCAGCCAGGGCAAACAATAAAAATTATTTAAAAAATCAAAGAACTTCCTCTATAGGATTCATGTAGAAGCCAGGGTTGAACACCTAATTCAGATTTACACCTGTGATAACCACAGAGTTATGTACATGTCTAAAGCTATTTTACCTGGGAAAGTTTCAAACATATCAAAAGCAAAAATAATAGTATAATGAATTCCAAGACCCACTACCCAACTTGAACATATATCAAGATTTTTTTATAAAGTTGAAAAAAATTTTTTCCAATCTTTTTAATCTATATCACCTTTTTGTTTGTTTGTTTGCTTTTTAGGTACCAGAGCAGTTTGAAGCAAACCCCAGACATCATTTCAATCTCATCAGAAAAAATATATATATATAAATTTTAAAGATTATTTATTATTATTCCTAGAGGGGAAGGGAGAGAGGCAAGAGAGGGAGAAAGACATCAATGTATGGTTACCTTTCACCTGCCTCCAGCTAAGGACCTGGCTTGCAACCTCATTATGTGCCCTGGCTGGGGAATCAAACCAGTGACCTTTGGGTTTGCAGGCCAGCACCTTATCCACTGTGCCACCAGCCAGGGCCTCATAAAATATATTAATTGCACCAACTTACATTGGTTATATATCAGTATGAATCATACGTACTGATTTACTATATGAAATACATCAAATTCTGAGTTTAAAATATAGGTTTAAAAAACACATTGATCAACATTGTGAGTTACTAACATCCCAACTTTATTATTCAAAAGTTGATAAGCCAAGGGAAGAAGCAAGCATTTGACCTGCCTTTCCTTTACTGACCATATTTTAAGGTCACCAAATAGTTGACAAGAGAATGTTCTTCACTTAACAGAATACCATCAAATAAATTACTGATGGAAAAAAGAATTAGAACATCATTTTAGAAGCCTCAGTGAGATATGAAAGGTAATAAGATTTGTCCGCAGGAGCACTGTGAGGACAGAGCTGGAATGCAAAGCCATGAATGGCTGAATCCAGATCTGTTCTTTTAGACAGGCCAAGGAGTGGTGTCAGTTTTATTAAAGCCAACAAGCCGGGAAACTTGGTCAGGAATCATGCCCTTTGATAGGGGAAAGCCAAGCTTCAAAAAACCACAGGTTATTATTTTTTATTATTATTAAGAGAAGACAGTTTCGGACCTTGAAAGTAGAAATTTAAAGTTGGAAGTTACGCTGGTGCCTTACACAGATGAAGTAACCGAGCCTGCCAGTCAAACAGTGTACATGTTACCAGGACTGGAAGGCTACAGTGAGACAACTACTAAAAACCCACACAATAAGGAAATGAAAAGCCTACTCAGAGGTCAACTGTAAATCAGTCATCATGGGTCAAAAGTATGAAGAGTTGCCTTCAATTCCCTCAAGCAGGGGTCGGGGTACATATGACTTGGGCCAATTTATAGATTCTAACCAATTTTAAGGAAAGATGACTCAAATCGGAATGTGGTTTGGTCAGCCAAAAAAGCATAAAACCAACTAACCAACCAAATCAGTGTCACAGGGACACACTGGGCAGCGCCCATCCCAACAACAGCCTCAAATTTTGGGAATTCCCAAAGTGCACAGCCATAAGGTCCTGACACACAATTTTATTCTCCTTGATCCGCCCAAGTGCCCTCGCTCTGACAGTACTCACCAGACAACCTTCAGGTGAGGATGTTAGAGTATGTTTTCTAGGGCAGGGAGAAAGTGAGTGGACAGGGCTCTCGGTGTAGGCTAGCAAATGGGCGTCCTGGGTTTCTACATGTCCACTTCCTATGAACTGCTTAGTATGAATTCACCCCAAAGATCTGGTTTCTAAGCCCACATACTGTAAATCTGAGCCTTTGTCTTGGGAACTTCACACCAGTAGGGCTTGCCATGCTGGGCAAACCTTTGGTGACGCATGCCCTGCTCTGGTGCTCAGGTGCCTGGGCAAGTGTGTCATTAAAATTCTGGTGTCTCTATGGGCAGGACTAACACCACCCAACATCAACCTGGTATGTTCTTCTACTCCTCTGGGCTTCCTACCACTGTTGTATGCTCCACATTTCCAAAGAGGCACAAGATGAATGTCTGTAGACCCATCAAGATTCCAGAGAAGGCAGACAGGTTTTTAGGTGACAGATGAAGGGTCTAGGAGAGGTGCTGTAAGTCAATGTCAAATAGTACATGCAGTCTTCGTCTGCAAATGTGAAATAGACTGCTCTGCTCAAAACACTTCCTCTTGTCCCTTTTGCAGAGTATTATTGTGCTGAAAGGACCAGGACTATGAGTCAGTGTGGCACTTCTAGCTCTTATATAACTTCTCTCAAGGAAACACAAAATGACAGAGGAGAACAAAAATTACATGGTGGAAATAAATGGCCTAGGTGCTGGAAACTGTTGAATGTTTTGTTGAAAATTATATATAATGGTGGAGATTGTGGAGAAATATTAAAAAAGAATTCATGAGTACCACCAGGAGAGGATGGATATGAGGAAAATGGGTTTATTACAGGGGAATTGGGGAGGAAACACCGATATCTGAGCAAATCCATTCAGGTCCTCCAAGAACTAGAAGTCCCCAGAAGCACAAATAAAGATGCTGGCCCGTCAGAGCTCTGCTCATACAATGGCCAAGTCCATGGAGGGAAGAGATAAATAAACAGGACATAAGACAGAAAGTATACTTCGAACATATGGAAACGTTAACATCTATAGATGATTCAGCAGTTACATCTTCAGAAACGAATTGTCAGCCAATAAATTATATCATCCAATTTGTTAATTACTTTTAAAAATGTTGACAGTGATCATCCATTAAATGCCAAGCACTGTGCTTAGATATTGTTATCTCCCCAGTGCCCCATTACAACCCTAAAGGACAAAGAATTGGTATCCACATTTTATAGATGGGAAACTTGAGGCTCAAGAGGTCAAGTTACTGGACCACAAGTGATTAACTAGAATCTTAACCCAGCTCTTTTCCATTATACCATGTAGCCTAATGAATTAAATAGCAGAACATAGACTAAATGTTTTAAGACTGTAGCGGTTTTGAATAATTTAACGAAGTAGGGTTGGAAGGTATGTAATCTATCAAGGCGGGTTTGGAAGGTACAATATGGTGGCCCTCCTTTGACCCAAACTCTTATAGAACTCTTGTCCCCACATTTCACATCATGGAGAAATGTCCTCTGGTTTCTTGACCAGCTATCACACTCCTTAGTAAGAACCAACTGAAACCCTCACAAGCCCTTCCAGTTCCTCTGGCCCACAGTCAACACCCAGTTAATTGCAATTAACCCCTGTCATGCAATACCTTTGTCCTGTCCTTTACCTGCCAGCACGTGGATGTCTCTATTTCTCTAAGTAGCTAAAGAGTCTCTATGCGCAAGGATCATACTGGACACTTCTCTGATGCCTCCCTAGGGTCTGATCAAAGGACCTTCCATACAGAAGTTTGAGATGGCAGACCCCCTCCTGCCCCTGTTCCCCCTGCATGTGGCATTCTACATGGTACACAGGCTCCTTCAAGAGCCAGTCAAGGAAATGATACAGAGCATGTATGTTTACCTGCACAGCAAAGATGTAATCCAGTGCTTCCTGTTTCACTATGTCCCTGTCACCCTCCCTAGGTTTCCCAAGCCCTGACCTGGCTGGCTGGCTGTCTCCCTCAGCATCAAAGGCAACTCTCTCCAGCTCAGCTGACGGGATGTCAAGTTTCCAGTCTTCCCTCCATTCTACCTCAAAATAGCTTTTAAAAATACCTTTTGTTCTTGAGAGCTATCATCTACCTTGAATGATCAAAAGATCTAAAGTCAGAGCCTGGAGAAACACACACCTTTGGGGACGAGAAGAGGGAAGTGTGGTGTGTGGTTAAAATGTGCGTGTTCCCTATATTCACATCAGTACTGTTTATAATAGCCAAGTGCTGGAAGCAGCCTAAGTGTGGTGGATGAGTGGGTCAAACAACTATAGTCCATTTACACAATGGAATACTACACAGCAGAAAGAAAGAAGGAACTCCTGCCATTTTCAATAGCATGGATGGAACTGGAGAGTATAATGCTTAGTGAAATAAGTCAGGCCACAAAAGACAAATACCATATGATCTCACCTAATACAGAACACTAACGAACAAAACTAATAAACAAGGAAAACAGAACCAGAGGCATCGAAACAAGGAACAGACTGACAGTGACCAGAGGGGAGGGGGAAAGGGGAGGAATGGGGAAAGAAGGGGAACAGTTTAGAGAACTAGCATAAATGGCCCATGGACATGAACCATATGTGGGGATTGACTGTGGGAATGGGAATGGGAATGGGGAAGGTGGGGCAGGGGAGAGCAATTCAGGAAAAATGGAATAAATGTAACACAACAACAGTAAGTTAATTTTTTAAATGTGGGTGCTGGAACCAGAAAGTCTGGGTTTAAATCTTGGCCACACCAGTTATCACCTGTTTTACTCAGTGTAAACTATTCAGTCTTTTGGTGCTTCAGCTTCCTCTCCCATGAAATGAGGATAATCAGCTTATACCTCATTGAGTTATAAGAGTGAATTACTAAAGTTCTCAGGGCAGTGCCTGGAATACAGCAGCTGCATGGGTGACAAGTTGGTGTCACCATTAGCTTCTATCCTATCAATGCTTTTTACTCTCCTTTCTCACCATCTTTAAGCCCTAGCTTTTAACACCATTACCTTTGCTCATCTGTTTTAAAACTTTTCCTCTCTTGTTCCCCAAAATGGGGTATTAGTTTCCGAGGGCTGATATAATAAATTACACAATTCTGGTGGCCTCAAACAAAAAGATTATCTCACAGTTTGGAGTCTCAGAGTCTGAAATTGAGGTGTTGAAAGAAAGGGTCATGCTCTCCCCAGAAGCTCTGGGGACAAAGTGGATCCTTGCCTCTTGCATCTTCCCGTGGTGCCAGCATTCTATGGTGGTCTTTGCCTGGGACTACATCCCTGCAATCGCTGTCCCCCTAACCACATCCTGAGTCTGTGTCTAATCTCCCTCGGGCTCTTTCTTGGACCACTGTGAGGGCATTTCAAGCCCATCTGCATAGTACATATCAAAATCCTTAACTTAATCCCATCTGCAAACTCTTTCCAAATAAGGTCACATTCATGGGTTCTGGGGATTGGGACATGGACATATGTTTGGGAGCCATGGTCAGCCTCCAACATTGAGCATACCCCAAAGTCTGACCTTGACCTTCCCTTTCTCTGCTTCCTCTCCACATAAGTTCTTACGCATTCCATGTCACCATCTAGCTGTCCCCTTTGTGTGAGCAGCTCCCAAAGGCACTCCTGCTTTGCTCTGTCTCCTAAATTCTAAGCCCACCATTCCCATTTGGTCTGAGTTTCCTCCTCAGAAATGCAGTGAATCCACAGAAACACAGCAAATGTTTAATATTCTGGTAACAGGAAGCAAAGTTCGTATTTCTTTTAAGCTTCTCATATATTTTCTTGATGTCTCAGAAATGCTATCTAAAATGTTCGCATGTTCCTCAATAGAATAAAATTCTTTGGGGCACCGTCTTTCTCGGCCCGCTGCCAAGGTGACTAGTTCGGGCTCAGCGCTCGGTGGAAGTGTGCCTGGTAAAAGTGATCCGCTTTCATCTAAATGTCACGCCTGTGATTCAGAGGAGCGCTGTGCCACGGGAACATTTGTCATCCTGTCACTGTTTTACAACTAGCAGCAATAACTTCTATGTGTTGCATCACTCTCCTTGTCATTTCTTAGATAAATTATTTTGCAAATCACTGAAACACTATGTTTTGATTGCTACCACCGTGAGCCAAAAATAAGACTCACCTATTCCTAATTAAGAAAAAAGTCATCGGTGGAAAGGGATATTTATTCTTACTTTTCTCTTTTTGTCAGCTTGAACTGCAAAGTGGAGGAAAAACCCAGCTCTTTTTCTTGTTCGACCACTAAGAGAATGGGGGCAAGAATTCTTCTAGCTACACTTGGGTCTTAGTTTCCTTTCCCAGTCTTTCTGGGGGCTTTTCTAACATCCTCTCTTATTTGATTAAAAATAATAATAATAAAACCTTATTTAATATTTATAAAATAGTCTGATATCCTCCCATATCCTAGGGAGAAAAAAGACTTAAACCCAGAGCAACTTGGGGGTGTTCCTATGGTGGGGTGCAGAATTTGTGCTTTCTCAGAGGAGATCAGGTGGACCCAGGACAAACAGACCCTGAGGCACTGTGAGTCTCCGAAAAGGTGGGCAATAGCCTGGGTGTGGTGCAAGGCACAGTCACAGGTGCTGAGATGAACCCCGCAGGGCCCCCCTCTGTGGAGGCTTGAGGCTGGGGCACTGCCGAGGTGCAGCCCAACCTTCCTCCATCACACTGGGTCCTCCACTGTGCCGGGCCTCTTTTTCTTATTTTTATTTTTTAAAAAGACTTTATTATTTTTAGCGAGATGGGCAGGGAGGGAGGAAGAAAGGGAGAGAAGCATCAATGTATGGTTGCCTTTCACCTGCCTCCAGCTACGGACCTGGCTGGAGATCTGGCTTGCAACCTGGCTATGTGCCCTGGCTGGGAATTGAACTAGCGACCCTTGGGTTCGAAGACAAGTGCCTATCCACTGAGCCACCAGCCAGGGCCGGGTCTCCTTCTGTTCGCTCTTCCTGCCTGGTGCATGTTACTCAAATCTTTCAACACCAGCATGTCAAACCCAGGAAGAACTTCCTGCCAAATTGCTGTTACTTGTAATTTTGTGACCATTGTCTCTCTAAAGCCACATAAGCAGCCAAGCACTTAGAAAAGAAATCAAAACTGCTAAGGACTAGATAGATATCATATTACCCAGATTTCACTTTGGGCCCAACGTCTGTATGAAGAATTTACCGCACCAGAAATAATAAGGGCCTATAAGAATGTTTAACCTTGAATTCAATATAAAGTACTAGAGATAAATTTCCGGGATTTCTCTAGATTCTTTATAGCCTCTCAATAATTTCTTTTTCTCTCTCTCCTGCAACTGGGGCTGGCTTAGCATCTCTTTTTATCCTCTGCTACCGAATTCTAACAGGATGACTTTATTTCAGGAAAGCGTAGTCACAGACTGAATTACTGTCCCCAGTTTTTCCTAACTTCTCTCCGCCCTGTGACCCATCAGTACTTCCCAGCAAAGAGGGAAAGCATCTTCCCTGCTCCCCTGATTTTGGAGTTGGTCATAGCGACTTGTTTCAGCCAGGGTGGTATTAGTGGATGCAGATGGAGACATGAATAGTGCTTGTGTAGTTTTGGCTTGGTCTCTGATGTCACTTCCATGAAAGGCACATGCCCCAAGCACCCATACGCCCAAAATGAGACACACAGAACAGCCTGAAAACTGACCTGCAGCCCCGAGCCACGCACCACTCACCAGTCAAAATCGCTCAGATGCCAACTGCTCAAAGAGCCCCAAACAGAAAAGGCAAACGTTTCAGAATACGATCCACCGAGATCTGGGGCTGTTGGGACCCAGCAGAGAATTGACAAACACAGCCCCAGAAACAATCTTTGTAAGGTGGAATGAAGCACCACTAGTGATTCAAGTTTCACCATAAGTGGAAAGTTCACAAATAAAACACCCCTCTTCTTGCCTGAAATGTTCTCCTAAAGACCCCAGTTCAACACATTCTCCTAGAATCAGCTCACTCATTACCCTCCTGAAGAAGCCCATTATCCCTAATCTCCTATCCAGCCTCTCAGCTTCACCACCCTATGTGGACGTGTCCCTTCCCTGCACTCTGCTAGCACCTCTAGCAAAGGTATCTTCCTGCATTATAACTGTCGGTAACAACTTCCTGCATATCTGTCCCCTGAACTAGGGACTGGACTGAGTCTGTCATTGAATGCCTTTCTAGAAAGAAGGGAGAGAGGGGTACATGTGTAACATAGTGGGGGGATGGGACACCAACCAACCTCCTCCGATCCTCTCAAATTTTCTCCTCTGTTAGTTGACTTTGCCTGGAGAATGTTCAGTCATTGGACGGGAGCTGAGACCTCTGAAGCAGGTAGGCATGGGTGGGGGTAACGCAACAGGAAAACAAGGGAGCCTTGACCGGCTGAACTGTTTCCAGTCTCCCTCCCCAACTCCCACCAGCCCATCAGTTAATATCCTCCCTGAAAATTACCCACATGAGCCTCTTTTCCTTCACAAATGGTGGTTTTACACTCTTTAGAAATGATGCTATTCAACGTTGGCGAGGCCATAATGAGACAGGCTCTCCGACATGGCGATTCCATCATTTGTAATTGGGCAATTTGCCAAAATGTTTACGAGTTCATGCCTAAAGAACATTTCTCTCTACAGATAGTTAACACATTTCCAACTTCAACTAGATGTTATTCCCTACCACTTAAAAATAAGATTGTAGGCTTGGACTTTGGAAAACCACCTCAAGAAAACGGTCAGACATATTAAGACTTATGTACAAAGATGATTTGCTCAGAATTTGCTGTAACAGAGGGAGGCAATGGTAGGACAGGCTTCCCTGGTAAACAGAAACTGGTACATGTTTCAGCTCCATGTAGCAGTAACTGTGAAACTTTGGGTGAGTTATGGTTACCTTAGGAGTTATGACTCAATGTCTTTTATAAAATGGGAGTTTAAATGAATACCTCCAACATTTGTGGTAAGGACTAAAACGATGTAGGTCTTCATATGGCATGGTGCCTGCCATGTGATAAGCACTCAAAAATGATACTTAGTGTCATTGTTATAAGGAATACTACTGACATTATAGCAGGAATCCCTCTTATGAACAATGATATTGAAAACTAGAAAAATACCTGTTAAAACGGGAATGGATAAATAAATTACTGCCTACTCATGTCAGAATGCTAAGTAGTAAACATGTTGGTGAAAATGGATTTTAAGATAGGGAAATGCTCACCCTCATTCATTCTTCCTTTTCACTTACTGGCTGCCTTTGTCATTTGAATACAGATTGAGGATGGCATAGAACCACCGAATGTTAAAGTTGAAAGGGATGGATTTATGAGGCTTTCATTTCCCACTTGGTCTCCTTTCCATTTTCCTAGTTTATTTTTTAATTTTATTTTTAAATTACAGTTTACATTCAATATTATTTTATGCTAGTTTCAGGTGTACAGCACAGTCATTAGACAATCATATACTCACACAATGATCCTCTCGGTACTCCAATGCCCACCTGACACCATACTTACTTATTACACTATTATTGACTATATTCCCTATACTGTACTTTACATCCCCATGACTATTTTGTAACTACCAATCTGTACTTCTCAATCCTTTCACCTTTTTCACCTGCCAACCATTAGTCTGTTCTCTGTATACAGGAGTCTGTTTCTGTTTGTTCATCTTGTTCTTTAGATCCCACATGTAAGTGAAATCATAAAGTACTTGTCTTTCCCTGACAGCCTTATTTCACTTAGCATAACCCTTACCACCTGTGACAGCTACTTTTCATTTTTAAGCCAAAAGGTTAGAGATGGTCTTCATACCACTGATATTTTGTTGGGACCCACTCACCTCAAGTCCACTTTCTACTCTTCTCCCCACTCTGTGCCCTGGGAAGTGACCCCTATAGGCTGCAGCACCAGGGCTGCCTCCAGATGCCCAGGGGGGCCTCAGCCACTGGCGGGCACCAGCGGGGATGGGAGCAAGGGACAAAGAAGTTCGTTATTCTGCCAGGCTCCCTGGTTCATCAGCATTTCTGCTGGTGGCTCCCTCCCTAGCTAGGTTTACATTATCATTGTCTCTTTAGACATAGTAAAGACTCCTCACTGTTGCTAGATGCTGGGTGCCTGGCCATCTTATCAACTTCCTTAACTTCTGCAACATACAAAGTCCCTTTATTAACATCGCTCATTTACTGGAATTGTGTTTCTACCTATACCTTCAATAGCCTTAGCATGCCATCTCTTTCCATTTTAACCACTTCTTCTGCATCCTCGTAAATTAACATCATCACTGCAAATGTCCTTGGAAGTCTCTCAGAAACTTCATGTTTGCTAACCTTTACTTATTTTTTGAAATTCAATTGTATTTATTTTTCTTTTTCTGTTTTTTTTTTTAATTTTATTGTTGTTGTATTACATCCATCCCCTTTTTGCTCCCCTCTGTCCCCCTCCCCACCCACCCGTTCCCCCCAAAGTCAATCCCACCTGTTGTCCATGTCCATGATTCCTTTATACTAGGTTCTTATCTAAGCTTATTTTTCTTATACAGAATCAAAGAAGTAAAAACCAATATGAAAGTCCAGGGTGAATGGTTTGATCTGATTGATTTGGCTGTCTACTTCTGTATGTATAGCATTCTAAGTGAAAAATGAACATACGTATGTCCTATTACCAAATGCAGGAGTAAATATTTTTTAAGTTAAAGTACTAGCACCTAAACAATGTGGTGTGTGAAGGAAACAGCCTCTGTCAAGCTTCCACTTTCCCAATTAAATTAATCTACAATTTCTGACAGTTTTCTTTTTAAAATAAAAGTTGTACTTTCAGAGAGTGCAGTAAATGTAATACAACAACAATAATAATAAAATCAGTTGTACTTTCAGAAATTATTTCCAAATGTCATGAGAGCACAACTCGTAATTACCAACACTTACGTTGCTCCGGATCACCTCCCTCTGCAGAGAATAAAATTGAAATTGAAAAATAATCTTGGAGATCTTTCTACTATCCCTTACCTTTATTCCCCCAAGAGTTTATCATTTTGTGTTATTTGGAGTCACCTTCCCCACCTCCCCCACTATTCTGAAGGTTAATCTAACTTCACCTCATCCTGTGATATGGAATTTGTCCTAAATCTTTACATTCTCACTCAGGGAAACAGCAAGAACAGCTATGAACTTGTCCCCTCAGGAAAACGTAGGGAGTTTCCCTTATGTTCCTTGTGGACTTAGGAACTTTGTACCCCCATCCAGACAGGCATGAATAGGTGTAAAGCTTATCATCTGATAACGGAATACAGGGTGGAGTAAAAGTAGGTTTAAGTTGTGAGTAGGCAAAAACAGAGTTTGTTCCTGTATTATCATTTAGTAATTATTATATTATTTCCCATATGAACTACTGTAAACTTCTTTGCCCCACCCTATTTTGTCATAGGTGATATTGAAGGATGTGAACCATATGGAAGTAGGCAAATACAAGTTTATGGTTTACACTTAATACCTTGGATAAGAGTTCTTTTTTGAGATCTTCAATTGCTTATTGATGAAGTCATTCAATAAACATTTGTTAAGAGCTTCCAGTATGCTAAGCACTGCGGATCGCGAGAGCAAAGGGCACCCGGGACCTTGCAGGCCACGGAGGACGCATTTCCCCGGCACTGACACAGACACGAGCAATGGCAACTGATGCAGGAGGAAGGAGGACCTTGGCATCTCCTGGGCTTAAGAAAAATAACAAGGTCATTTGGTCTCTACTTGAGAAGCCAGTGAGGCATCTCTGGATTTCATAAAACAAATTCAACTCCCTGGCCTTTTTCCTAAGAGAGGAGCACGGTCAAATGTTGTCACACCTCCAGGTACATACAGTTGTGGGCAGGCAGCAAAATCAGCCAATATCTACTGCATATGGTGAAGCCCACACATAGTGAGAGCGTCTACACTGCAATCCTAAGTTTCAGTGGAACCACCTATTAAGTGATCTCACCAAGTTAGAAACTTAAATAGCTTAAGAATATTATTCCTTAAGATCCTGGGACTCAACTTGGGAACTTATCTTGGTTGTTAATGAAATGCTTCTAAAATGAAACACAAAATGATTTCTTACCAGTACCATCAAATGATAATCAATAACTGTCAAAGGGAACAGTGCTTCACACAAGTGCATAAAATTCAGTGAAAATTAATTATTTTACAGAATAATTTATGTCTACTGACAACTACTGAGCCCACATCTGCTAGACCCAATGTCAGAAAGAACGATGATGAGAGCACGATCGATCCGTGTCTACAAGAGGAGTATGTTATCACAAGTAGAAAAGGTTATGCAAAAGTACCTGACAGAAGGAAGATGTGCAAGTTCATAAGGGAGGTACACACTACGTAGCTCCAAGGAGGGAAAAGAGGTCGCATACTTTTCCTGTGAAAGGCAAATTGGTAAATATTCCCGGCTTTGTGAGCCATAGGATCTCTGTTGCAATTCCTCAGCTATGTCATCGCACACCAAGAGCTGACACAGACAATGCATAGATGAATGAGCATGGCCAGGTCCCAATAAAACTTTATTTGTAAGGCCCGATGGCAGATTGCTTTGGTTTGCTGGCTGTACCTTGGCCAAATCTCACATAGAGAGCCTGAGGAAAGGCCATCAGATAAGGCTCCACTGTGGTCACAAAGTTTGGGCTGTGGAGTTAAGCCTTGAACAGGTAGAGATGGAGGGAGGGAGTATTCCTAGTTAGAAAGGCTAAGGGTATGAAAGCATGAAACAACAGAACAAATTCGGCAGAGAAAGGTATCCAGGTGCAAGTACCTTTACCATGTCAGAGAAGCAACACTGGCTGTTTAGACTACACATAATTTCACATGGAATTTTAAAAATTTAGGGCATTTTGAATGCTATATTAAAAGCATATTCTTGCCCTGGCTGGTGGCATAGTGGATAAGGTGCTGGCCTGCAAACCCAAAGGTTGCTAGTTCGATTCCCAGCCAGGGCACATAATCAAGTTGCAAGCCAGGTCTCCAGCCAGCTCTGTAGCTGGAGGCAGGTGAAAGGCAACCATACATTGATGTTTCTCTCCCTCTCTGCCTCTCTTCCTTCCCCTCTCTCTAAAAATAATAAATAAAATCTTTTTTAAAAAAATTTAAAAAAAACAAAAAAAACAAAAAAACATTTTCTTCACATTAAGCCAATGAGGAGTCACTAGCATCATGGGAGTCACTAGCAGGGTGGGAGGTTAGGCATCATAGAGCATAAAAATGGTGTAAAATTTGATAAATTTCTTTATGTTTTCAAAGTGAACGGAAAGAATCACAACTAATTTGGGACATGAAGGTAGAAAAGAAACAAGCGCAGGAACGGAGTATTCTGACAGGCAAGATGTTGGCTTCAGAGACGCTTGGTCCCTGGATCCCGAGACAACCAAATCAAATGTTCCCCCAGCACCGCCAGAAATAGAGCTGCGCAGTTGGGAAACGTTTCTGGCTGGTTCTGTAAGTAGAGATGAATGTCAAAGCTCTGGGAAGGGCTTGCGATTTCTGGAGAAAGGCGATCGCCGGTAAAATCTTGAGGGAGCTTCAACAAAGGGAGCATGTACCATACCTGGTACGTGCACATTCTTTATCCTCGTTTTACGGATGAGAAAAACATGGTTCAGAAACAGCAACTTGCCAAAGGTCATGGCCGATGTCTGAACCGAGGCAGACTGCGTGGGCCAGTCCACACAGGAATGCTGCTCTCGGAAGGAGGAGGTGTTGACAGGACTGCATGCTACGGTGGCTGAAAAGTTAGCAAAGGGAAGGGAAAGGTTTTGAGACAGAAACGGATGGTCCAATACAAGGAAGAGTGAGGAGATGAGGCGATGAGCAGAGTGCCGGCAGTGAATCCAAAACACCAAATCTGGGTCCTGGGGTGGACTGAATAATGGCTCCCCAAAGATGTGCAAATCCTAATCTCTGGAACCTGTGCGTATGCTAACTGACGTTGGCAAACTGATTTTGCATGTTTGATTAAGGGCTTTGACCTGGGGAGATTATCCTGGGTTACCCAGGGGGAACCAATCTAATCACACAGTCCTTAAAAGCAGAGAACCTTTACACACACACACACACACACACACACACAATAATACTATGCAACAATAAAAAGAATAAAAAAAGAATAAAAGCTTGCTATTTGCAACAACATGAATGGTGAGGGTATCATGCTAAGTGAAGTAAGTCAAAGGAAGACAAATAACGTATGGTTTCACTTTTATGTGAAATCTAATATAACAAAACGAAAACAGATTCATAGGAGCAGAAACTAAAGAGATGGTTGACAGAGGAGAGCAGGAGAGAAGAGGAGTGAATGTGCGAAGGGGAATATTGTCAATAATATCGTGATAAATTTGAATAATGATAGATCATCATTAAAGCTGGTGAGTGGGTGCTCACATTGTAAAGTATAACAAATGTTGAATCACTATATTGTGCAACTAAACTAATATAACTAATTAAATACTGTATAGCCACTACACTTAAATTAAACATACATAAATACTTTAAAACAGACAGACAGCCTTTGCTAGAGTCAGAGAGATTCTATGTTATTGGCTCGGGGAAGATCCATGAGAAAAGGAACACAGCAGCTCTAAAAGCTGGAAAATGCAGGAAACAGATTCTGCCCTAGGGCCTCTGGAAAGAACGCAGCCCTGATGACAATTTTATTTTAGCTCAGAGAGACCAAACCTCTAACTTGCAGAACTCTAAGATAATAAATGTGGATCATTTTAAGCCACTATATGTGTGGCAATTTGTTGCCATGGCAATAGAACACAAATTCAGGTTCCCTATCTCTGCTTAATATGATCAATAACCTTCATAATAACACCTAGCTCTAAAAGTCAATGTGGTTTTACTCCTAGTAAAAGATAAAGACGGTAAGTAAGCTCCTTGATGTTAGTCTTGACAATAAGTTCTTGAATTTGATGCCAAAAGCAAAAGTGACAAAAGAAAAAAAAATAAATAAAGTGGGACCATGTCACACTGAAAAACCTCCGCACAGCAAAGGAAACCATCAACAAAATGAGAAGACAACTTATGCAATGGGAGAAAATGCTTGCAAGCCACATATCTGATTAGGATTTAAATTCTAAGTTACACAATGAACACACATAAGGCAACAATAAAAACTAAAAACAATCCAATGAAAAAATGAGCAAAGGTACTGAATGGCCAACAGGTAAATGAAAAGATGCTCAGCATCACTAAACATCAAGGAAATGCAAAGCAAAACCACCATGAGATATCACACCCCATGCCTGTTAAGCTTGTCAGCTAATACTGGTAGAATATTACGTATTTTGTAAGTGGATATACATATAATTCTGTCTCCTCTGGACTGTGCTCTTTCATTGATGTATCCCAGGTGTCTGGTGCTTACAGGCATTCAATAAATTTCTGGAGAAGGAAATAAAAGAAAAAGAGGAAAGGGGGCAGGTGATGAAAAATTACTGAATGCCTACAATTTCTCCTGATGCTGGAAATACAAGATGAATAGGAAGTGACCTCTGCTTCTTTTTCCCCAACTTTATTGAGGAGTAACTGACAAATATAATTGTATATGTTTAAAGTGTACAATGTGGTAGAGTATGTTGTGTATGTGTATGGAAGATCCCCCCACCAAAAAAAAAAAAAGAATTATCTTCTGGAAGGTGGGCTCCTTTTAGTGCAGGCTTTCCCAACTAGGTGAGTGTTCTAGGAACCCATCTGTATCAGTGTACCAGCTGGTGGCGTTGTGAGAGGCTGCATTCAGCATTAGGGAAGTTTTTTTAAGACTCTTTCAACATGTTTGCCCATTACATGATGGGTGTTTACAAGTGCACCTGCCCATATGGTGCTGAATGTTCAGTGGTTTTTGAACAAAAACAGCATGACTCCCACTCTCCCTATTCACCAGATGTCACCCCAAGTGACTTTTTTTTATTTCCACAGGGAAGAGGTGAGACAAAAAACAGCAGAAGCGCTAAAAGGCCTCAAAAACAATGAGTTCCAGAGGCATATGAAAGAATGCCCAACATCACTAGCCATCAGAGAGATGCAAATTAAAACCACAATAAGATACCACCTCACACCTGTCAGAATGGCAATCGTCAACAAATCAACAGACAACAAGTGTTGGTGAGGATGCGGGGCAAAGGGAACCCTCCCTCATACACTGTTGGTGGGAATGTAGGCTGGTGCAGCCACTATGGAAAACAGTATGGGGTTTCCTTAAAAAACTAAAAATGGAACTGCCTTTTGATCCAGCTATTCCACTACTTGGACTATACCCAAAGAATCCTGAAACACCAATTCATAAGAACCTATGTACACCTATGTTCATAGCAGCACTATTTATAATAGCCAAGTGCTGGAAACAGCCTAAGTGCCCATCAGTGGATGATTGGATCAAAAAACTTTGGTACATTTACACAATGGAATTCTATATAGCAGAAAGAAAGAAGGAACTCCTACCCTTTGCAACAACATGGATGGAATTGGAGAATATTATGCTTAGTGAAATAAGCCAGTCAGTAAAGGACAAATACCATATGATCTCACCCATTACAGGACAATAATGAACAAAACTAACAACAAGCAAAACAGAACCAAATATATGAATACAGTGAATAGGCCTTCAGGGGGAAGGGGGTTGGGGGGAGGGGGGAGGCAGAGGCAAGGAAGGGGATGCAGTTTAGACAAGAACCTAGTATAAAGGAACCATGGACAGGGACAACAGGTGGGATTGACTTTGGGGGGAATGGGTGGGTGGGGAGGGGGACAGAGGGGAGCAAAAAGGGGATGGATGTAATACAACAACAATAAAATTTAACAAAAACTATTTTGAACAATAAAAAACAAGTCTTGGTAGGTGTAATGTATCAAACGGAGACTAATTTGAGGGTGACTGAAGTTTAAACATGTAAGAACAAATACACAATTTTTTATAAGTTCCAGGTTTTTTGGGTCCTCCCCCTCACATATACATACATACATACATATATGTGTATATATATATATATATATATATATATATATATATATATGTGTGTGTGTGTGTGTGTGTGTGTGTGTGTGTGTATATACATATAAAATTATGGAATGATTGTCAAATTCAAAATAACACAGCCATCAACTTACATAGTTAACTTTTTGTGTATGGTAAGGATGTTGAAGATCTACTCTCATTAACCTGAAGCATACAAATAATATGTCTACGTATGTATCTTTCTCCAAGGAATAAGTAGAATCCTTAACTTTTAATTCATTAATCATTTATTATACATTTACAATGTGCATATAGCACTGTGCTAGGTGCTGAAATAGATGCAAGAGAAAGATCTGCTCTCAGCCCTGAGGGACTCCCAACCTCACAAGTAGGTCATAATTAGATTCACAAACTCTAGTCCCACCCCTGGTCTCCACATAAAGCCGGGGCCCAGAGTTAGCCAAGGCTGTCTGCTCCATGAGTGTAGGCTGAGACTAATCCACAGGTGTCCAAATGTCTTATTTTCTTGCTCTTTTAACTACAACATGATCTCCACTTGGAGAGGAATTATACAAAATAAAAAGCTAAATTGAGTGTATAATGATATACCTAATATTCACAAGAAGGTACTTTGGTGACTTGCTTCACTATCAGAAACTTTAATGGCACTGGAAATTTTGGAAAGTGAGAAGTACGCCACTCAACTCTAAAACACTGATACCAGTGAGCCCCTTTTCCCACTGGGACTCCATGTCTTCACTCATTAGGCATGCATGCGGTAGGCACTCAGATACAGTAATGAAAAACAAAATACCTCTCCCTGCCGGAGCATAAAATTCCACCTCATTTGTGCTATAGAATAAGTACCTCCCCATGGGCTGAGACACACTGATTCCAGTACCATAGACGGAAGTTTTCAAGGTCTTGAGGCCCTTGATAAAATATTGACTGGTGCATCAGAGCATGCATTGTTGAGAAGGTAAAATTTAAGACCTACCAATGGCTGATTGATTTCATCTAAAAAATGCTCATTGCTTTTTGAAAGCAAATAAACCAAGCAAAGCTGATGTGCCTTTCATTAAAAAATAAAATGCATACTATAAAATAAATGCCAGGTAGAGAATAGCACTCCTCAAAACAAAACAAAACTATTCCAACATTGACAATAGACAATATGCTAATGTGTGCTTATCTTACTGTTTGAAGAAAATGATATTGTCATTTTCTTACAGGTAGAGGGAGAGTCAACTCAGTTTTACCTGGATTCTAAGTGGTTCTGATTAGGCTGGGTGGGAACCAATTTTTAAATAGTAACACCATTGACTATTTATACATAAATAGGACCACCATCAAGCATCTGATCAGGACATGGAACAACTTCCCACTGGGTGTTGATGTTCTCACCCAGAAGTATCACCAGGTAGGAAGGGCAAGCTGCACTGAGAAGGCAAAGATAATGAACAGCTAGCTACCCAGTGTTCACTTTTTGTGGGACATGACACTGTGTACATATTACCACACTGATTTCACTGGACTGCAATTCCTGGGGTATAAAATGGGGTCAGATTCACCACGACCCTCCTCAGTACCTTTGACACTGGTTGGCACGTGATGGGTGCTCCATAAATGTCAAGCAGATTCTTATGCTGTTCTGTAAGTCACGTGGCCAGAAGGCTGGCGAGCTGGTGTTCAAACTGTAATGCTTTTCCCACTGCGCCAACATGTCTTGAATGTTGCTTTGCAATTCTGAAAGCCAGGATATGGTGACTGGCTGAGAAACAACATTTTTGGGTAATGCCAGAAAAAAAAAATTGATATCCATGTCCCAGTGTTACTCACTCACTTGCTCACCACTGGGGGAAGGAACAGAATAATACAGAACCTACACTGATTAGAGTTTGAGATCAAGAACAGCTCTGAAATATGATGTAGTGCTCACATGCTTGGGGTCTAGGTTCAGAGAAGATTTATGTCCAAAGTCTGCCAATTACTAGCTTGTTACCTACTCCTCTGGACCCTAGTTCCCTCATCTATAAAACCAGGACCACAAAGGAAGCAATTCTGTATAAACCCAGCCCTCCTGCTACCCTACACTTGCATCTGAGTAGTTCAAAGATGCTAAAAAGGTACCACTCAACCATGGTTGTTCACAGAATCATAAATGGGAACTCAGAGCAGGATTACCCAACAACCCTACCCTTTTCTAGTATATTTTAACATTTCAGACCTCTGACCAAACTCATGACGTCTTTCTCCACCACCTCAGCTACTGACCTAACTTCCTGTTCCATTAAAAAAAAAAAGAGGCACTCAGCCCAGAACCACCTCCAAGTCGCCAACTTACCTGAACCCAGAGGCTGCCTTCTATGTTCTTACCATCAGCCCCTACATTTGTCCTCCTATCTCACCTACACAAGCACTTTCTCCTGAAATTCTTCTTTCTCCCTCATCCTTCACTTCTCTCTCTGTTGAATTACTCCCATTGCAGATAAACATCCTTTCCACTCAGAAACATTCTTGACCCACATCCCCTTCCAGGTACCATGCCACCTCTCTGATCCCTGTCCACTGCAAAAACTGTGGGCATCTTTTCAACAAACTCCAGTGGGCTTTTGGTCCACTCCACTCTGAAGGTGCTTGTCAGTCACCTGAAATCCTCAGCTTGAATAAATCCCATGGGTATGTCTGTTTACTTCCCTTGATCTCTCACATATCTTCCTACTTGACAACCATTTCCCTTCTTTGCCTTCAGGACCTCATGCTCTTGACAGCTAGCCATTCAACCAAGTGCAGACCCTTCAAACTACACAGTCCATGTGTCCACGAAGCTGGTTCTGGTCCCTCTCTTTCTCCTTTCTATGTCTGTCTTCTAAGCATTGCATTGTTCTCTCAATCTTTAATAACCATATCTACACTGAGAGCATCTAAATTAAATCTCTATTCCTAACTTCTGAATCCTGGATTTCTTTATCCCACCACCTCCTTAGTATCTCCTCCTGCATCTTAAGAGGTATCCCAACCCTGATATGGCCAAAAAATTCTTGAGGACCTCCCATTCCCTCTAAAAATCCACTCCGTTTCAGCAGTTCAATTTCAATAATTGGCATTCTCCCAGCTGCTCATGCCCAAACTTAAGTCAGTCTTGATTCCTCTGGTGCACTATATCCCAGCTCTAATCCATCAAAACGTCCTATCGGTTTTACCTTCAAAATATATCCTGAATCCAACCAACTTTTTACCATGTTACTTCCACTGTAGGTCAATACTTGGCCCATAACAGGGACGGAACAAATATCTGTCAGTGAATGAATGGGTGAATAGGGTTGCTGTGAGAATTGGGGCAATCGGTGTAAACTTGTTATTACAAGCTGGTGCTCAGTAAATGGTAGTTGTAGATAACATGATTAATAATAAGAAGTTCAATGTCATTGTTGCAGAGACTGCCTAGGTACTCACCAAGCCCAGTTCTTTTTCCCCCTGAACATGCAGGCTCCCTACCTTGTAGTGTGTGTGTTCATGGGCCTGAGTTCTGGCCTGTGGAATAAGGGCAGAAGCCACGTGGGCCATCCTGGCTCACAAACTGTCCTGCATGAAATCACCCCCCTTTCTCTTCACAGTCTGCTGGTTGATGCACCCCAGTTTGACCTTGGAAACCACACACTAACAATGGCAGAGCCTAGCCCTAAATCTCTGGAAGGAAGGCAGGGCTTCCATCCTCCCTGCGGGATGGCCGGCCTTGGCCTGAGTGAGAAATGTTTACTGCGCTCAACCGCAGTGATTTTGGTGTCTGCTATAGCAATTAGTTACTTTAACGCCAACTCATTACTTTCCTGGCGGCAGGTCTCTGGGGTGTGTTCCATTTCAAAAGCAGGAGCCCCAAAGGACTGGCTTAGGAATTACTCCAAGTGGGATGTTCGAAGCAGCCTCAAATCCCTTCTAGTAATAAATTATCCTGTGTGACCTCACTTGGGATTTCTGTCTTGTTGTTCGCCAGCACATAGTAGGTACTCAGTAAGTATTTGTGGAGGAAAGGCCCTTGGTGGCTTAGGACAGAATATTCTTTACTTTCCTTGGGAACCACAGGGAAGAATTTAGATTACAAAATGACCGTTACTTTCAATGCCTTGTAGAAATTACATTGCTAAGTACGTTTCAGATAGACAACGTGTCCTATTTTCATAGTGGCTTGGACAGAACATGCAAGTAAGGTCATTTTTGTGGCTTCTCCCTATCAATATACACATTAACAAAGCTTTCACAGTAACATTAATATATTAAAGCTAAAAGAGTAGCTAAATTAGACTTACATCTCTTTTTAATGATTCGCTTAGCTGAAAATGAAATGCATGTTAATTCTGTAGCTAATCTTCGTAATTACTTAGCATCATCAAGTGAAATGCAAATGGCTGCCTGGACACATCAACCAATGATCCTTACTCTACTGATCTGCCAACGCTGCTCAGAAATGGAGCTGATCTCAAAGTTGCCTGTTCACTCTCCCTGGGGACTGGTGGGCAACTTTCCACCGCTCCAGCCCACTCTGCTGCTCCCTCCCTGCCCAGTAGCAGCATCTACCGTGTTGTGATGCAGTTGTTTTGTTTGTACGTCTGTCTTCCTGACTGAAGGAAGAGCGAGGTCTTCCCTCTTGGACTCCCAAAGCTTAATTCACAGCGTGGCACTCAGTAGGTGCTCAATAAATGAACCAACCAATGACAAGGACTGAAAAAGTTACTCCAGTAAACATTTGGCTGCTGAGATGAGGAAAATAGCATCGTAAACTCAGTAATTTGAGTTATTAGAGGCAATTACCTATAAATGCAAAGATACGGCAGCTGAGCTTGTCTTTCAATATTTACTCCTTTGGCCACCACCCAGGCACGAAGCAACCCTATGTACAGAATGGTGAATAATTAAGCCTGTGTTCTCAGGGCACTCAGTCTATGTAGGAGGAGAAAGACTTGTAAAAAGATATTATAAGCCACGAAGTGTTTGGTGTTGTAAAAGAAGTGCATACAGAGTGCCCTGGGACACGGTTCTGGGACCAACTAATTGCCTCTGGCAGTCTTAAAATGCATTTCACCAAAAAGCAGCCTTTCAAGCTAAATTAAAGGGCATATAAAGAGTTTGGCACGGAAGGAGGCGGAGAGGGGGGTCTCACAAACACCCAGTTTACCTTGTATAAAGTTTGCTTTTTAAAAATGGCTACCCACTTTAGAATATGGCTCAGACAGTTGCATGCGTGCAGTGGGTCATGTAACAATGATTCTTTGTCTTGTCCAGTTCTTCTTTCAATAAAACAAACATGATGAATAAACTTCTTTCTTTTAAGAACAGCTCATCAAAGATTTAAGGTCAAATGGAAACTCAATTATCATGAAGTGATATATGGAGCTAGACTACCTGGAACAGCACTAGTAAAACAATTTCCAGGGGACAATTAATAGCTCACTACATGGGGAGCACCATCTGTATGGACAATAATGTTAAGAGGCACACACGCCACCTGTGAAATAAGTATTTTTGTCATGCAATGATGATGGAGAGTAAGTGTGCGTAGAAATAAGGACACATCTTAATACTACCTGAAAAATACCACTGTGGAGAAGACTTCTTTAGGACCAATAAACCAACACCCTTAACTTACGGAATCTTATATGCATTTGGAAATCTAAAGCAATTTCAGGAGCAAATGAGAAAATAGTTTCTGCCTTGAACTAAGGCATACAGAAGCCTGGATATTGATTTCCTGGACTGTGGATCACCCTGCCACACTACCCAAGTTTATTTATTGTCCTGCGGTGTCTGAAAGCAGGGCTGGCAAACCCTAATTAAAATTTAAAGGAAAGCAATCATCAGATACAAGGGACACACAGGCAGAGGGATTAAAATAAATTATGTTGTGATGGTATTTGAAAGGAAAATAAAAGATCAGGATGGTTTTCTTTTTTTAAAAATGGCAAACATAAGGAATGACAAACTGTCATGTTTCAAGGATTATGTTGTAAAAAAAAATTGATGAAAGCAGAAAATAAATTCTCACCCTATTCATTTAGTTTTCAATAGACAACCAAGAATGTTAGCTAATTCCATCAGCTATAGATTATGATAAGGATGTCCAAAGAAAGTGAAATAATCCCATGTGGACTTTTAAAAATAGGAGTCCTATGCTGCTCTGGGGTTTTAAGTAAGATACATTTAAAATGAGATTTGCTGCATAAAATAACACAGGAAAATGACAAAAGCACTAGCTATGGCCCTCAAGCTAGGATTCTCTTAGCTCCTTTCCGATAACCCTTTCCACACGGTCACATCTGCCCTGAGTTTCAGCAACAGCTCCTTCCCATCACTGCCGTGGGCCTCTCCCCATGTATGAAATTCTCCTCAAATTATCCTCATTTGAACATGTTACCTGTTTTCTACTGAAACCCTGAAGTGGGATTCTAGTATTAGACTGCTCACCTATCTGGGAAATGTTGGCAGAACCTCCTTGCCAGGAAGAAATGGAAGGCTAATAACCCAGGGCAAGTGGTGACATCAGTTACTCCCGCTGTCACATGAGACGAAGTGCAAGTGGAAGGGAAGGAGCTGGGAGGTCAGGTGGCCGAGGCACTTAATTGCTATGATGACACCAGTGATTATAAAGACTCTTGGCTTCTTCCTACAGCCCTGGAAGGTGTATGAAGGGAAATGAGAAATTGAAATCTGTAGCCATATAGTGGAGAACAGGCATGCATAAGCCAAAAAGTTTCCAAAGCCACTCATCCCCTCAGGTCTCAGCAATCCGTCATCTTGTAGCGTCCCAGGGCACACATGGCTGGGGACCAAGCCTGGAGCCTGTCAAGATGGCCGAGCTGCAGTGCCAACCATATAATCAGCCCCACAAGGTGCTGGTGGGAAAGGAGTGTGATCCTGATAAATGGGATGGGATCATTTGGGCAGACATAAACAAAGCTGAGTATTCTGAGATCCTCCCAAGACATCCTCCTGCACATAGGACAGATCTGTCCCTGCCTAATAATCTCTTGGTGGGGCCACCCCAACCTCCTCTCACTGTCCCTAGGTCTATTCCAGCACAGCCCAGAGGCAGAAGTGTCAGACACGCAACATGCCTTAAGATTTACAGAACCTCGCCCATCTGTACTGGCGGAAGCCAGGAGAGCATGTAAGCGCTCCCACGGGCAGTGGACTGGGGAAGACAGAATATGACATTCGACTGGTTTTAATTCATTGACAGGGAACACTTGCCCAGAATTTAAGATTTAATGTTTTGGTATGAACACCACTGATCTGCCAACTTGTCAAATTAAAGCCTGGGTGCAAAGGTAGCCTGAATTCGCACAAATTGAACGTCCTTGTCACCCTGTGGGGCAAGAGGTCAGCAAGTGATGGCCCATGCGCCCAATCTAGACTGCTGTCTGTTTTGGCATGTGCACAAATTAGGAATTCTTTTTAAAAAAAAAAACAAAAAACAAAACTACTTTTAAATGTTAAAAACCAAACAGAACAAAGCTATTGGCCTTAGCAAGAACAATTACTAAATTTTGCCTCTTGGCTCAATTAGTTACTACCCGGGCCCCTGTAGAGAAGTTGGCTGAGCTGACTCCTGCCATGGGGGAAAGACACCAAAGCCACAGAAATGGGTGCACTGAGTGGATCTATTATGAGCAACTGCCACTGTTAACCACAACTCCTGCATGTCCCTGGGGGAGAAGGGGCAGAGGCACTCTTGGAAAGCTGTGGTGGCTGTCCCTGTGTGGTGGCTGTCCTCTGCAGGCTGGAGATGGAGGGGGGGGGGGGTGCTGAAATGCAATAAGGTCCTTTGGCCTTAGTGGAGAAAAAGGGACCCAAGAGCATCAGAAGCCAGCTGGTGGCACTGGATGCAACAAACCACAGGGATGAGTGGTGACCACAAGGAACCTTGATCCACAAGAACTGCGGTGATGACCACAAGGTCACAGGAGTCCAAGAAATGAAACAGATGGCCAACCTATGATGGTGCTACTTGACATACACAAGAGGAAAAGTTCTGGTTTTGATGCTCTGAAACCACATGCAGTCACTATGGTGGGGATTCTAGCCTTCTACCCTGGGATTTCCTGTGTCCCTGTAAAGGGAATAAGAACTGTTCACGTAGATAAAAGACAAGCACATGTATAACACCCATTCCTCTTGTAGGCTTCACCACCCTTCTCCATCCTGCACTGTGCACTGAGCGGCTGTAGCTGGAAGGGATTGTATCCATGGACTCCCCGCTCTCCCTTCCATGTGGGATCGGAAGCAGTTCGCTGTGTCCACCATGTCCCACCCAAGCCTTCCATCACTCCCCGCTCCCCACCCCTTCAGGCTTAGGGGAGGTAAATGGAGCTCCAGTTTCCTAGCCCCAGAGTGCTACACAGCACTTGAGGTTTCCTTACGCTCCACCCACACCTTTGCAAATGGTGTCTTTATGACATGCTTAAGGTACCAAAATCCATCTGTTTCCCGCTCAGATCCAGATTTCTTGAGCATCAACAGGGTAAAATAAAATGCAGCTTTCTTGTGGCATTATTTTGTTTTTCTGAATATCCACACGTACAACATGGAAAGCTAAAATGAAGTACTTGAAGCAAAAGCACAGCTTGCTTGGAAAGGTGTCTGGGTGTGCTTATAGATGTGTGTGTGAGAGAGATGAGGAAGGCATGCCTACTGAGAATCCTAAGGGCATGCTGCAGTGCCATTTGCTTCAGGGGTGAGAACTCCGTAGCTATGCCCCCAATCTACCCACTGGGAAAGCTGTAGGACAGAATTCTGAGTAGAAATAGAAAATAACTGCTTAGAGTATGTGGTTGTTGCTTGACTCCCCAATATCTAGTCCTAACAGCATCCCAACTTTTCTTGAGGGCCAGCTCTCCGCTACGCTATTTCCATGGGATTTAAGTGAAATCAAACCAATGTAGCCCCAGGTCTACAAGGGGACAAGAGACCCAGACCTGATTGGCCAATTAGACACCGATTCAAAAGTAAGCATAGGACAGCACTGGAGCCGTATTTTGGGACTTTTGCTCCAGTGACCTGGAGCAAAGGACCCAGGTGGCTGGAGCCACTGTCAGTCACCTTGCAGCTCAAGGGGACAGCCTGCCTGAGAAGAAAGCCAACCCAGAGAAAAACAAACTGGGCTGATGAGGAGCAGCTCTGGTGCCACTGTTTTTTTTTGTTGTTGTTGTTGTTTTCTAATTTTATTGTTGTTGTATTACATCCATCCCATTTTTGCTCCCCTCTGTCCCCCTCCCAACCCACCCATTCCCCCCAAAATCAATCCCACCTGTTGTCCATGTCCATGGTTCCTTTATACTAGGTTCTTGTCTAAGCTGCTCCCCTTCTTTGCCTCTGCCTCCCCCCCCTCCCCACAACCCCGTTCCCCCTGACCACTGAAGGCCTATTCCTTGTATTCATACACTTGGTTCTGTTTTGAGTCCCCAGGGTGAAACCCTGCCGGCAGCACGATGTTCCTATGGACTTCGCTCTTGCTTAAGGTGCTTTGTGTTAGGTGCTCCACCACATGCAACAGGAAAAGTTTTTAGTATTGGTGACACACCAAGGTCAAGGGTGATGGGATCAGCCCACCCTATACGTGGGCATGAAGATGGTAGATTCAAAGGAATTTAAAAACAGCAATAGAACCCATGAAGAGTCAGTCTGCTTTTGATTATTACCCTTCGCTGGCAATTTTAAACCTTATTAAAATATTCCTCCTCCCCCCAAAAAAAATCTTTCTATTGAAATTTCTAAATCATTGTTGAAGTTACTGTTAAATTTTTCATGAATTCACCTGTTATTGATTATAATTAATGTTGCATTCTAATTGGAAATGAATTCAGGGGTCTCTCATTATATAGTTGTTCTCCAGGGCTAAGGGACTCAAGAACACACCTTTATTTCAAAGTTTAAACTTGCTATGGAGCTTAGAAGACATGGTTTGAGCTCAGCCAACAATTAAGAGAAGCTCCTCCCTCAAAGAGCCATCACCTGGGCTGAGCTCTGACGGCCAAAGCCTTTAGCTCAGGCTGGATTTGTCTAACAGGTTCCTAACTGTGAGTCAATAGCTACCCTTTTCCTGTGCTAACCACCCCAAAATCTACTCTCACCACATCACCCAGACCCTTTTCAGACATGCCTGTGCTAAAAACTCACAGCTGCCCACTTCATTTACGCTGAAGATCAAATTGCTGACCAAAACGCCCTGCGTGACCTGTATAACCCACCCCAGGCCATCCCTCTGACCCTCACTGCGCTCCAAGCATGCTCCTGCCTCAGGGTCTTTGCACTGGCTATTCCCTCTTGCCTCCCACCCCTGCCACAGGCAACCCCACCTCTCAAGTGCACCTGGCTTTCTCCCTCACTTCAGGCCCCCCAGATGGACCTTGTGAGCCAGGATTTTCTTTCCCAGCAACAGTTAGCAACACTGCCCCAGCCCTCCCTCACAATCACCATCCCACTCACCCCCTTTATTGTTCACAACAGCACTTACTAGAGCCACATGACATACTATACCTGACTATTAGTTCATCTTCTGGCTCATCCAATTGAACGTAGGTTCCAGGAAACCTGTACTCACAAGGCTGAAACCAATGCCTGGCCTAGAGTAGGTTCTTAACACATATCTGAGAATCAATGCGTGATTCAGGGAAGGGTTTGGGGCAGGAGAGAAACTGCTTAGACAAAACCAGAAACATGGGACTACGTGCTCCATTTGGGGAACTGGAATTTCAGAGGGAGGCTACAGAGAGTTAGGCAAGCTGGGACCAGATCACAGCAGCCGTGGGTGAATCCATCTTCCCACCTGCTCCAAAGCCTTTCTGGGGGGAAACAAATAAAACGGTGGGGGAGGGCCAGGGATCAAGGCAGAGTTTTAATGGGACCAAGGTGAGCACACAAAGCATCCAGGTCGATAGTCCCTCCACACCTCGGAATAACATGCATTAAGCACTTTTAGAACCCAATAAAATTCTTCGCAGTCCTGGGTAAAGTAATAAGCTTTGAATCAATAACTACGCCCTAGCCAAGCTTCAGCAGCAGAATTTCCTCCTAATTGTGATGTCCAGGGGAAAGATGGTGAAGATACAAGCCCAGCATACTGCTCCAAGCTAGTTCATATGCAAACACATCACCCCCGCCCCCAGCCAAAGCTGCACTAATGCTACTTCTTTATACAAGGCTTTTAAAAGGCCCTAGCAGCAGGGAAAATACACCTTGGGAACCCACACTCACCTGCTTCTTTGTCCACGGAAACTGAGCCAAAGAGCTACTAAGGAAATGAAATGGCAGCGATGCACCTTGTACAACCACAAATAAGACATGAAACGCAGATAGTTACTGAGCGCATACTGGTGCCAGGCAATTTTTTGGTTCTGTTCATTATCTAACACCGTCTAGTGCCCGCAAATGTCACACGTAATGCAGGTGCCCAAGGTTGAAAAAGAGATGTCAGCCCTGTCCTCAGAGAGCCTCAGGGACTACAGAAGATCTATGAACACAAACTAGTGTGCAATAGATTCCACACTACTACAGGGATGCAGGAAAAGTGTGCTCTCATCCAGTGAAAGCGTCAAACTACTTTAAATGTTAAAAATCTTCCAATCAGCTTTGATCTATGTATAGAAGGTACTAGGTGATTTACATTTGTTACATATTTTTTTAAATGGACGTCAGATGTTAGTAGTGTTTCAGTGTATTAGGCAGGATGGACTTAGTTACGTCACAGTAACAAACATCTCCCAACATCTCAATGACTTAAAACAATGAAGATTTATTTCTGACTCATGTTACATGTTCTATTACGTGTGCATCAGCTGGGAGACTCTCTTCACAGAGCCACCCAGAGGCTCAAGTTGACAGAGCAGCTACTATCAAAAATTAAAATATATTAAAGTATGCATTCGTTGGCTCTTAAGGCTCTGCTTGGAAGTGATGTGTGTGACTGCCACACACATTTAATTGGCTATAACAAGTCATATGGCCAAACCAGAGTTCGTGAGTAGGGAAGAGCACTGTGCTGTACCCCATAAGGAGGAGGGAATCAAGTACCTGTGACTAGCCCTGAAGACTACATTAGAGAAGTAACAGAAATGGAAGGTGGAACGTGCTACTGCCAAATATATAGATGATGTTACTTTTTAAAAAACCCTCACCCAAAGATATAATGTTTATTGATTTTGGAGGGAGAAGGGGGAGGGAGGGAGAGAGAGAGGGAAGGAGGGAGGTGAGAGAGAAAGATGAGAGGGAAACATTAATCAATCAATCAATTGGTTGCCTCCTGTATGCACCCCACTGGGGACTGAACCCACAAGCGAGGTACATGCTCTGACTGGTGTACAGGACAACGCTCCAGCCAACTGAGCCACCCAGCCAGGGCTATGATGTCACTTTTTACCTAAGGCTTGACTTTCCTTGAGAGTTCCCGCTCTTCTATCCTAGGAGATGGAAATCCAGATGCTCAATGCCTCCTTGGGTGAAAATCAAGTATGTGACACCTTCCTATTCCTATTTGGCAACTGCAGGAATCTTGCTCCAAGTAAGTGTTTGAGTCACTGCTTGTTGGGATTAATTAGAAACTGAGGGAACTGGGAGTGGAAAGAAAAAAGCAGCAGGACACTGATGGCCAAGGAGGAGTTTTTACAATGAAGCTAATGGCAAGAAACAGGAAGCTGATGGAAAATAGACCCCAAAAGCTGAATGATCAGTATCTGTTAGGAGAAAGAACTCTTATCGTATTAGGATTCTGTTACAAAGGCACTGAATATCTGAATGAAGAACAGGGAGAAGAATGTAAGGACAAAAGCCTTTTCATGTGCAAACAATCTGTCACCAAACAGAAGGAATTAAAAGGGCATAAAATTTCTAAGAAGCAAAGGATAATAAACAGAAGTTAATTATACAATCCATGACCATATTAATCTAGACAATGCCAATGCCCTCTATTTAGTCTGAGGTCTGTAGCTTTATTTTAGCAATATAAAATATTGTTTATCTGGATTTTCATCAGCTTATTTAAAAAGTTTTTCTCCTCAAACCATGAAGCGCATGACCTCAAATTCTCCCGCCACAGCCCTGGACAGGCACTCAGTTGACTGGAGCAATGTTCCAATGCACCAAGGTTGTGGGTTCCATCTCCGGTCAAGAGGGCACAGAGAAGAATTAACCAATGGAAGCATCAAGAAGTGGAACAGCAAGTTAATGTTCTCTCTCTCTTTCTCTTCCTTTCTTCCCTCCTTCCGTCTACAATCATTAAATAAAAATTAAAAAATTCTCTTACCAGCATGATAGAGTTTATATTTTCATACACATATTCCTGCTCAGGGATTAAGGGATAGTTACATTTCATTTTTCTTTTTTGCCTGTTCTATTGGTTTGATTTCAAGTGAGTGCCTTTTATGATCTTTAATCTGTTTCATTTTGTCTTCTCACATTAACCTCTTTGGTAAGAAAACCCTTTCATAAGAAAAGCTGGGGCATGAATTATTTTCCAGTTTTGGTTGCAGGAGACTGTAGTTCTATCCCAAGCTCAGGGCGCTTCGGAGATGACCTGTTTCTTCCTTCCATCCCACAGGTAGCCAATCCTCAAGGACAGCTGATGTGGGGCGCTCAGCCTCTTGCTTCCCATGAATGGTTCCACCATGCCCTCGTTTTGACAGCTGAACCCTGAACCTCTCAATACAGCAGGACACTGTCCCTATGTCAGTGTCCCGGGTGCAGGGTGGCCTGGGGTGTGCACGTGAGGGCTCTAGAGGCCGGCAAACTCCAGGCTTTGCATTCATGTTAGTGACCCTGAGCGAGTTGTTACACCCTCTGTGCCCATTTCCCTATATGAGGACCATAGCAAGGATTAAACAAGGTCATGAATTAAAGCATTTAGCACCTTATGTGAAAACAGTGAGTGCCCCATAAATGGCAGTAACAGTTACTACTATTCCCACGTAGAATTGTCCTTCTATAATGAGTTCCACTACCCGTAAGAACTTCTGGCTCTTCTTTGCCTGCTGTGCATTTGAAGACGGTCTATTTAAGAAGGTTTTCTGAACCTTCTACACGCATTTCTATACCCTGGAAAGTGTTTAGCAATAAAGAGGGACTAGTAAAAATGTGACAATGTGCACGGCCCCTGGCAGTGACCTCCAAATGTGCCTGGAGGTCCTCTCCGGCACTTCAGGAACACTTGAGCCACCATATGTCCCGTGAAGGCTTTTCCACTGATACAGGACACCACATGTCACTGCTTCTACTGAAACAAAAGCTCCACCAGCTGAAATCTTGATGAAACCAACCAGAGAAGATAAATCCACCTGAGAATCATAGTTTGTTCATCTCTCCCTCAGCCTTATGCCATATCCAATGAATCAGAAAGTCCTGCCAAGTTTCCCTCTTGGATATTTTAAGATCCTCTGCTGTCCTGAAAGATCGAGTCCCCACTGTTCACCATGGAAACATGACCTAGCCCTCTATGTCCTGCTTCACATTCCACCACTGTCTGCCTCACACGTGATTCTCACACAACATGAAACTGCTTTGGCTCCTGCACGTACCTTCTTGTTTCACACCGCACGCCTTTGCTCACACTGGAACACCCTTCACTCCCCATGGTCCTGCTGTATCTGTCAAGTGGCTTCCTACCCATCCTTTACCATGTAAGATACACATCATCTTCCACAACCCCTCTTCACTACCCCCACCTCACCACGCTGAAACAGCCACTCTGTTTCTGTGTCCTCAGCGTTCCTTCTTCCCATCTCTACCATCATTCTCACCTTGCTGTGTTACAAGGATTGATTTCTCTATTTCCCCCAACAAGTATGAGAGCTGGCCCTATATGTTACTCATCTTCCATTCTCCTAGTGCATAGAGCCATGAACAGCTGCTCAATTATTTCCTGAAAGAAGGAGCAAGTTTATCCTCAAAGATACTCCTAATCATCAATGTAAACCTAGAAAAGTTTCTTATCTTCTATAGCAATCATTGCCCTTGTTTATAACATAGAGAATCAGCTGGCTGTTTTCCACCAACCATTACGTACCATGATTTTACAATGCATGCCTTTCTAAAATGTGGATTTGCAATTAGAGGCAGAGATGAAAACACTGGCTGATAGCGTCCATTTAGCTACATACTCAACATCTACAATCTAACAGCCTTCTTTAATTAATTTGCCTTTCAGCTTGCTCTTTTCCTTCATCCATTATTCCAACCACACCATCCATTTCAATGTTCTCCAAATGCACTATAGACTTGTTCATGCCAGTGTTTCTTTGTCCACTAAGTTTTCCCAGCATGGACCATTGTCGCGTCTCTTCCCAAATAGGGAAATTCCACTCTTTCCTCTACCTGCAGCTGTAATGCAAGCTCTTCTGTAGAGTTTCTTCCTTGAGTAGGTTAAGTGCAGTACTTGTTCCTTTAGCTCTAATAGTATAAAAGTTGTTAACATATCTACCTCCTTGACTTACTTCCTTGTGAGTCCCTTGAAATTTGAATTAGGCCCTATTCATTACTATGGCATTTAGAAGGCACAGAGCTTCCCACATGGTAGGTGTTAAATAAATGCTTTTTCCATGTGAATACATTTCTGATGTCACTATAAAATGAGAAAGCCCATCAAAAGACAAATGGGCAATGTCTGGACAAGAATTTTTAATATTCTCCTTCCTGATATTTTAACCATAAATAATAATCATGTAAGAATATGTGTAAAAATATTCCAAGAAAACTTGTTTATAATAATGAAAAACTGAAACAAGAAGTTCTCTAAACATGACAGAATACAACAATTCAAGAGACTATCAGGGAGTCATTAAAAATGGGAAGATAAAGATTACTTAAGAAATATGGAAAAACACAAATCAGAAGAGAACTAGTATACAAAATGTAAACCAAGAGAGACTTAGAACACAAAATCAAATATACGACATGATTGTAACTACAAAGCATTGTGAATAAAGATTGCAGTGATATCTAGAACCCAGAAAATAGACCATTCTGCCCCATTTATGAGATAATTGGGAAGTTTTACTTTTATAAACCTCCTCCAAAGTTAGCATAAATTTGTTTTTAGTAAATAATAATAATGCCATCTTAAGGACAAAAACTAGAAGTTAATAAAGATAAAAGAAATAAAGAAGAGAAAAAACAATTTGCTAAACCAAGCTGACATTACTAACACAAGGAAATGATATATACAGATATAATAAAGTGATGTAACACTAAGTTTGAAAAGAAGAAATGGACTACCCCCACTATAGAAACAAAGAAGGGAATCAATTTCTGAGCAGGAATATTGAATATACATGTTGTCCAAAGTGGGTTTCAGAGTAAGACATATGAACCTAGGAGCTTGGGATAAAGCATATGAGATAAAAGAAATGGACTTGGTTACAAGTGAGATGAAAGCTGATGTTAAGTCTCCCAACATGAAGGCCAAGAATTCAAAGGTCACCCAGCTAATGGAAGCACACTAGAAAAGCTTTGCTCGCTCACTCAGGAAAGTCGCAAGGAACCTTGATCACTGTATCTGCCATGAAGGAGGAAAAGGAGTCACTGGTAAGATATGCAAACCCCAGACTTCATCATGGGTGGGCATAAAATTCAAATTCACATTTGCATGCAGGGAGAATCCCGACCTGATAAATTAAAAATAGAAGCCAGTTCAAGATCTAGTTTAGTTCAAAACAATGTGAATTAGTTCTGAAAAGGTCCACACAGGAGACACGAACTCCTCCCCACCAATGTGCACAAGACCAAGCACAACTCGCACCGAAGGTAAGCTACAAAGGAACACCCACAACCACATGAGGAAAAGGGACCTGATGGGGGAGATTTAGTAGATAAAAATAAAATAATCTGCACTCCAACAACAGAAGAAATTTAAAAAAATATTTTAAGACAATAAAATAAGTTTACCAAATTGAATGAGCACTAGGACAAAGGTCTATAAAAACTAAATGTTACGAAAAGAAGCTCATGAAATTAGATGGGTTAATTAATTAGACCAGGGAGAATCATATAAAATGATTGATAGAGAAATAAAGAAATGAAAGATGAATGATTAAGAAACATGCTCAATTTGTACATACACAGTTCTAAAATGAAAGAAGAATTGAGAATTGAAGAAAGACGTGGGTCTCTAACACTGTAAACCTAACTACAGCTATAACTTCACAGTGCTCTCCTTTAAAAAATAATATAAAAAGGAGGAAATAAGCCCTGGTTGGTATGGCTCAGTGGACTGACCTGTGAATCAAAGGGACACCAGTTCGACTCCCAGTTAGGGCACATGCCTAGGTTGCAGGACAGGTCCCCAGCTGAGGGTGAATAAGGGGTAACCACATATTGATGTTTCTCTCCCTCTCTTTCTTACTCTTTTCCTCTCTCTCTAAAAATGAATAAAATCTTCTTTTAAAAAAGGGGAAATAGCTACAGCAACTAGAAAACAATTACCAACAAGGAGAGTATAATTTGAGAGACAGATTTCTTCATCAGCGATAAAAGATTCAGAAAGCAAGGAAAAAATTTCTATGAACCTCTTAAAAATTATCTTTTAAGAATTAAAAGAAAATAACACACATTAGAATTCTATACTCAGTTACATTATTATTCACGAATGAAGCAAAACAAAGACATTTTTATCACCCACAGAGCCATAAAGATGCTCCTTATTAAGAACCGAACAGAATATAAGGAATGAATGGAATTCAAAAGCAATAATAAGCAAATAAACTGGTTATCACGTTGATAAAATATAATAGTATTGTTAGGTTAACTTAACAATAGTTTGACTTAAAATGATTTTTTAACTTGTTTGAGCGACCGCAGTAGGATTTGTCACATAATATAAATGTAATCTAACTGAAACTATAAATAAATAAGAAAGGAATGGATGCAAGGTTTTTAAGTATATTACTTTTATGACTATTGCAAGTATATTTTAGCGCATTTGTAAACAAGAAAACACACATTTCAAAAGGCAATAGGTATTCATGATAGATACATATGGGTGAAAAGTTCTGAGAGAAAATTAAACACATCTGAGTAACAAAGAGATATAAGTGTACATGGACAACTTTCTGATGAACTAGCAAAATGAACTTAAGGAGTAAAACTAGAAAACCAAGTAAGAAATTGGCAGCATGTTACTTTCGCCCAAGTTTCTGACCCCCTACCCCATCTCCCACCCCCTCAACCACATTAGTGTTGCTGCCACTCCTCCCACAGGCCGGGTTGCTCCCACATTCAGCTCCCTCGCTGGCTTTCCCTCTGCCTGCATGTTTTCCTTTAGAGAGCTACACTTTGTGCAACAGCTAGAGCAATTTTTAAACAGAAAGCCATGTCAGATCACTCTTCTGTTTAGACCTTTGTAATGGCTCCCATGTCATTAAGAATAAACACGCAGTTACTGAAAGTGGTTTCAGAGAGCTAGCCTACTGTTGCCCCTGGACCACTCTCCTTCAGACCTCATTTCCGGCTCTCTCCCCCTCACTCACTCTGCCCCACCCACTAAGGGCTTCTGGACATACCTTCAGTGTGCGGAGCAGGCTCCCATTAAGAGCCTTTGCATTGAAATCCTTGTGCCTAGGACACCTCCGCCCATCCACTTAGCTCACTCCCTCAACCCCTCAAGTCTTTGCTCAGATGTCTCCTGATCCGTGAGGTCTTCCCTCACCACCTCACTTCCAATCCCTCTCTTAGTTGCTTTACTTTGCTTCTTTGCACTTACCACCATTGGACATATCCTAGAATTACCCCTTTAAGAAATTTTAATTTTTAACAAAACATTATAAAAATATATAGGAAAAATACAGATAAATATATATCTGCATGGTGGATGTGGAAAGGATTTCTAAATACAAAATCTAGGAAAGCACTCACAAAAAGATGCACAACAGATTTAGATCTAAACAGAATTTCTCGAACTTGCCTTCTTCCAGTTACCCTCAGATATGTTCAACTCACTTCAACAAACTATACATATTAAGGACATGTTGCACAACCTGAAAGACCATGTGCTTGATGGTCAGAGCCCGAAGGTCCTGGCTAGTCAAGGTACCACCACAGTTCTGGGATCACAATTAGCAGGACAACTGATATAAACCCAATTTTTGGTAATTTGGTAATATTGCAAGGCATGTATCCGATGACCTAATGAGTTCAAATTTTCCCACATATATATATATATATATATATATATATATATATATATATGCAAAATGACATGTACAAGGAAACTAATTCATAGATACATAGTTTGAAATAGGAACCTAAATATCCATCAATAAAGGACTAGTAAAATGGGAAGGGGGATGAGGGGAAGAAGAGGCAGAGAAGGGGAGCAGTTTAGACAAGAACCTAGTATGGAGGAACCATGGACATGGACAACAGGTGGGACTGACTTTGTGGGGAAATGGGTGGGTGGGGAAGAGAACAGAGGGGAGCCAAAAGGGGATGGATGTAATACAACAACAATAAAATTAAACAAAAATTTAAAATGAATTGAGATATACACATACAGTGGAACATTTTAAAGCTGTAAAAGAGAGAAAATGAAGTCTTTCTTTTTTAAAGATTTTATTTATCATTTTTAGAGAGAGGGGAAGGGAGACAGGCAGAGAGAGAGAGAGACATCAATGTGTGGTTGCCTTTCACCTGTCTCCAGCTATGGACCTGGCTGGAGACCTGACTTGCAACCTGAGTATGTGCCCTGGCTGGGAATTGAACCAGTGACCTTTGGGTTAGCAGGTCAGCACCTTAAAATGAAGTCGTTTATGTCTTCATTTACATCATATGTTCACCAAGATACAGCAGCAAGAAAAACGCTCAGAGTAGAATAGTGTGCAGCATGTGATAGCCCTTGTCTTTTTAAAGGCAGAAAACTGAAACACTGGTTGCCTGTGGTCATAGAAATTGGTGCTGGAAGATAAGAGCAGAAGTTTTCCCTGTACACCTTCTTATACATTTAGAACTGTAACAGGTGGTGGCTATATTAACTATATAAAAGTAAAACAAAAATTTTTAGCGCCTTATCCACTATGCCACCAGCCAGGGCCCAAGTTCTTTCTTTATTTTACTAAAATATGTCTCTATTGTCATTGGCAACCAACCATTCTCCAACTCAAAATAGTGGTGACTACCATACCTTTCTACCCAAAGGACAGGAATCTTTTATTTTTGTTATCAGTTAATTCACACATTCATGCATTTAACTATGTATTAGTTGAGTGTTCTCCATGTGTCAACACTGTCAAATGGATGACATAGTTAAAAAGACAAAGGCCTTATTATAAGGAGCTCACAGTACAGTAGGGAAGACAGAGAAGTAACTCATTCAGTCCACACCTATTGACTAAACGCTCACTATGTGCAAAGCAAATCAATACAATATGATAACCACGAAAGGAAAAGGGAGAGCAGAGTCCTGAAAGGGGTCCAGATGAGGGGATCCCAGGTTTATCCAAAGAGGTGAGAGAAGTCCAAGAGACCAGTGGAAATTATGTAGGGCTAGAAGAGGGTAAGAAGGCTTGATCATATCTAAAAGCTCAAAAAAAAACATGGTCCATTCATGGACCCACGAGTAGTTGTCTTGGATTGAGAGTGTGAGGGTTCATGAGCAGAAATAAGGCTAAAGCAGTGGGTCATGAGAAGTGAGCTTGAAAAGGATCATATTCATGGATTGAGGTTTTAGCTCAAAAGCATCAAAGAGGCCCAAACGCTTTCAAGCATGTCATCCCAAGTAGCAGTTGCCCAGCGTGGTCAGAGATCAGTAGCACCAACAGAGCTCGATTTTCAGGCCCCACCCAGGCATACTGGGTAAGAATTTTAAGGCATGGGACTCTGGAATTTTTTAAGGTTTTAAAAGTTTGCCTGGTGATTCTGATGCTAAACCAAGCGTGGGAACCACCAGCATCTAGGACCTCCTGACACAGAAGTTCAAACTACCTTCTTTTGAAGACTGAGAAAGAGACAGGAGAGGTCTCAGTTCCTCCCTCTCAAAGACAGCTGATGTCACTGGACTGTCCCTTACATGCAAGACCAGAGAGAATGGAAAGCAAGAACAATGGGATAATTCAAGGCCAGTCCCCAAAAGTGGAGCATTAGAAGGATCATCTTACAAGGGAAAAAATAAATGGGAATCCAGTTCCTATCCAATAGACACAAAAAAATTCTTTTTACCTAGATTTTTTAAAAAGTCAGCATAAGACACCAGAGAAGAGAGCTTTGTTGTTTTTTTCTCAGCCACAAAATTCGGAATTCCAGACTAATATTGGGCATTTGGATATAAGCAGCACATACAAACTCCATTGACCTGGAAACTGGGAGATTTCTTTCCACTACATGAGATAAAATGGGAAGCAGCAACTCCATACTGTACCAGGACAACATAACGCTTTACTGAAGCGTGGCAAGAGCCTCCTTTCACAACTCTTTCATGCACATTTCTATTTTGGGCTGTTTTCATTTTTAAAATATGGTTTGGCCACAGTTTGAGGTATTTTGCAAGACATAACTACCCAGCATTCTGACATGAAAACAAAAGGAAAGGAACAAAAAAAAAATAAGGAAAGCCAAACCACCCCATGAAAACCTATTTTTAAACATCTAACAGCCTTAAATCTAGATGAGTCACTTACTAAGTAGAAATACCACCCACAATTCTTCCAAAGAGCCAAGCATATGTTTATTAAATGTAGCCATTCCCTCATTCCCTGGGTATGTATTGAGCACCCACTCTGCGGCAGGCACTGGGACAAGTGTGATAAAGTGGTGATCAAGATAATACTCACCTGGCCTTCACTTCTCCTACTGGTAAAAACAGATCCCTCTTAAGCACAGGAACATGTGGTTAAGTACTGTGAACCGGAGGCACAGGATGCTAAGGGAACATACAGCATGGGGACTAACCCAGCCTAGGGAGTCATGCAGAGTTTCCCTCATGGACTTTGTTACAGATGAGATCTGAAAAATAAGGAGCTAAAGAGGAAGGAGGAGGAAGGAGAGGAAATGAGTATAAGATATGTGTATAGATTAGGAGGCAGGGCAGGAAGGGAATGGCAGTACATATATTCCTGGGGGACAGAATAGCTTAAGGAAATGTGCAGAAATGAGAACATATGATGGTTGAGGAACAGAAAATTCTTATAGCAAAGCAGAGAGAGCAAAAGGAGAGTACCAAGAAAGGAGGCTGAAGAGGCAGGCAGGGGCCAGACACTGTCTATTCATCGAGAACATTCCCATGAATTAGGCAGAGATGGGTATTTTTTTCTCAATTTATCATTAGCTCTAGAACATAAACGTTAAGTACTTTAGCCAAAGTTGCCAAATCAGAGCAAAGTCAGAAGTCTGCTGCACTAGATCCGTTCATCTAATGGTCCCAACAAATACTCAAATGAAGATATCATTTTAGCTCCAAATTATGTGAAATTAATAATTTATAGAAAATCAAAATGAATGCTATCCATACTTCTCTTTATGCTATTCCAAAGCTTTGTAATTTTTGTTTTCCCTTGAAAGAATGTGGTCTACAGAATAATTTCTGTTTTAATAGATATTAGGATCAATACAAATTTTTTCTGCTCATAACATCAAATTATTAAGTGATACTATACTTTCTTAATTGTTACCATTGCAGGAAACTGGGTGAGCTGTACATGGGTTCTCTTTGTACTATTTCTTATAACTTCATGTGAATCTACAATGATCTAAATAATCATCTCAATTGAAAAATCAAATTTTTAGGTTACTGCAAAACTAATATGATAAGAGGGAAAATTATGACCTTTATATATAATGAAGACATTCACTTTTTAGTGTTTAGACTATTAATTCATTCAAAGTCTTGAAACTCTACAGAGCTAACACTTATCAAGGGATTTCTAAGTACCAGGTACCTTACTAATTAATTTGAAATCTCATCTATACCTCACAATAACTGTAAGATCAATGTATTCTTTCTTATTTCAGTTTAAATACTAGAAAACAAACATAGAACAGACACATAATTTGCATAGTCTCAGGACTTCTGAGTGGCAGTGACAGGATTTAAACTCCTGTCTGTGTGACCTCAAAACCCTAGCTTCTAAGTTACAAGCCAGGTTCTAGGTTCTTTTCTTCCACAGGTTATTCAATTTAATGAAGAGTGCCTGACCTCTGACTTCATTTCCAGTTCTAAAAATCTGTTAATTAACTTTGAAATGGTAAAATAAATGTTATATGAGGGTTGTCGGGAAAAGTCCAACCATTGTTAATATATCAAGAATGGTTTGCGTGACATCAGTGTAACCTGGCAGCCAAGGAGGGTGGACTAGAATGCACATGTATGAACAACAACTTCACTGTGCTAGTCAGTGGGAGAAGATGTTGTTGAGTGTGGTCGTCACATTCAAAATGACTGAGCACGTAGAGCAATGAATCTACATCACATTTTACATTGAGGTTGAACATGCCTCCATGGAAACTATTTGGATGATTCAGAAGGCCACCGTTATGGGCAACTGGTGATTGTCAGCTTCATTGCAACAATGCACCAGCTTATGCACATGTCTCATGCAGACTTTTTTTGGCAAAACATCAAATTACCCAGGTGATTCAGCACCCCTATGGCCCAGCTTTGGTGCTCTGCAACTTCCAGCTTTCCCCCAAACTAAAATCCCCTTTGAGAGGAGATTTCAGACCATCAATGAGATTCAGGAAAATAGGACAGAGCAGCTGGTGGGGCCTACTGTGAAGGGGACTGAGGCATCATTGTCCTGTGTACAATGTATCTTCTTCAATAAATGTCTCTATTTTTCATATAACATGGCTGGATACCTTCTGGACAGACCTTGTATATGGTATCTAAAAACAACTCTATAATAAAACATAATGCCTTCTATATTTTTTAGTTCATTCATTTAATCTGGATGGTTACCAGAGTGTGTTCTTTTTCTAAATTATTTGAAACATTATCATATAGATAAAATAGCTATATAATCATAGATATGCATAAGATATATGTGTCATATAAACAATTTACAAATTCTACAGCAACTATCTTAAGCCACTTTTTAAAAGTGAGTTACTGGCTCACTGTTCCCACAATGTGCAGGGACAGGCTAGTTTCAGCCATCGTCAGACCCTTGAACAACATGCCGGTATAAGACACAAATGCAGGAGAAAGAGATTGACCTTAAGCTGAAAAGGGGACAGAGACCTTGACACAACTCATTTCTATCCTTTAAGCCCCAGAGTAATTCCTGTATGTCGTCTAGACCTCTCTGCACATGTCACCTTCTTTCAGGTGCCCCGTCAGGAATTTCTAATCTCCCCTTAAGCCACACCCCTCTCATCTCTCTGGTACCTTCGCAGCTTCTGAAAAGCACTATGTGCTCTCACCATCTCCATCAACCTTGCACCTTCCATGCACTCTTCAATCCCTCCCACTCTCCCCGGCCTCCAAATCCGACCAAAACCACTTTCATGAGGGCACAATGGCTTCTAGCTGGCCAATATGATGACCATTGTCTCCTCTCAGCTTCTTAATCTCCCAGGAGGACATGATGGACAACTGCAGAGGAACTAATGTGAAATGACATTCAGAGAATGTCACTCTCCTTTTGAAACCCATAAATGGCTTCCTAATCCATATGGGATAAAACGTAAACCCAGTTTCCCTCAGATCTGCAACTTCTCATTATTCCCATCTGTGTCCTAAGTATCTCACTTCTCTCATGACAATACGCCGTTCCATTATCTTGTTTTCTTCCTAGCCCTTGGCCCTAGTTGAAATGATCTTTCAGATTTATTCCCTCAACATCTAATTTCTTCCTCTAAAATGTAATGTCTGTGAAGGTAGGCACCTTGCTTGACTCACTCACCTTTGTAACCCTCATGTCCAAGCAGTATCTGATATACAATAAATAAATTCTGAATAAATGGATGTGACATAGACATTGTCAATATGTCTTGCCTTGCTTTGACTTTCAGTGAAAGGAATAGAAACAAAGCGATCAGTAGGTTTATTTTTACCTTCACCTCTGTCTAAAGAGAAGTTTCTATTAACTCCAGCATTATTTCCTTGTTTTTCAATACGAACAACTCATTCCATTGCTCAGGTTGAAGTCCAATCTCCCACAGCCACACTCAGATTATTCCACACCACTCTATCAGCATGGTATCCATCCTTACTTACTCTACAATGACTGATTGAAACCCTTTCTTTCTCCTGGTTCAAAATTCTAACCAAGTTAAAAGTGATTTTTGTATGTATTAAAGGAATAGAAGTCATTCCTAATGATAACAGAATTTTCTTAATTACAGGGTCCTTTTTCTTTTTTATTCTGGCAAAGCTCTTTATTCTGGTGAGCACCTTGATGAGGGTTTGGATATAGAAGCATGGGGCCTGAAGTTGGGGAGAGTTAAAATGCTCTATCAAAAGAAACTGCAGTTCTCAGGAAAAGGTGGTGTGAAGGATATTTCTTTAAATATAGATTAGAAACAGTTTTACAGAATTACAAGATGACAGTGATAAAGAATGTCAACCATCCAGATACTTCTTTAGAGAACCTGTTCAGTCTTGATTTGCTTTGACATTAATTCCTTCTCTCAGAATCATGTCTTTGATGATGAAGAGGAGGAGGAAGAGGATGATGATGATAGTGATAGTGGTGGCCACTTACAATTATTAAGGAATGATAATATGCCAAACACTGTTCTAAGCACCTGGAGTGCATTATTTCAGTCTTCTTTACAGTTTGCCTGGAGTCACCTGGAGCGTAAAGGATGGAGTCAGATTTGAAGCTGGGTTTGCCCATGCTCTTGATCACAATACCATCTGCCATCATTATAACAGGGGACCACTGGCTGGTGATGTTGGTGTGACAGAAACTTTGGGAGAAAGAAACTGTACCATCTTGAACTCAGCCCATAAAAGAAGAGAAAGGCCAGGTTAAGACATGAGCTTAGGATTTTAATCAAGTGTGTTTATGAAACTTAAGTGAAGTAAAATGTCATGATGTCATGCTCAGATGTTCTAAATAGAAACCTACTTATCTCCAAAGGAACCAGAGGCTCTAAAGAATAACCTCTCAGTACACACATACACACACACACACACACACACACACACACACACCTTCAAACAGCTCTAAAGAAAAGGCAAAATATCAAGCTTCTAGAGAAAATAATGTGTGACTACATAGGGAACTTTCTGAGAGTTTCAGGCTTTCAAACAATCACTTAAAAGAGGGAAGGTGAAATGTATAACAAAGAATAAAACAGACAAGTGGCACTGACCTATAAGAAGAATGTCAGAAATGTTTCACTAAAGCCAGGAATGAGCTGGAACTTGTGAAAAATGCCAAAGATGACAAAAAGGTGAGGCTGCAAAAACAAGCAGGCAAAAAAAAAAAAAAAAAACCAACACCAACCAGGCAGTGCCAGAAAATAAAGAATATTATGTCCTTGCCTTGAGTGAGGGGTGGACACTGTAGTACTAACATTTGTCCGAAGCTATACAGGATATCTGGCTGAGATACATGCTTGAGTTGGCACCACTAATCTGGTTGACTCAGCTATCAGGAAGATCTGACACCCACATGGAAGCAACGTACCTTCCTTAAAACACATCGACAAAAATGTCGTAGAAGATGCACAACCATCCAGCTGGTAGTTAATCATTATTTTCTGCCAAAAGCAAACAGAAAATGTAGACTATCTGCACTGCTCACATACACATAGCAGGTGCGTGGAGGGTCGGGGGAGAGACCAGACCCTCTGTACCACCTAAAAATATTCAAAATGACCAAAAGTACTATGGGAAAGCACCATAGTACAGCAACTGCAGCAGTGCAGTTTCACAGAAAGTATTTTTAAACGGGCAATAAATAAGGTATAGGATTGTAAAAATAGCATGACACAACCTGTGCTTGCAAGGAAATTAACATTTCTGGAAAATGAAGGCCAAACCTAGTAGGAAGCATCTTGTTTAGCCACTAATCATCTATGTCTACTTAACAGCATCCCAGTTTTCTTTGAAGGAGTTATCTCTCTGCTATGTGCAGTCTTTGGAGAGTGGGAAATCCAGGTGCCTGGCCCCCACTAAATCATCAAAAGGGCAGCTCCTTCCACTCATTGCCCTGGTATGGCTGGACTGAGCCCATTACACAGTCTCTTCCTATGTGCATGTTAAGTCCTGGACAAACTGGCTAGAGTTCATTCATCTCAGCAGTGTTTCCTGATCAGATCGCTCCTGCTCTGAGATCGTTCACCCCACTCCTCACTCCTCATCCACACCTTGAGGCCTGGTTCCCATCTATGTCCAGCCCTGGTTCTCCAGGATCTGGGGAGTCCAGTGGGCCACCCATAGCTTTCCCCCAATTTCCTCCCTTCACTCAAGTTAGCTAAATCCATTTCTAATTCTTTCATCCAAAGAACCCCAACTGACATAACATGAAAAAAAAAATAGAACTCAGAGCAGTGTCTATTAAGTGATGAGTAAGTCTCCCTTTTTGGCTCCAAAGAGGATGCCATCCTACAACCTCCTGGTTGTCACCAGATCTGGTAAGAGATGTGCCCAGATCTGGTCTTTGAACAAAGGATAGGCTCTAGGAGGGAGAAGGATGAGGCTCTGGGGAAAGGAGAACAAGATTAGTAGGTTAAGGTGTTTGCCAGACGCCTGACTCAAGAATCCACAGCTAGGAAGAAAGCGATGAGGCTTGGTTAGATTGGGGGCAAGATCAACTGCCTAACAAAAGAGCCACTTAATTAGAGGGGATCTGAAAAAAGATTTGAGATTAAGTAGAACTAATAATGGGGAACATCTAAATTTGCATCTCCAGGCTATGACCATTCTTCTCTGATTCAGAAATGAAAGAAAGCTAGAAGCAAGCTGGGTAAAAACAAATCTGAATATGTAATAGTGAATGAGTTCTCTAAAATAGCAAACTGATATATTTATGCATATTAATGACCTCTCCTGTTTATTAGTCTTTCACACAATGTTTTTCCTGAGCTGCATTAAATACCAGGTATTGGAATGAAGGCATTCAATGGGAGAAATAATTGTTCTTTGCTTTTCATTTCTCAATTTAAAAAATATATATAGTCTGGGCACCATAAATTACATCTTCCATTTTCATTACTCGGTCTAGTTCCTTAATATGTTTTTTGAAACTATGTGTCCCCTCCCCCATACCTTTCCTATTTTTAGTGTTCATGAATAAACAGAGAAAATAAAAATGTTTTGGGAAAAAATATTTTACTTGCTTGGACGTGTCAGTCCCAGGCAATGAGTCTGCTGGAAAGCCTAAAGCCAGTTACTTACACAAACATTTAAATATTTATTGAGCTTAAGTGCTTAAAAAAGCATTAGCAAAAAAAAAATTATTATTATAATGAATACAATTCAATACACTAGAAGTTACAAAATGGATCTGGGAAAGACAGCAATGATTAAAATCTTGTTTCCTTTACTTCTCCTTTTTTAAGATGGTATCTCCAAGACCATGTAGCCCACAATGGTCCAATGAATTCCTTCCTGTTGTGATGTGATAAAACTGCTCAGCACATCTTGAGAGGCAAGTCGTGTTGACTTGGCAGGAGGCTAGCTGAAATCATTAAGGAGCAGGTCTGAACAAATACATAAGCAAAAAGCGCAGCAAGGAAAGAACCATTAGCTGGCTGAAGCAGATGCTCCAACATCAGCAACATAAAATAATGTTCACATAAGTGAACACGTTACACATGTTTCTGGGAAACCAGAGTGACTCCTGAGATGATGAGTAAAACCTGGTAAATGTCATCAGTTCTACATGAAGGGGAAAGGGTATTTAAAGAGACATTTCACTCAGTGCCAGTTCTCTCTCAAAGGTGTTTAAAAGAAACTACTGGTCTTCCTTCTTTACCGATAGACCCCCAACACCTTCCCCCTCCCATTATTTAGGAAAGAACTTAATCATGGGTGCTATGGAAAGGGTCCCTGCCATGAAAAAATAAGGTAGGACCTTACAGGGCCTCTCTGGCACCCTAAAACATAAGGCTACATAATTCTCCTGAAAAAATCAACTGTGTTCTTTCCTAAGTGGCATTCTTCAGAGTAATCTTAGAAAGTGAGCTCAAGGACCAAGAGAGATGAATTTCCCTGCCTCCTTCACCCTGGAGGCTATGCAACATCATGGTTAGGCACAGGGGTGGCCGAGACCGGTGGGTCTCATGTCAAATGGCTCTGATGCCAGAACAGGCGTTAAGCTTGTTAACTGGCAAACTGCAGCATCTGTATCATGGGGATAAAGATGACGATTGTCACATTTTAATTCCCAGTAAACATTAGCAATAGTTTCGTGAAAATTCAGGTGGACATGCTTCAGGGGAGAAAGGCTCAATAAACATTAGAAATGCTTTCGTCCCACTTTACCACACCCTAAAAACGAGTGTGTAGCCCAGAGAAGTGAAATACTTTGATCAATGGGTCACAGCTGTGAGAGCCAGGCAAACCCATGTTCCCCCTCAGGCATCTCACGATATCACAGCCTGATGAAGCAGGATCAAAGGTTTACTTTATTAACTACATGTTATTTAATAACCATTTATTAAACATCTCCTATGGTCAGACTTTCACATGCCCCTTTCCTTTCTGCCAGCCCTTTCTCACCACACTCTGGAGGCAGTGCTGAAAGGGTTTCCTTTCTCCCCAACCCCAGAAAAACCAGCAAAACTAGCTCACCTTTTTCCTACAGGTAGAAATGACTGATACTAGGGTCCACCCAGGCCCTGTCACATGTTAGGCACACAGGAAATGGCTCCTTAAGTGACTTCACTTATGAAGCTACACATTCAAAACCAGAAAAAATTCAAAGGGAATCAGCCTGGAACTTTAGGAAATCTCCATCAGGAAGCTCATGCATGAAATGTTTTTGGGGGGATGGTCTATCCCCAGGTATGTCTGAAATGTATGATTTACAAGCCTCAGTATACACAGAAGGCATTAGGCAAGTCACCTGGCAACAGGAAAGTGGCTAAATGTCAACTGCAGGATGTTTGCCACAGCCTCAAGGAAAGGTCACCCACTGTAACTTGGCAATGCTGTAAATGTCCCAGTGTTTTCTACTGAAGTACTTTTATCAATAACCACAGGATCTCTCTATAGTTTTAATCATCAGTTCAAAACGGCCTATTTAGCCAAGTTATAACACATTAAAAAAGGCATTGTAACAAAACAAGTTACAGACACAGTAAAAGCTCTAGGCTACTCACTGAGGTGTACGTCTAGCTTACTTTGCATAAGTGTCCAGTTTCTGTATGTATATGATTTACAAGAGCCTTCGGTCCTACTTGAAGAAACAACAAAATTAAAATCAACTTTTTTTGTTTTAGAAATCCAGACTTTTGTGCTCAAAGGAGATGCATAAGCTAAAAGTGAAGTCACAGCAGAGCCACCAATGAATGTAAGTCAGATGAACCATGTCTTAAGATAAACAGGCAAGAGTAGTGAAGTAAAATGTGAGAAACATGATCTCAGCAGCCAGGTCACAGCCAATGGGGGGAAGAGAGTCTTGAGAGCAGTCCTGGCCTGAGCAGGAGGATGATGTAAGCACCCTGGCAGATAGGCCCATGTGATACTCAACTATCAGCCAAGATGCTGCCCCCAGGGGCTGTTCATCTGCCATAAGGGCAGAGGGCTGAAGACATGGGGAGAGAGGAGGGGGGTTACAACCAACTGTGGTGTTACCCCCCAAGTAAAGGAAAAGGCCTTTTGAGATTAGGTGGGAAAATAAGTTTAGGTCCTACTCAATGAAACAGTCAAGACTTAAGTAGAAAAAATATATACAGCAGACTCCCAAACACAGTCTAACTTCCAAAGCACACTAACAACATCGTCTGCTTGGGCAAATGCAGAATCATCCCCGAATTAATACCCAGTCTTTCCATCTCACAAACTTCTTACCATTGCTATTCACAAAAGAAAGAAGAGAAAGATGGTTTCCCCACATCATGTTGGACCCCTTACACATTCTTGACTTTAAGAGCCCAAAGGTCAGCCACCAAGCTGACAATGAGAAACTATCTCCCAACTGAAGAGCACGTTCCAGGAATCCTCACAATAACTTTATAGGGATTCTTCTTCTTATTGCACAGATGAGGAAATTGAGGGTCAAGGGAGATTAAAAGGGTAAATTGTCCAAAATTACTCACCGAGTAACCAGCAGTTTAGATTTAAACCATGGTTTATAACATGAAAGAACTCGATTTTAACCACTAGCCCATACATAACAGCATATATTGACTCAACTTTTCCATCCACTAATTTATTTTAAGAAGTCAAAATATATGTTTCTGGGGGAGGGAGAGGTAGAGGCAAAGATGGGGAGCAGCTTAGACAAGAACCTAGTATAAAGGAACCATGAACATGGACAACAGGTGGGATTGACTTTGGGGGGAATGGGTGGGTGGGTGGGGGGACAGAGGGGAGCAAAAAGGGGATGGATGTAATACAACAATAATAAAATTAAAAAAAAAAAAATTTAAAAAAAAAAAAAATATATGTTTCTCCCAGATGGCCCTCTACCAGCAGATACTCTATTAGGGCAATTGAAGTTTAAATTAATAATGTAGTAAGCTATGAATATGTTAGATTGGAGAGAATAAAATATTGTTTGTATATGTATTTCTAGCTCCCCTTAACTCCTTGCTCTTGTGGGATTCCAGTTTAACTCTTGGCGCTAGGATGTTGGTGTCCCCATTATCTCTGCAATCAATCACATATCAAAGTTATAAAGAGTGAGTGCTCATGGGCTGTGATTTCCCTAAACTAAAAGAACATGAGAACCAAAAACTTGAAAGAATAGGGACTCATAAAAATAAACACAAGTAAGTTTGCACATCACTTTTTCTTAAAATCCATCCCCTACACACCAGTAAAATCACTTTGAAGACCTCTGCACTTTTTGGGAAATGGAGGAAATGTAAAGGATGAGAAAGAACTAACAGGGCTCCAGGGCCAGGACCCTCCTCACACAACTGGCCATGTGGCAAATGAGAATGAAGTTTTCAATGGCTTTATATGGTCCCTAAAGGTGAGAAACTAAATGCTCTCATAATTGCCTTCTCCAATTGGGGAATATATTGGGGGCAGGGAGGAAGACTTAGGGAAACATTAAATGCAAGGTTATACAAAATGCTAAAAAACACAGCCATAAGAAAATGAGTTTGGCCTGTTAGGCTAGATAGCCTAACTTGTCCAGCCCAAAGAAACTGGAGTACCCTACTCTCAATGTGAACACCCAGCACCCCCTAGTGGCTGGTGCATGTATCAAATCTTGTTTCTAGAAGACTCTAGAAACAACTTACCTCTTCTCATATGAAACGGTTTGAGGAAACACCACTCAGCCTCATGCCATTGAGAAACCTTCAGTTTTTCTAGGACATATATGTGTTAGAAGGGGAGGTGGTGTAAATATTGAAGGCAAGAACTGTAGGATGGAGGGGCTTGGCTTCATGTCAGCATTCTCCTGAGGTCTCACCAACTCTGGACCTTCTGCTGAAGTCCTCTGCATCTTAAATGTTTGGACTTCATGCCTATTTTGGCACCTCCAAGTATCAAAATTCAAAACATAAAGTAACCAATGCTAAAAGCATTTTTCTGCTACCTAAAATATTTGATAGAATGAGATGTGTTTACTTATATAAGCAAATATTGACATTTTATTTCCCCCCCCCAAATCAATCATTTGTGAATATAATTCTGTTCTTTACATTTATTGCGCTCCTACTACATGCCAGGCATTATGTTAGGCACAGTGGTAGATTAAACAGAAAAAACATAATTGGGTGGGTTCAAGATCTCACAATGACCTGTGTAAGGCTAAAATAGGAGTGCGTAAGGGGAAGAGAAGTACATGGATTCAAGACACGGCCAAGAAAGCTATATCAATATAGCACCAAAAGCACAAATAACAAATGAAAAAAATAATCAAAACTGGGGCTAATCAAATTTAAAAGCTTCTGTACAGCAAAAGAAACAATCAACAAAATGAGAAGGGAACCTACAGAATGAGAGAAAACTTTTGCAAACCATACATCAGATAAAAGGTATCAAAAATTTATTAAGAACTTAAATAACGCAGTTACCAAAAATCCCCAAACAATCCAATATAAAAGTTGACAGAGAAATTGACTTGACATAAAATGGTTCTCAACATCACTAATCATCAGGAAAATTCAAATCAAAAGCACTGTGGAATATTACCTCACACCTCTTAAGTGCTGGTAAGGGCATAGAGAAAAAGGATCTCTTGTGTACTGTTGGTGGGATTATGAACTATGTAGAACAGTGTGGGAGTTTCTCAAAAGATTAATAAGACTGCCATACAATGCAGCAATCTCACTGCTAAGTATCCAAAGAAAATAAAATCATTTTATGAAAGAGACATATTGCAGCATTATTCACAACAGCATTACAAACACATGGATGGACCTTGAGGACATTATGTTTAGTAAGATAAGACAAATACTGTTGATATCTCACATGTAGAATCTAAGAGAAATAAAATCATGAAAGCTCAGACTAAAAGAGCCTGAAGTTGAGGGAATTGAGAGGTGTTATTTAAGGGTACATACAGTAGATAACTCATCCTAGAGACCTCATACATAGTATAATAAGTCTTCAATGTCAAGGATAGGGTTTTGGGAACTACAACTTGAAGCAAAACAATGTATAACAAAACCAATTTTACCTTTAGCTAACTGCTATAAAGAAGAGTTAAGTTCCAACAGCATATTTTTGCTAAAAAATAACACATCAATCCTTTAAATATAGACCCAAAATACTTCTGATACAGTGAAGTAAATGTGAGCTATATTTAAGGAATATTTGTCCAAACAAGTAAGATAATGATTTTCCAACATGTTGATTCCAGTTCTGAGTCTTATGTGGTCAAAACCTATCTCAGCAGCTCAGGGTACAAAGCAGAACCCCACCCTAGACAGGAAACCCTTCCACTGCAATGTGCACACACCCCCTACACTTAATCACACTTGTGCAATTTAGATATGCCATTTTCCTAATATGCAAATCTTTGGGATGTGGGAGAAAAACACACCCATTAATGGGGAGACCATGCAAACTCCATACAGTGAGCCTGGACAGGAATCCATTTTTTTTTCTCATCAACATTATAATGAAACACCATTGAAGGAAACAAGGTTATTTGAGAATTTACCATACAGGTATTTTCAGATAACAAAACTATTATAAACATCAAAGTTGCAAAAATACATATCCAGTGATTTGTTTTTTAAGAAAACTTTCATGTAAGGGCCATTGTAAGGACTTTGGCTTTATTCTGAAGCAGGAAGTCATCCTGGGATTTTCAGCAAAGGAGTGACATGATTTGACTTAAACTTTTACAAGATTACTTGAAAACAAAGCAAATAGCAGGAGCAGGATGTAAGCAGGAAGACCGGTGAGATGTCTATAATGATGGCTGGAATGATCCCAGTGGGGTGGTCAAAACTGGTTAGATTCTGAATGTATTCTGAAGGTAGACCAGACAGATGAGGGATATAAGAAAGAGAGTGGAGTAAAAGATAATACCAAAATTTCAGCCTTAGTAATAAAGAATGGCGTTGTCATAAAGTGAAACGGGGAAGACTGAAGGAAGAATTCAGTCAGGAGCTGTTTCACTCATGTTAAGTTTGGCACCTTTCTTTGGATCCCATATTGGAAATGAAAATAACAAAAATATTATTAAAAGATTTATATTCTGCTTGCGATCCAAGTACAGTTAGGGTGAAGAAATTGGGCACTGCTGTTGGGAGAAGGAAAATATTTCTAAAACCTGCAGGCAACACTAGTTCAGCACTATGGACAGTGCTCAACACAGTGAGAGGGGCCAAATACAAGCAGAAGAGAGAAGTCATAGTACCTCTATGAGTAAGATTAATGAAACTTGGTGCATCAATGTTAACAGATATCACTGATTTCCCATAGCAATTTTATTAGTTGCATCCATCAAATCATTTTGCTGAATGGACAAGCTCCGTGAATCTTTTTCTGTGGCCAAAAACTATTTTCCAAATATTTACTTTTCTTTCTCAACTGCATCTTCAGACACATTTGTTTTTCTGTCTGTAAATATATATTTCAGGCAATCTGCTTATGCACTTTCCCGTGTTTCCCCCCTTCAATAATTTTCATTATTTCAATTGAAATTTTTACTCTACATTGTCATTTGCTTGTAAACATTACTCCTTTTAACCAATTTACCCTCATTATAAAATATCACATCGACCACAGTGGGGCTGAGAATGGTGCGACTAACTTGTCCATCAGCAGAGGCTGGTTGAGTTATGGATGGTTACATTTCTCTGCCTAATGATTTGATTGGTCCAAATTCCTCAATGATGCATATTCCCAAGATGGTTGATTTTGGTAACAGGGCCCATGAAAAAGTAATTTAATAAAATTTACACTTTGTATTTAATAAATAACAGCTAACATGTTATAAGCAATAATATACTAATGTTCCAGGGATACGTGAAAATATCCAGTTAGAGGCTTTGCATAAGCAATAATCCAGAATCACATCTTCCCTTTTTAAAAGTTAGGAACACATGCAGGCATATTTTGGATCATTTGTCAAAATGGCACTAGTGTGAATTATATGGAAATATGTTCGAGCCTATAATTAAATGTTTCCTATTTTCATGCCAGGCTAGAAGGCTGGCTATTGATGTCTAATTCAATCTTTAACATGGTCCAGTGTGGGCCTTCACATTTTCCTTCTTACTACAGAGTCTCCACCTTACCTCAGCTGTGTCTTATTTGTCATAAAATGCCCACTCTGTTTCTTAGATATTTGATCTAGTTTGTATGTAGAAGTTTAACAGCTTTAAATTCCAGCTCAGCCTATTTATCTGTGTATGACTTTGGGCACAACATAACATCTCTTAGCCTCAGCTTATACATCAATAAATTAAAAGCCATGTTTCAGAGTAGCTAGAAAATTAAGTGAGATCACATACATAGAGAGTCCAGCTAGCATAGCCAGGCCCAAAGCTGGTTCTCAAATACTAGTTCTCCAGATAATCAAGTGATTCAGTATCAGTCATTTTTCCAGTGGTTGACTATTCAGTAGATTGGAATACTAATTATTTTTATTCCTAAATCAATAGCAGCTACTACCTAATTCCTTAAATGAGAGATTCAGTATTCTGTGTATGAAAATGCATACACTTGGCACATATATTTTCCTATGTCACTAATTGATACCAGTTACATTATTTTGATGAGAGGTAAAAAGATACTTTCTTAAGAGAAATAAACATGAGAAAGCTCACTATTTTATAACACATAGATCTGATTTCATAGTTTGCCAACATAAATCTATGGATAATTTATACAAATATACTTTACTTTCACCTAGATATTAAAAGTCTTTTTGAAAATGGACATCACTTAAGCAAGTTAAAAAGAAAACAAAAATACCTGAGTTTAATATTCATATTATACTTTCTTTGTCTCTGAATCTACTCAATAGGTCAATACTAGAATTAAAACAGAGTATCTGGCATGGAGGTTTCTATGACAACTTAGTTTTCTGGTTTATGAAGCTGTTTCCTCTTGAAATAAACATGCAGAGTTTTGTCTAATTCATTAATATCTTCCTCACTGGCTGCCATTATTGCTTTATGCATCACATATTTGAATGTTTTGGGCAACTAATCCATCCCTGTGTCTGATGAACTGGCATTATGCAGAGTCACATTTCTGTAGAATAGAAAACTCTCTCCAAATCACTTAAGTGTGGAATCATACTCTGGGACCAGAAGTCATGTTTGCTCCCATCTGAGAAAATGTGTTTTTTTAGCAAATCTGTAATTCTACAAAACAAATTCAAACTAAATAGAAAAAAATGTTCAGCTGGAATTTTTGAAATCTGTGCTGCTGTCTTTATTTTTATTCTTTTTATGCCTAGTGAAATTTCCTAATCTTGAAAAGGAATTTTTAAAAGCTCCACGCATTCTTTTATTTATTCAACAGGCATTTATTAAGCCCTTACTCTGTTGTACAAAGTCCTTCTATTTAAATTGAGGAATTTGAGTCTTGTAGGAATGAGTGGCATGACCAATTTACAGAGCAGTCAAATCTAAAACAATATCTTTCTACTCCAGATTCAATGTTCTTCCCATAGCCCACCATGCTGGGAATATCATGTGCATATATGATACACTGGGTATATCTGTTTTGAACCTCCTACAGAGCCTCAAAAGCTCTTAACTGTGAATCAGCTCAAGAATGCTTAGTTTGACTGTATGGTGATGTTGTTTTTCAATTATTTATATGCCTGCTCACACTTAAAATAATTCTCAAGAACCCAAACTTTTTCCAGTCCAGAAAAGCACTGGGTACTGAGCAGGGTGGTAGGGAATGGGGGAAGTAAGCACTTTCATTTAGTGCTGTTGAGCATGTCAATTAAAACAGGTCTTTAAGGAGAAGCAGTGTGAGAATATCCATCAGAATTTAAAATATGTATAAATGTTGAGTGGCCAATTCTATTCCTAGGTATTAATTCCAGAGAAATATCACCTTATATCCCCTACCAAAGATATACAAGGTCTGTCCAGGGAGTATCTAGGCAAGTAATATGAAAATAGATTATTAATTGAAAAAGATACAAGAAACATTGCATATAGGACAATGATGCCTCAGTCCCCTTCAAAGTAGGCACCTTTGGACACCACATAGTTCTCCCAGTCACCATCAGCCTCTTCCTATTTTCTTGAATCTCATCAACAATCTGAAATCTCTTTCCTTTCGAAGGTATTTTTAGTTTGGGGGAAAGCCAGAAGTTGCAGAGCACCAAATCTGGGCTACAGGGGAGCTGAATCACCAAGGTGACCTGATGTTTTGCCAAAAAACTCTAAATGAGACATGATGTATGAGTGGGTACACTGTTGTGATGAAACTGCCAACTACCAGTTGCCCATAGCTGCAGCCTTCTGAATCATCCCAGTAGTTTCCATGGAGGAATGTCCAAGCTTAATGCAAAATGTGATGCAAATGTGTTGCTTTACATGCTCAGTATTTTGAATGTGACAACCACATAGTACACATGCTCACTCAACAACATCTACTGCCCCCACTGACTAGTACAGTGAAGTCATCATTGTTCATGCATGTGCACTCCAGTCCACTCTCTTTGGCTGCCAGGATACATCAATGTCATACAAACCGTTCTGATTTTATTAACAATGGTTGGACTTTTCCCAGACAGACCTCCTACATGTGATGATGTTCACTGAGTCACTATCTATAACAGTAAAAAAAAAATTGGCAATAACCACGTGTTTATCAGTAGTGGAAGACTTATCTAAATTACAGCATGTTGCATTTATGGTATGGAATACTGCTCTGCTGTTTATAATGAGATATACCTATGTATCTTGGCTGTAAGTCTCCAAGACAAATTTATTGAGGAAAAAAGCCAAGTTGGATAACTGTATATATTATGATCCAATTATATGTTTTGAAACTTAATATATGTGACTCTTGCTCCATTTCTATTTCTTTTTCTATCTCTATGATTATCTGAACACATATTCCCCAAGAGTGGTGTTGTGGTAGCAAGGGAGTAAACTGAGTCACTTCCTCTTTCTTCTTCCATGCTATACTAATTTTTTAAAATAATAAACATGTATTAATTTTATAATTTAAAAAAACATAAGCACTATGCTGGGTGTATCCGTTTAAAACTTCCTATCTCCCAAAGAGCCAAGAGAAAGGCAAGGCCCTTCTTAGTAACCCTGCCACTGATGTCTACTGTCCTAAATGAAACTCATCACATTTGTTTTATTAGTTCTTGGAAATTTGCTCCCAAGCTTTCATTACCCATTTGATGGCATATTAAGGTACCATATGGCAGCCTTCTAGACATGACTACTCTGCATAAAGCATTGCTATAAATAAAACAGTTGACAATTACCTTCAGGGCATCAATAGAGGAATTTAGGAGCCAATCAGAAATACAGAAATGTCCCTTCAGTTCTGACCACCACAAGTGCATTTTGTCAAAAGTGTGCATAGTTAAAGAATGCAAAGTAAATCAGTTCCAAGGCTATTCATTAGCGCTAACCAATAAAAAATAAAATATGAGAAATGAGGCCCAGCTGAGCACACTGCAGATAACTGGACCTTGCATCAGAAGTGAAAAAAAATCAACCAGGGTCAGGATGACAAAGCAGAGGAAGAAAAAGACGCATCTACTCCTTTATCATTTTCCTCATCAGCACATACAAAAAATGCTTAAGAATACAACTCTGCATTGCAAACCAGGGGTGAATAGGCCCCTGGGAAACACTTTGGAATAAAATCCAACATGGAGATAGTCCAGAATCTAAACTGCTGGCTTAAATTTTGCATATGCACCAGTTCTATTTGGAGGGGCAGGAGAAGTAATTGACATAGCGGTACAGAAAGAACTGCACCAATACTACTGACAGCTCTAAAACACCCAATTTCTTTCTTTTTAAAAAAGATTGTATTTATTATTTCCAGAGAAAGAGGAAGGGAGGAGGCAGAGAGGGAGAGAAACATCAATGTATGGTTGCCTTTCACCCGCCTCCAGCCACAGACCTGGCTGGAGACCTGGCTTGCAACCTGGTTATGTGCCCTGGCTGGGGAATCGAACCAGTGACCTTTGGGTTTGCAGGCCGGCGCCTTATCCACTGTGCCTCCAGCCAGGGCTTAACACCCAATTTCTTTTATCATGAGGAGTTACAGATAAGCTTGCTAACTTCCATTTCTCTCCCTTTTGAGCCAAGTGTTTGACTTTCCTTGCAACAGAAATGCCGCAAGTGTATTTCAACACAGAGGGGAAGAAAATGTTTTGTAATCATCCCATCTTTGCTCTGTCAATTCTCATGCTACATAATAATCAGAGGAAGGAAAAGGGAAATTTGCTTTGAGAAACCAATTTTCTCACTGGCAGTGAAAGAAAACCAGGAGACCCATCATCAATTAGCTGTTTGAAAGAGCTTTCTCTGGTAGTAAAATTAAGGAGTGAGATCTTAATAGATTGAAGAATGAACTGGCTGCAGCAGTGTGCAGGCTGAGGTCAGGTGTGGGAATTCCCACTCATTTCTAAACATCCAGACTTGCTCCATAAAATATGGCTACACAACCACAAAAGCTGGAACTACAAAGTCAAGCTGGAAGGAAAGGAGTGGAGGGGCAGGAGGTAGGGAAATGGAGAAGGGGCAAGAGAGGATCCAAAGGGAAAACAAGAAACAAGTAGAAAGTATGCCTAGGGAGAGAGAGGTGACTTAGAGCCACTGCATGTCAGACATTAAGAATAAAAAGACAAATAAGACATGGCCTACCATCTAAGGACCTGACATGGGCTCCAGCTTGCCCTCTGGGGTAAGTCAAGTGTGCATGGTTTTGGGGGTAAGCAAGCAGAGAAGGTGAATGAGAGAGGTGACTAGGCAAGGATAGAACCGGTCTTTGGAAAATATTTTAGACGATGAATGAAAAATGGGTCTTATACTTAAAAATATACAGTGCTGGCAACTGTGCTGTTGCTTTTGAAATCTATTCTCAGATTCTTTACATCACCCTTTATTTCATAAAAATATGAAGCAGATAGGCCATAACTGTTAATACCAAGAATTTAAAAATACACATTTGGTCCAAGATAACTTTGGATTTTATTAGCATTTATGCTCATTGGTAACTGATCCTAAGCCATGAATTTCAGTTTTCTGAAGTATCATTTTAATACCACTGAGGAATCTTACTTTAAGTCACAGGGATGCATATCCAACTTTGAAAGTTGTTATTTGCTGAAATATAGTTTGCATCTAAATTATAGTATTTAAGCTCTCTAACACTAAATAGTTTTCGCCCTTCCCTATAAATACTACTAGCGCCTCTCCGACAGAATGAGAAACTGTCACACCGCTGAAAATATTAACATCTTCATCTACCCTGGATTTTCTACAACTATATTTAACTTACACTTGAGAGTGCTGAATCAAAAAAAGAGCAGAGTTATGTTACTATGTTCCTTAGTTTATTGAAAGTCACAGGACACCATTTACAGACCTACTAGACAATTGATGCCAGTGACGGTCCTCAGCTTTATATTATTCAGGTCATTTTAAAAAACACATGATCAGAGCCTACGTTTGGGAATGAGCAATACTTAGATTGGAAAAGCCCTATCATTTGGTCATCTAGCCCAGGGTTTCTCAGCCTTGGCACTGTTGGGAGATGTAGGGTAGATGATTCTTTGCTGTTGGCGGCTATTCTATAGGATGCTCAGCGGCAGCTCTGGCTTCTGTCACTAAGTGCCAGTAACATCCCCCAAACTGTGACAATTAAAAATTATCTCCAGACATGGTCAAATATCTTCCAGGAGGCAAAATCACCTCCAGTTGAGAAACACCAGCCTGCAGATTTGGAAGTGGATCAGTGAGGCTCAGGAATTTACTGAAAGCTGCAAATCTTGAGGAAGGCATCACTGGGAATAAACCCAAATTTTCTGAATCTTAGACTAATGTTCTTTGTTACCATATTAGGCAGCAAAATGGTCATTTTAATGACCTTATTTATAAGGATGAAGCTCAATAATAATAAACAATTTTTTAAAGCCTTAAAAATGAGTTTCGTCTATTTGGACTACACGTAAACTTCCCCACAATTTCCTTTAGCTAATTAAGGGAAATCTACCATTACAGAAAATTAGCCTGAAATAATTTAAGAAGCCCAACTTCAGATAAACCTATTTAGGCTCCACTGCTAACATATCTACTGTTAAAGCTGATCCAAATTTTTCAAGGCCTGAACGATAATACTAGTATGTAGGCAAGATAACAAATCTATTATCCCTCCAGCAATTTAAAAAAGCAATTTTTACATTAACCTCTTGTAGCCCTCTGCCAAGTTTCTGTTCTTTACATCCAAACATCACAAAGACCTGTCATTAAGGTAAAATTCTGTACTGGAATGGTTTTGAACTTTGCAAAATATGAACTTCAGCACAGTATTCTTCAGGAAAACACATACTGAATGCCTAGCATGTTCCCTCTGCTAAGGCCTGTGTGTAAAGGTAAATGAGACATAGCGCTTACCTTTGAAAGACTTATAATCCAGTGTATAATATACACAGTTAATTTTTAAATCATTCTATAAAGGGTGTCATGGTAGCAAGACTCAGGGGCAATGTTTCCAAACTGGGGTGCTGGGAAAAGTTTTCTAAAGAAGGCTGCATTATAGCCAAATTTTGAAGGATGATGTACTAGAGTGCCAATCAATCAATAAGTGACACGAGGGTATCAATAAGGATTATAGTAAAACCAAAAGCAAGGAGCCATGAGACAGTGGGCACTGCAGTCTGTTATTCAATCTTTCCAACTATGAAAGGAATGATCAGACATGAAGTTGGAGAACTGAGAGGAGGCCAGGAGGTAAGGATTTTCCAAAAAGTAATTATTCATTAATACACCCCAAAGCATATATTCCTTCATAAAAAATAGTATTAATATTTGTATATGTGAATCATGTATAAATATTTATGTGAAGTATTGGGTTGGTCAAAAAAAACCTATATGATTGTTTTCATAAAATAAAAGATACATTTTTCATTTTCACCAATAACTTTATTGATTTGGATCATTTGAGTATGCCTGCTATTTACTGCTGTCGGCTTCTAATGGCTAGTGTTGCTAACCATCTTCCAATGTGTAAAACAGCCCCACTGCAAAGAATTACTTGGCCAAAATGTCAATAGTACCAAGAAACTTCATAAGCCACTTTCAACACATTTGGTCCGTCACAGCACCTTCTCCATACACTGCACAAGTCTTTTTTGTATTTCAGTTGCATTTTTTACCTTTCTTGAAATAAAGCATAATATGCCAAAAGTGTTGCTTGTTTTCTTCCATCTTCAATGTTAAAATGCTGCACAAAAATTCACCAATTTTGATTTTTTTATAATGCATGCTGACATGACAGCTGTCATAATCCAATCTAACAAAATTATTTCAGATGAAGTTAAAGACAATGAAGCCATCATACCAAAAAAAAAAAAAAAAAACCAACGAAATAAACTTTTTGGCTGATGCAACATATTATTATAAAACCTACACACAGTTGTAAAGCAAAAGTAACATTTTTTATAGGAGGCATGATCGCATGTTCTGAGTGCTGAAGTATGATACAGACCTCTGTGAAGCAGCAGCCAGAAAATGTGGAGAATCCACTGCATTCTAGGCAAATGGGTTTTTTCTATCAGTTTCCCATAAATGAATCATTCCTATCTATCACAATCCACGAGGTCATAGCTTAAAAACATTGCCAACTTAACCAACTTACTGTCAATCAACAATATCTAGCCTCTCCACAAGAGACTCATTGCTATGGGGAGAAAACAGGACAACTATAATAGAACAACAATAAAATAATTTTTAAAAGATAAACTAAGATTTAGGGCCCTGGCTGGTGGCTCAGTGGAAAGGCACCGACCTGCAAACCCAAAGGTTGCTGGTTTGATTCCCGGCCAGGGCCCATAACCAGGTTGCAAGCCAGGTCTCCAGCCAGATCTGTAGCTGGAGGCAGGTGAAAGGCAACCATACATTGATGTCTCTCTCCCTCTCTGCCTCTCTCCCTTCCCTTTTCTCTAAAATATAATAATAAAATCTTTTTAAAAACACTGAGATTTAAAAGAGAGACTCATTGCTAAAACTGGCTAATCCTCAGCACACTCATCCACTTCTCATCTCTTTGAGTTGGATGGTTTTCAAGAATTAGTGTGCTTTGTCCCCAAACCATGTTATACCATACATGCTCATTATTTTAACCATGTGATTTTAATTGAATAGCATGTATTTTTTAATTTAATTTTGTTGTTGATGTATTACATCCAGCCCCTTTTTCCTCCCCTCTGTCCCCTTCCCC
>PVIW01002375.1:0-16997 GCA_004026585.1 Noctilio leporinus | reverse complement strand
AGAGAGTTGGTGTTTCTATGGAAAATAGGTTAAAAGCCTTCAAAATACTTCATACCTATAAAAATACTTCACAGATATTAAACTTTTCTGTAGAATGAACAACTATAGTAATGAGGGAAATCATAAAACACTAAATAAATTCCACACTTAGGTTGTGTTAACATGTCTAAATCCCCCAAAGTGACGAATTACAGGCATGATTTACACAAGAGAGATAATGTAGAACATAAATTTATGGATTCTTATTTGAAGAATAGGTCTTATCCCTACACTCAAAGGTTAGCAAATCAGCTTATTTGGTAAAAATAAGATGTTGAAAAATGCATATATCATATTCTTTTAGTGATTCTGATTGAAACATCTTTTTCCATTGCCCACCCCCCTCCCAAATTTGTCCTAAGCATTTAGAGTAAAAGGGCTTTTAACTCTGTTTCTGGTGACATTAGGAAAGTCCACTCCACGTCATATGTTAGCAGGAAAATGTAAACTAAAACAATCAGATACTACAACACACCTAGAGGCCAAAATCCAGAACACCGACTAGTTAGGATCTTAGGAGGAACAGGACTTCTTGTTCATTGTTGGTGGGAATGCAAACTAATATAGTCACTTGGGGAGACAGCTTAACAGTGTCTTACAAAACTAAGCATACTCATACGATACAGCAACCTTGCTCCTTGGTATTTTCCCAAGGGAGTTGAAAACTTATGTGTCTATACAAAAACCTGCACACTGATGCTTACAGCAGTTCTAGTCATAATTGCCAAAACTGGAAACAATTCAAATGTCCATCAGTAGTTGGGTAAGTAAACGGACTCTAATGTAGACAGACAATAGAATATTAGCCCATGCTAAAAAGAAATGAGTTATTAAGCCACAAAAAGACATGGAGGTACATTACTATGTGAAAGAAGCCAATATGAAAAGGCTCAGAAAGGGATAATTCCAATTATATAACATTCTGAATAGGCAAAACTAGGAAGACAGTAAAAAGATCAGTTGGATGGAGGAGGGACGAATAGGCAGAGCACAGAGGATTTTTAGGGCACTGAACATACATGGCTGAAAGCATAATGATGGATACACACTATTACACATTCATCCAAATCCACAGAATGTACAAAACCAAGAAGAAAACACAACGGAAACTATGGAGTTTCAGTGTAGGCTCATCAATTGTTAACAAATGTAACATTCTGCTGGGGGATATTAATCATGGGAGAAAGCTATAAATATGTGAAATATCTGTGCCTTCCCCTCAATTTTGTTGTGAATCTAAAACTGCTCTAAGAAGTAAAATCTTAAAGCCCTGGCTGGTGTGGCTCAGTGGATAGGCACCGATCTGCAAACCCAAAGGTCACTGGTTCAATTCCCAGCCAGGGCACATAACCAGGTCCTTGGCTAGAGGCAGGTGAAAGGTAACCATACAACCAATTTCTCCTCCTTTCTTCCTCCCTCCCTGCCCCTCTCTCTGAAAATAATAAATTTTTAAAAAAGATTAAAAATAACAAATAGTCTTAGTTTTAAAAAAGTAATAAAGTCCACAGTATGAAACTCAATGGTCCATGTAACAGATACAAGTAGGGAATCCAATAATTGAACAACAAAGTTTCCTATCATCACTCATGGCTATAAAGTTTGTCTATCCTTTAATAAGGAGATATGATTATATTACAGTAAACCCTCATGTTGCATAGATTATAATTAGTTGGATAAACAGCTAAGTTAGCTCTTTAGTAAATCTGCTTATAGTTTCATTATCAGACTGCTTTGATTCTTCTCAATTATTTTGTTTTCAAAACCTGAAATTATATCCAAACCAAGATCTAACCAGGCTCTAACTAGATTATGCCTAGGCAGGGATATGCCTTGGTTCTGTCTCTTCGGGGCCAGTTAAATTACTGAGATACCACAATCACAGTTAGACTATAAACTGTTAGAATCTCACCAAGTAGGCAAGTTTTACAATTGAACCCTAGAGTCAGATAATCAAGTACTTTTTACCTTGTTAAAATGTATTTTGAAAGGTCTCTACAGCATACATTTAAGGAACTAGAGAAATTCCCAATTATGCTCATTAACTGAACTTCATATTTTCCCAGATTCCTATGAAATAACAACCCAAAGGCAAACTGATGAGTAAACGGCAGTATAGAAGTGAAATACCATGGGTTTTCACTAAATTCAATATTATACACTAAATGCTCATGGTACCTTTTAATGACTATTTCAGATCTCTAGCTAACTCATGGATATTCATTGTGTTTAGTGCATGCAGCACAGAAGGTCTTGCTATGGCTTTGTGGAAAGAAATCTGCACATTACCAGCACCCCTCCTCCTTTCACCACCACAACCAGCACCATCAAAACAACTGCCAACACTGCTACCGAAAACTTCAAATCCAACACCATCAGCAACCCCAACACCACCAGCAACACATACAGACTCACACATGTACCTCTGCTATACATTCCTAATTGACTTAGTCAAAAGGAGAGACTTTTACAGTAAAAAAGGCAGCTACACAAGATAGGAGATACAGCACAGATCTTTGCACAGATCTCCCCTCTTTCTTAGTTCCTGGTGGGGCTGGTTGGTACTGCCAGGAACCCCCCCCTCTCCACATGGACAGGATACTACCAGAATGAAGAAAGATATCTAATTCTCACCCAATTTCTGTCCTTGCCCTCTCAGTTTTAGTTGACCATTCCAGAAGAATTTGTGCTAACAACCATGTTTTTTTTTTTTTTTTCTTTAATCTGATGCTACAAACATCTCCTGATTCTTGAACCCAACTTGGAACAAGCCAGGTTATATTCTCAAGGCAGGGAAAGGGAGAAGAGCTGGGAAGCAGAATCAACATGGAAGCATCCCAGCAACATCTCCACATTCTGGCCTTGAAGTCACCCAGACAGCCCAGCTCTGTATGGTTCCGTCTACCTCAACCCATTCTAAAATGAATTTGAGGCACTTTAAGAAATACAAATATTCAAACAAAAATTTGAGGTGAACGTGTTCATAAAAAATTCACACAAGATAAACACATGAAGAAAATAAAATTTAAATTAGACAAAATCAACATCAAAGAAAAGGGGGAAAGGGTAAAGGAAAATTTAAACTCAAATTTAGTAAAACGTTACACAATAAACGTGTCTTCTCAAGATTGTATATTAAAGTTATTCATTCTTTACTAACTACCATGTTAGTTGACACCGTGTGGATAAAATACTGCCCTCAACCTATGAAAACTACACAAAATTCAGTCCTACTCGCTGAATCAATATTCACTTTGTACCTACTAGGCACTGTTCCAGGCGTGAGGAATACCGACGAACTATACATACACACAAAATCCTTGCCCTGCAGTCACTGAAAAGAGGTAATAGCAAAATGAGGAAATTATATAGCACACTGGAAGATGGTAAGTACTGTGAAGAAAAACTAAGCTGCAATGGAGATAGAGAATATCAAGAGACAGGAAGTGGTGCAACCGCAAATAGAGTGGTTAAGGAAAACTACACTGAGAATTTGAGCCGAGCTGGAGGGAAGGGTCAGCCAGGAAGACAACAGCGAAGAGCATTTTTGGGCACAAGGAGTAACCGTGCAGAGATTTGGGGTTAGAAATGCATGACAGCTGAAGCACAGGGGCAGAGTGAGCTGGCTGGGTTGGGGGAAACAGTCTAAGTTGGAAGGAGGACCTCATTTAGGTCCATGGGAAGTCAAAAGAGTATTTTGAGCACAGGGCTGAAATGACATGGCTTCTGTTTTCATCAGATGACTCTGAGCAGCCATGTTGAGAACACAGGGTAACAGCCAAGTTCAGCCAGGGCGGCTGCTGCGGAGGGTCCCAGTTGGGAGAACAGAGAGGAGGTGGTGATGAGCACTGTATTCTGATGTAGCTTGTATTCGGAACCGCTCTCTGCTCTTTGCCTAAAGAAAGCACTGACATTCCATCTTTGAGGTTTTCTTCGGGGCAAAGCAAATATAAAGGCTAAAACTAGTTTGGTCATACTACCCGAGGTATATTAGTGGTCTTCAAACCCTGTTGCTCACATGAATCTGAAAAGATTAAAAACAAAATGAAATAAAAACCTACGCACATCCTCCTGGATTTTTTCTTCCCCCGATGAAGGTAAATTGAAATCATCATAAACCAGTACAGGATTATAATGAATAACATTCCTGGCATATGTAAATAGTGAATTTTTTATAACAGAGCTTTAATATCTCACCTTGATGGTTAATTTTATGTTTCAATCTGACTGGGCCAGGGGGTGCCCAGATTTTGGTCAAACAATCTCCCGGTGGGTCTGTGAAGGTGCTGCTGGATTGACTTCTGAGTGAGAAAAGCGATCTGCCCCCTTTCAACTGGACGGCCACCTTCAGTCACCTGGAGGCCTGAACAGGACAAAAGGCCGGGCGGGAAGGAACTCCTCCTCCCTGACTGCCTCGACTGAGACATTGATTTTCTCCCGCCAGCATTTGGACTGGAACCAATGTCACTGGCTCTCCTGGGTCTCCAACTTGCTGGCTGCAGATCTTGGGACTCTTCTGCCTTCTTAATAGCATGAGTCAACGCCTTATCATATCTTAGTATCTCTCCCCCTCCCACTGTGTGTGCGCCTGTGTATGTGTTTGTATTAGCTCTTTTTCTCTAGAGAACCCTGTCTAATACAAACACCATTATCCATTTTTAAAACCACTGACCAAGTTCAAGTTCCCACTTAGCAGCTGGAAAATTTACATGGTGAGGGGTTTTTTTTCCCCCCTTTAGTTCTTAAATTGAGTCTACTTCCCACAGACCTTTATCCCAAAAGAGTATGTGTTTATGTTGGAAAGTCTTTTATTGCTCACACTACCATATTTATTTGGCAAGAAATATTTCCAAGTACTGCTCTGTTCAGCGCCCAGCATATTTTATACCACTGCACAATGCACTACAGTAATATTTTAGGAGAATAAGAGAGATTCTTTTCTTTGCTAAAATGGGAAAGAGTAACTGTGAAGGGGAGGTAAGAAACAAGGCTGACTGAGGATATAATCCAGACTTTGGGAACTGATGCCTTCAAAACCTTCCACAGTTTGCTAAGTGTTTGGCCATACCCCAAGAGTACCTCTTTAAGGCCCCTGGAGAGGACCACCCATTTGCCTGTGCACTACAGAATCTTCTGTGTGTAATCATGGCCTAGCCGGTTGGTTCCCCCAATGTTGCTCTTGAAAAGAAGGAGGGCAGCTTGCCATTCAGGCTAATGTGTTTGTTAGCAACTCTCAAGGACACCTGAGATGCTCGCTCCCAGCTTTGATCTGACACTCCGCTGAGGTACCACGTATCTTCTTAACTGGCCACACAGAATAACTGCACCCCCATGCTTTATGAGCCTGGGAGGAATGTCACCTTAAGTTCAATGTCAATGAATAATGCTCAAAACTTTAGCTGAGAAAAACAACACAAAGGGAAGACAGCTTGAAGGACAAATACTCCACCTATTCTTCATAACAGTTGCGATAAATCGGGCCAGCAGGGAGTAGGTACCTAAAGAGAACCTTGCAGTTGTAAAAGAGCCTGTTACAAAATTTTGTTTTGAAGTGATAAAAACACCCATTAACACAAGGGTGTTTTTAGGAGGGTCAGCCTTAATAATGGGATGATTTTCATAAAAAGCTCACGTACTCTTTATAGAGATCCCTGGGAGAAATTCCTAAGTCATCCTGAGCAACTAATTTCTCTTCACTCCTGCAAGTGTTTCTGCTTCCACTGATGGGAAGCTTAGGAGGCACACCTAAAGTTGTGGCCCTGGGCCTCGTGCTAAGGTCATTCTGGCATGCAATTTAATTGCATTCCTGGTTCCACCATTTTTCCCTTACTTTCAGGTCTATTTTTACTATGTCAAATATTATGTATCCATACCAACACCCCAAATTCCCCTGGTATGAGGTTATATACTTACGAATATCTATACATGTACTTTTATGCTTTAATCTCATGCCCCTTCCACATTCACTTACAGAGCTACTGACCTTGAAAATATTGCCTATTTTTAAATGGTTGGAGTCATAAATATGCTATAGACCAAGTTAGAGCACAAGGCACAATAATTAGTCTCCAAAAGAAATTCTAAACTAAACAGAGTACAGGAGTATTTAATTAACAGAACAACAACAACAACAGAACAATAACAAAACACAAATCTGTTTCTAGGTTTTGCTCAACAATCACTTTTTGAGATCCTACTTTGTGCAAGATACTAAGCTAGATATGAATAATTAAAAGGAAAATAAGAATAGTTCGTGATTCAAAAAGACCACTACAGTCTGGGGTGGGGAGAGAGAAGTATACATGCATATATGTGTGTACGCATGCATACACTGACACATTCACACCCATGTATGGTATATCATAAACACTACAACATAAATCTATATAAGATTATAAAAACAAGGGCCAGTTAATGCTACCTATGGGGATAACAGAAGAAAGGCTTTTTATTGACTGTCATGGTTTAAGGGACTCCTTTTCATCCATCACTCTGGCTATAATAACTGAAGAGTTCTTTCATTTTGTGACTATGATAACAACAACAGATTAACTCAAGAAAAAATGAACCCACCCAATTCAATGAAGATTGCACAGTAAGCTGGAAAGTTACATGTCAAACTACATCAACAATCAGTGTGGCCAAGCTGATCTTACTTGTCCCACACTGTGGAAACTGACCCACTCCCCAGTGACGAGGGCAGTTTTTGGCATGGTTCTCACCCTCAATTTTGCATGCAAAATCTAAAATGTAGCCTAAAATCCTTCAAAAGTCAGGGTCTGCTAAAAGGCGTATATGGCTGAGATCCATAAACTATTTCATGAATGTGTTCTCAGGTTTATGACATAACATACCACATGATTTATGGGAACATAAATCATATTTCTATTACTCATGATTGTAGCAACTTCCAGAGATGGGGGAACTAGCCTTGACTCAACTCCCTGGAACACTTTATACCTTTTGCTAAAGGAAAAAGAGTACCAACGAGTTAGAAAGAGCTCTTTCAGCTAAAAGTACTTGGATAAAATGTTAGGCAATTTGTCATTTTCAACCACATTATTTTTTCCCCATGCTCCCAAGATCCATGACCCGTGGGTTCTCTTCTGTGTCCCCCACATTGTTCTGCCACCTTGTCACTTCAAATGGACTGCCATCTTCGTTCATTATCAGGGCCCTAATTACTATTTGCTGAAAATTCTCAGGATGTGAAATGGCCTCGAGTTAAATTTAACTATCGTCTCTTTATCAATTTTATTGCTCAGAAAAGCAGACACCATTTATATACTTCCAATTAACCCAATTTAGCACAGCCTCCCAGAGTAAGGAAATCCCCAGAATTCTCTCCTGAATCATGCCACACATTTCAGGATGGTTTCTAAGTACATAGGCGCATGAAAGTTAGTTCCTGATGCCCCACTCACCATACAAACCACATTGGCTGCTCTCCCTAAGTGCTCTCCCTTCCTAGCTCTTATTTCTTATCTCCCTCGAAGGCATTATTTCCTTCGCAGCAGCTATCTTACCTACGCTTGCCCATTCTACCTCCTAGGCACATCCTCCTGCATGCTCCAACTCCACCTGGAATGCATCTTCAAGAAAGCACATTGCCTTATTTTATTATGAGTCTTTCTTTCAGGTCAGCTTGCCAGTGAGCAGCAAACCCCTTTATGAAAGGGAGCATATCTTGAATGTTCATACAAGATATGCCTAATGCTTGGTCTCTATCTAGGAAGGGCTCATGAAATGTCTCCTGAGGCAACAATAGGCAAATTAATTAATACAATGTTACAGAACACTAGCAAAAGGATCTGGGCAACTAATCCTCTGAATTTAGGTATGTGAAAAGCACTTATTAAATTTAATTGTAAATTTAAAACAAATGTCTTTTAGAGTTACACAGACAGTTGAAAATATGGGGGTTTTTCAAGGAGCGATAAAAGAAATGAGTCAATCACACCTACCTGTCTAAATTTTCAATACTTTCCCCCCAAGTAACTTATTCGTTCTACAGCACCTAACGCACACTCCTATTCTCTTCTCATTCCTCAATACTCCTGGAAATATGTGAAGACTAACAAGGACCTTTCATAAAACTATTTTAAATAATCTATTTAAAGAAAAAACACTATCAAAATATATACATAAAGGCTACTTTAAAATAGTACTAAGATTCATAAAAGAATACCTTAGGAAGTAGGAACATACATCCTGTTTAAAAACAGGTTGAAACAAGTTTCATTTAAAAAGTCTCCCTCAGTTAGTCTATAAATTTAATTTAACCCTTCCCCTAAACATGATTTGTTTTAGAACAAGACAATTTCTAAAGTTCACACAGAAAAATGAGGATCCAGAAAAATCCTGGAACAAAAAAAAAAAAAAGAGGAGACCAACCATACCAGGCACTAAAACATAAACTAAAATATAAAACTAGAGAAGTTAACACAGTGTGGAGCTAGCCAACAAATTGAGTCAACAACACAGAGCAGATGCTCCAAAAATAGTTCTAACTGATAAGAGGATTGACTAGATGATGCAAAACTTTTGAGAAAACTTCAACCTGGTCCAAGTAAACATCGTCTTTCTCAAGAATTAGCACATCGCAGGCAAGAGAAGATGTGTTGTTCAAGAAATGTCTGGAGGAAACTGTGTAGTTACCGGGGAAAAACAAATTTGAATTTATATTTCATTATTAAACCAAAATAAATGTGAATGACAGGCACAAGCAAAATTAAATCAGAAAAACACAAAAAAGGAACTGAGACAGAATTAGTTTTATGTTGTCAGAGTGAGTTAGGCTTTTTGATTACCCCAAATCTGGAAACTACAAAGGAAACACATGAAAGTTTTAGTTTTAACTACATGAAAATAATAATTTAAAAAGAAGTTCTTATGCTCATACACAATATCAAAAGACAAATGAGAGATCAGGGAAAAATATTGGGGAAAAATCTTAAACTATTTCTCCCTTTCCTATATAAAGAGTTGCTAAAAATCAAAAAGGCCAATAAAGGTTACAAGTGAGCTCACAAAGGGCATGAACAGAATTGCTCATAGAAGAGGAAAATGCAAAAGTAAACACAAGAAAAGATAACCAAATTAAACTTTTCACCTAGCAAAAAAATAAATGATGGGGGGTTTAGAAATGAGGCCTTCTCCATTGCTGGTGGGACTGTAAGTAAGCACACTTCCATAAATTCAGTAAGCACTATGGATTTTAACCTCACAGGTCCTATGCCCCAGGCATCCTACTTTCAGAAATCTTCCCTCTGCATTTCCTGGCACCTTACCACTTCTTCCTCATCACCATTCCCCCATCTACGCCAGTCCCACCCCCTCCACTAGGCTCTCCAGGAAACTGCAACCTACAGTGCAGCGGTAGTCTGCCTAGACCACACACCACCTGAGGAACAACCGTCCCTAACCCCTGTCAAACATCAAAGCATTATCAAAATAAAGTTTAATAAGAACTTAATTTTCTTGGCTGCCATCTTTGCTCAGTTTTCCCTGTTCCTCCCAGAAAACCACTTTTCCAAATTACAACAAGCATGTAAAAGACTGGTAGCAAAAACTGTGAGAGCCCTCTAAAAAAGTTTCATCCTAAAATCATTCATCAGCAACATGAAGAAGAAAAACGTAGGATCATAGTTATTAAAGAAAAGTTCTGCTAAGCAGGTAAATACATATGAGAACTTCTCCAAACACCTCATTTTTTTCCACAAAAGACGTTTTTTTATCTTCACCAATAACTTTTTAGATTTGAATATTTTTGAGTATGTCTGCTATCTCCCACATGGTATAACATTGGTCATTGTCAATTAAGATCTCCATTTGATCATTCTCAAATTCACCAATTTTGATGTTTTTTTTAATGCACACTGATAGATAGGACAGCTACCACAATACAATCTAATAAAACTGTTTTAAATAAAGTTAAAGACAACTAAGCACTACTAGAACCATCTTACGGAAAAAAACAAACAAACATTTTGGCCAACCCAATACTATCCCATTTAACATCCACAGCAACTCTACAATGTAGGGATTATCAATTACCCCTATTCTTATACTTGAGAACAATTATCTTCCCAAGGTCCAAAGGTGAGTGCATGGCAAAGGTAGATGGGCACTAGACTGTCTGCCTCAGGGCCCAGGATCACCACTACCAGGAGATATTTTCCTATAAATCCTAATAATTTTACAAGCAAGGTAGAACATATGGATGAAAAGCGTGCTTGAAGTAGAATGAAACAGTAAAATACTGAATTAAAGATCACACAGAATATGAAGGGAAATTTGGGGAAATCCAAAAATATTTCTTTTTTTTCCAGATACCATTTCCATGAAACAACTCAACATTAGGCAAAACCAGTTTTCATAAATGTTGCTCATTGATTATGATTTTTGTTCCTAGTACTCCCAATTGTTTCAACAGCTCTCTTATCTAGGGGAGGGAACCCCTCAAGATTGTGGTTAATGATAGACTAGACAGAAAGTAAATATAAAGTTGAGTTGGAGAGGAGATCATTTAAACATAATGTGTACATTAAAGAAATAGAAAGAAAGCCCAAATGTGCAAGTAACAGTAGCAAAGACATTTTTTTTTTTTTTAAGATTTTATTATTTTTCAGACAGAGGGGAAGAGAGGGAGGAAGAGAGGGAGAGAAACATCAATGTATGGTTGCCTCTCACCTGCCTCCAGCTACAGACCCAGCTGGAGACCTAGTTATGTTGCCCTGGCAGGGAATCGAACCAGTGACCTTTGGGTTCGCAGGCTGGCACCTTATCCGCTGTGCCACCAGCCAGAGCCCTGCGAAGATATTCTTTACTTTGTTTTTCTCCGTAGTGTTCATCACCACCTGCCAGGTTCTATATATGCTAAGGTGTTTGTGTCCTCCTGAGAGCTCCATGAAGGCAAGAGGTGGTTTTGTTCACTTTGTTTTATCTCCAGTGCCTAGAACTGGGCCCAGGGCAGAGCAAGCACTCAATGAGTACTTGTTCAATGAGTGAGTGAGTGAGTGAATGAAGCTTCTTTTCCATCTCCTCATCTCTGGCTCCATAAACAAAGCATTTGCTTTTCATGGACTGGCCACGATATCTTGCAATTTTCAATGTAACTCCTCAATCTTTTGAGGTTAATTTCAGGCTAAGGAGTCATCTGATCAGATTCAATTCTGAGGTGCACAAAATTTGCCTTACCGTTCCCTAAACATATGTTCCCCCTTGACTCTTTTTAAAGAGAGAAAGAAAAAAAAGGAGAGAAGAGGCAAGCAGAAATCATATTTCAGGAACGAACTGAATCATTACAGCTAGAAAATCCTACACCGCTTTTCCTCTACATGAAACTAGCTTATATATGCATATCCTCACTGGTTCAGAAAATGACTGTATTCCCTGTAAACAGCACAAAGTTAATTGACAAGTAAAAAGAAACGTAACTAAGTTATTAGTAATAAAGCACCAAAGGGCCATGGGGTTTTTATACTCTGGACAGTATATTAACAGGCACTTCAGTGACCTCAATCTCTCCCTCAGTCTGAATGGATTGATTTAGGTTGGATTTCCCGGCTTCATTTCCTTGTGATGATTTTGAATGTCAAAGTGTACCCTCAAGGGCAAAAGGGATGGTTGAGAAACAATCTTAGACAGTTCTGTGTTAAGCAACTGCCCTTCTTCCAAACTGAATGCAGGCTTTTGATTTAATCAAACCTGAGGAGAGATTCCAAATTTCTATTTGACTTTTTCTAAGTCATGTTAATTATCTGCCAACTTTCAGAAGCAGATGATCCTTTAGACACCATTCCCATCTCTGCCATCCAAAGATGCCTCGCCTTCCCCTGCATTTTCCACCTCCCTTCCCTCAGCCTCCCAGTCTCCCAAGTTCCCCACTAAAGCCATCTCATTGTTGACACCTTATCAAAAATCTAGGTTCTTGCTCAAGTAAGCCCCTCCTTTCTACCCACTGCCTTACTATAAGTCTACAGCCTACTAGAACCTCTATTTATTAAAAGTACACCTTGTAACCAGGTCATCTACACATGAAATAAATCTTTACTATTTGGCCTTTTAGAGGACAAAAGTTATCCTACTACTACTTTTTAAATTTTAACTCATTTTTATTTTCTAGGTACAGTTGGCATACAATATTATATTAGTTTCAGGTAAATACCCAAGTGATTAGACATTACATAACTAAGCTGTCATCCTAATAAATCTTGTACCCATCTGACACCATACAGTTATTAGAATATTATTGATTATATGAGAATTCCCTATGCTGTACATCTCCACGACTCTTCTGTAACAATGAATTTGTACTTCTTAATCCCTCCACCTCTTTTCACCCATCCTCCAGGTCCCCCTCCCATCTGGTAACCATCAAAATGTTCTATCTCTGAGTCTATTTCTATCATGCTTATGTTTATTTTGTTTTTATATTTGATCATTGATAGATATTTATTGTCAGGTTATTGTTCATATTTTTATCTTTTTCCTTCTTCTTGAAGAAGATCCTTTAACATTTCTAGTAATACCAATTTGGTAGTGATAAACTCCTTTAGCTTTTTCATCTAGGAAACTGTTTACATGTCCTTCAATTGTAGATGATAGCTTTGCTGCGTAGAGTAATCTTGGTTGTAGGTCTCAGTTTTTCATCACTTTGAATATTTCTTGCCAATCCCTTATGCCCTGCAAAGCCTCTGTTGAGAAGTCAGCTGAGAGTCTTATGGGAACTCCTTTGTAGGTAACTAACAGCTTTTCTCTTGCTGCTTTTAAGATTCGCTCTAATCTTTTGCATTTTAATTATACTGTGTCTTGGTGTGGGCCTCTTTGGGTTCATCTTATTTGAGACTCTCAATGCTTCCTGGACTTATACATCTATTTCCTTCACCAGGTTAGGGAAGTTTTCTGTCATTATTTTTTCAAATTGGTTTATTTCTTGCTTTCTCTCTTCTCCTTCCAGCATCCCCATGATACAAATATTGTTACACTTGAAGTTGTCCCAGAAACTCCTTACACTAATATTAATTTTTTGGATTCTTTTTTCTATGGCCATTTTTATATTCCAACTCTCTGATTTGATTCTTGGCTTCATCTACTCTACTGCTGGTTCTCTGTATTCTTCATTTTAGTTAGCGAATCCCTCATTTCTGACTGATTCTTTTTTATGGTTTCCATGCCTTTTTTAATGATGTTGAAGTTCATTCTAAATTTATTGAGCATCCTTAGAACCAGTATTTTGAACTCTGCACCTAGTAGACTGCTTGTCTCCATCTTGTTTAGTTCTCTTCTTAGAATAGTATTCTGTTTTTTTTTCATTTGGGCCATGTTTCTTTGTCTTCTCATTTTCCCAGCCTCCAAGTGCTTGTTTCTCTTTTTTTTTTTTTTTTTTTAAGATTTTATTTATTATTTTTAGAATGAAGGAAAGAGAGATAAGTAGAGGGGGAGAGAGACATCATTGTATGGTTACCTTTCACCTGCCTCCAGCTATAGACCTGGCTGGAGACCTGGTTATGAGCTTTTGCTAGGAATCAAACCAGTGACCTTTGGGTTTGCAGGCTGGTGCCTTATCCACTGTGCCACCAGCCAGGGCCCTGTGCCTGTTTCTATGTATTAGGTAGAACTGCTGCATCTCATAGGCTTAGTAGAGTGATGTTATATAGTGGGTATTCTGTAGGATCCAGTGGCACAGCCTCCCCAGTCACCAGAGCTGGGCATTCCAGATGCCCACACCCCCACCTTGTGGGCTCTATACACCTTCCTGTTGTAATTAAGCCTTGGTTGCTATTGGCACATCAGTGCAAGGGATTTGTCCCCAGGCCAAGGTGCTGTAAGGACTGGCTGTGACAACTGACCACCATGGAGCATAAGTTGTACAGGGATCCCACCCACAGAGTAGGACTTACTTCATCAGGGTTCTGCTGTCCACTGAGTCCTCCCCTTGAGTGTGTTGCTTGTGAAGGTGGTTGGGTGTTTTGACATGGTCTGAAGCTGTCTATCAGGTGCGCTGACTCTGGGGCCTCCTGGGAGGTGCAGGCCAAGGTCAGTCACCACCTGTGTTCTGCCAGGAGCCAGCTGGCATGAGATACAAAGCAATCTGCAGATGGCTGTTACTTGTGCTGGGCTTGGAGGTGTCCAGCAGAGGCCATGCTGCTAACCAAGGACAGTTGCTGCTAGTGCCAGGCCTGAGGCCACTTAACAAGAAATATGGGACATGCTGAGGCCATATGTTACTTGCTTAACAGATTTTTAAAAAGTATGAAGCATAAGCCAGGACAGACCATTTTTTATGGGAATGCCACTGGAAACAGCTTGGGTAGGCCCACAAGCTGGGAGGGGTAGCATAAAAAGTGTGAAGACTCAGATATAGTACCCACCTGCCAGCTCTGGGAAAGGGGGTGGGATCTCAGAAAAGAAAAATGGCCTCTGCCAACACCTCTGCCTGGCCAGACACTTTAGGTCCTCCCCATGTGTTCCTGGTGCCTTTCAAGCTGCTGCCCCAGTGATGGAGCTCATGGGGAGCCAGTCCAAGTAAGTCTGCATGCAGGCCCTTTAGAACTGCCTGGGAGTCCTAAAAGTCCTCTACCCTACTCAGCCACAACCCCTGCTGGGTTGTCCAGCCAGAATTTATGCAGACTTCTCTTCCTGACACTGGAACCCTGGGATGGGGGGCGGGGCTAGTGTGAGGATGAGACCCCTTCCTCCTCAGGGGGAACCTCTACAGCTAAGACATCCCTCCCGATTTTTATCGGTCACATGCGACTATGGCACCAGCCCATTTCACATCTCCACCCCTCCTACCAGTCTCTAGGTGGCTTTTTCTTTAAACCCTTACTTGTAGGCTTTCCATTCAGCTACATTTCAGCTCTGAATGATGGTTGTTACGTAGTTTAGTTGTAATTGTAATGTGATTGTGAGCAGATAGGAGGACCGTATTTACCTACACTGCCATCTTGTCCAGAGTCTACCATTTTTAAAAATCTTTCATTCCTGGGACCTAACATAATAACTTTGCTTAATAAATTCATATTGTTTACCTTGTTGAAATTCACTTGGAGGCAGAAACATTTTTATAGGTTTTGCGTAGAATTTCTATTGACTGCCAATCCCTTCACCCTTCTTACTGTAATTCATGTAGTCACAGTGTTTTGAGGAATTCAGTTGTCTCCATAGAGCAGCAGTCACCAATACCATCACCACTGGTTTTATATTATCATTCCTAATCCATGTGTTCAAAAATTATTGAGTACCTACTATAGCAGTCACTGAACTACCTAGACCTTGTGGTACGGAGATAAAAATAAAATCCCTGACTTCAAAACACCAGCCCAGTAGACAAATAATTACAATATAGTCTATAAAGTCCTATGAAATCTTTATACCAAGAAATGTAAGAGGACAGACATGGTCTACCCAGGTCAGCTTTGGGTCACACAAAGGCAGTAAGTGTTTAAAAAAAAAAAAGCTTCCATGGGAGATGATATATGAACTTGCTCTGGAATTAGTCTGAAGAAGGAGAAGTATTCCAGACTGAGAAAATAGTATGTGCAAAAGCACCAAGGAAAGTGAGGGCTGTGAATGTCTGAGCACTCCAAATGTTCTGGTTCTTCTGGGACATTCCAGTGGAGTTGCAGAACAAGAGACAGAACAACAAAGCAAGGGCTGTGCATTATGATGGATCTAGTATATGTGCCCAAAGGCTTTGGTCTTTAACCTGCAGTTTGTTCCATGGACATGTACTACCCAGATTATCAACTGAGGATTCCAAGGAATAGGTTAGTTTGGCCAACGAATGGAACTGTCACTTCTTAAATCATAACAACAGTACAAACAAACTTAGCTAAGTAATCTCTCTTGTTTAGTCAGGTAATACCATCAGCAGCTAAAAATATTGTGTTGGAAAACTAAGATGTTCCAATGACAGGTAAAGGGGCCTTTTTATCAAAGGAACTTCTCCATGGAATAATCATGGACAAGAACTACCCAGGCAAACTTTTTGAACTGGATTCTTTGAGAAACCACATGAAACAGTAGGCAGATCAGTGACTGAGAATCAAAAGATGATCAACTCCAAGAAGTAGAACTAGATTCTGAACTCCTCAGAGCAGCTGTCTCACCACTGATTACAACTGCTAGGCATTAGGGTGCACAAAATAGTTGCTCAATTAGAATTACACAAATAGATGAAGGAATGAATCCAGAAGCATCACCCCTTCTGCAAAACAAATGAACAGCTACATACTTGAGGCGGAGGGAAAAATTAAGCATAGTGTTTGTAAAACTCTTGGACTGTTCCTAAGGCAGAATTTTAATATTAAAATAAAAATGCATTTCCACACAAGCATGAACAAATTACCATAAACATTTGCTTGACGTGACTCACTCTGACTAGTACAGCCACATAATCTGCATGACATGAACCCAGAAATAATGGAGCCTAGTGAGATAGATGTCACAAAGCAGTTTTGTGAGCAATGAATGGCCTAGTTAACGTCAGCTGTGTTTCATGGAAGGTCCCCATACCAGGAAAGACACTGGGGTCTGAGTAAGCCCATGAACGCTACCCAAAGCTGTCTTGCCCAGGTGCTAACCAGGTCTCCAACAGGCACTCAACTGCCCTGGGCCTCAGCTTCCTTCTCTAGGAAGTAAAATGGTAGGTAAGATGTTCCTCCAGGTCCCTTTCAAACAACATTTCAAGATGTTCCAGGGTAAGCAGGTTACCATCACAGACACATGAGCCCTGTCCTCAAAGGTTCACCATTATCATACATTTACACAATGGAATTCTATATGGCAGAAAGAAAGAAGGAACTTGTACCCTTTGCAACAACATGGATGGAACTGGAGAATATTATGCTTAGTGAAATAAGCCAGTCAGTGAAGGACAGGTATCATATGTTCTCACCCATTACGGGACAATAATGAGCAAAACTAACAACAAGCAAAACAGAACCAAGTGTATG
>PVIW01002374.1:88191-222949 GCA_004026585.1 Noctilio leporinus | reverse complement strand
TGATGTTAATTCTTCCCATCCACGAACATGGTATATGCTTCCATTTATTTGTGTCTTCCTTGATTTCTTTCTTCATTGTTCTGTAGTTTTCTGAGTACAGGTCTTTTACCTCCTTAGTTAAGTTGATTCCTAGGTACTTTATTTTTCTTGTTGCTATGGTAAATGGGATTTGTTTTTTCGCTTCTATTTCTGTTGTTTCGTTATTGGTATACAAAAATGCTTTTGATTTCTGGATATTGACTTTCTACCCAGCTATTTTGCTAAATTTGCTTATTAGGTCGAGTAAGTTTTTGGTGGAGCCAATCGGGTTTTGTATGTACACTATCATATCATCTGCAAATAATGACAGTTTGACTTCCTCCTTTCCAATTTGGATACCTTTAATTCCTTTTTCTTCTCTGATGGCTATAGCTAGAACTTCCAAGACAATGTTGAATAGAAGTGGAAAAAGTGGGCAGCCTTGTCTCGTTCCTGATCTTAGGGGGAAAGCTTTCAGTTTTTGTCCATCAAGTATGATGTTGGCTTCAGGTTTCTCATAGATGGCCTTTATGATGTTGAGGTATGCTCCCTCTATTCCCATTTTGCTGAGGGTTTTTATCATAAATGGTTTCTGCACTTTCTCAAATGCTTTTTCAGCATCTATTGATATGATCATATGGCTTTTATCTTTCAATTTGTTGATGTGGTGTATTACATTTATTGATTTACAAATGTTGTACCATCCTTGCATCCCTGGGATGAAGCCCACTTGATCATGGTGTATGATCTTTGTAATATACTGCTGAATCCGACTGGCCAATATTTTGTTGAGAATTTTAGCATCTATGTTCATCAGAGATATTGGCCTGTAGCTTTCTTTCTTAGTTGTATCTTGCCCTGGTTTTGGGGTTAGAATAATATTGGCCTCATAGAAAGAGTTTGGGAGTCTTCCCTCTTCCTGAATTTTTTGGTATAGTTTGAAGAGGATAGGAGTTAGTTCTTCTTTAAATGTTTGGTAAAATTCACCTGTGTAAAGTCACAGTAATTCTACTCCCCTACCCATGTTGCTTCCCCTCACACCACATAGCACCATCTAAAAACCCTGACACATCCTTGACTCTGCTCCTTCACACCTAGATGCCTAAGCCATCAGCATATCCTGTTGGCCAGGCCTTCGTAATATATCCCTAGTCTGACGTTTTCTTACCACTCTTTTCTAAGCCACTGTCATCTCTTTCCTGGATCTAGCATTAACACCCATTTTCTCTGTGATCAGTAAAAAGGAAGGGTTGGCTTAGCTAACCTCTGAAGTCCTTCTAGTCCTAAAAGTGTAGATAGTTTAACTCATAGAAGGAAGTAAGCATTTACTCAGTGCTCACTATGTATCAAGTGCTCTACTTTTGTTTTGTTTCATCCTCATACAACCTAGTGGGTCAGGTACTATTAATCCCCCCTTTGAAGACATGAGGCAACTGAGACTCAGACACTGCTGGCTGACACCCCAGGGCCAATCTCTTTTGCCTCCTTGTTAATAGAGTTTTTGGAGAAGAGTTGGGGCGGGGGGGATGGCAATGAGTGAGTTAGGGTTAGTCAAAGCCAATTTTAGTAACCGTAGCCTGCTTCGCCTTTGATTGGTACATATGCGGACATGAGAGATATAAGGTGAAGCCTGCAGGGGGCTCCTAGGACAGTGTCTTCTCTGTGATGAGAAAAAGTGCAGCAGAAGGGAAAGCCCTTTATGCCTGGTGCCTGTTGCCACCTGCTTTGCATGTTATCAGGAGAGGAGGTGAAGCTGGCAGCTTTGTCAGTCTCATGAAAGTCATGAGGTTGAGGGATGGGATGTGTCTGATGATGGAGATGGAAAGGATGGTCTCATTGAGCTTGGTGCTGACTTCTTTTTAAGTGAACCATAAATATTCTTACTAATTCAGCCAGATTAGTTGAGAATCCTGGTACATGGAACCCAAAGCATCCTGACACAGCTAGAAAGTGGCAGCACCAGGCTGCAAAGCCATGTCTGTCTCTCTGTCTGTCTGCAAAGCCAAGATGAACAGGCTCTTGCCTTTGCCCTACCCCTAGTTTAATGCCAGCCTTATACCTCTGGAATGGAATGGGCTTGAACAAGCACTCAAAGACTCCCCAGCCATAACTGATACTGGACCCAGATCTAAACACAGCTATTCTTCTCACCATTCAGGGCATCACTTTCCTGAATGTTGGCCCTGTTGGAGCCAGGATTCCTCTTGGAGCCATGGAAACACTTGTCAGGGAGTTTCATAATAAACAATGAGACCCCAAGGAAGCTGCAAGACTTATCATTTATCTGTCTTAATGGCACCCACTTCGTTTCACTGTGCATATGTCTGGAGCTTGATTAACTTCAGTCAGCCTGTTTTCCGGAGTTAGGGTTTAACAGGTAGATCCTCCCCCAAAACCGACATTCTCTCATTAGGGGGCTCAGAAATCAAGCCACTCATTTTTGTACTGATCTCAGAGGGCTGGAGGGTTTGGAATGTCCCCTTTCCCCATTCCTGACCATGCACCCCAATAGGCTGGTCTACAAATAGCTCTAAGGGATGCCATAACATTTGGTCACCTTCAAAAGTCTCTTCAGTTGACCTGCTCCATAATGAGAAATTTGCAGAACAAACAGGGATAGCAGATGAGCTTTCTTACTATACGTGAGACTCATTTGTTGCTTTCACTTATGTGGAGATGAAAGCTATCTGTTTGAAACTTGGTGCTTTAAAAATGTCATTTGTTATTATCTTTTTGTGTTTCTCAACAGTTTGAAAGCTCTTTGAGAATGAGGGGCTTACCTTTTTATTTTTATTTATTTTTTTGCTTGCTATTATAGTCTGAGCATTCAGCACAGTGTTTGGCCTTTAATAGGTATTTAACAAATATGTATGAAAAGAATACATGAGTTTGAGTACAATGCAGAGGGGAAGGGAGGTAGGAAGGTAAGGATAAGTGTTTATAATTCTTTTAAGATTGACTAAGAGGAGAGACAGTAAGTGCTAGTTAAAGAAGAATGTGGAGGGAAGGGAGGTTACTATTGTTAATACGTAGACTAGGGCAAAAGAGGTGGTAGAGAAGGAGAATTTCTATAGCTATGCACTGCAGTGGCCCAGTTGTATATAAGAAGTGATCACTTGTTGGAGATGAAGATAGATAGGGCAGAGATCTGGAGCATAGGTTGACCTTAATTGGGGTATTCATCCTTTTAGATTGGACAGGTTAATATATTAGGGGGAAAGCAGAAAATAGGAAATTACAGCAGTTTTTGTCCAATGGCCTAATTTTGGGGTCATATAGGTGATGAAGTGATGACTTGGGTCACCTAGGGGATGAGACAGCTGGTGCCCAGTGAAGGGGCTAAGAAAAGTGATGAGGAGTTGGAAGGAAGAGTTGACTAAAGACAACTCAAAGGAAGTAACTAAACTACATGGGAAGTGTGGGGATTACAGACCTAGTGTGGCACCAACAGAAGACTCTGGGAAACTTGGGATCATCAAAGAGAAAGAGCAGAGGCTGGGAAGTGCAGGGGAGGTGATGAAGCCTGGAAGGGTGTCTTCCATGCATAGCCTCCAATTCCTAACTGGTTATAAAACTCATTTTTTAAGAAAGTTGTCATGACTCAGAAAGCCTTGTCCTATTGGAACAATTGTTCACAGTGGTTCAGTTCTCCAGCCAGCAACCCAGCAAAGCCCATTTATTCTCCAAAGTCCCTGAAGTCATGAACTAATGCCATATTAGTTCTTCAGCGCTACCTCCCACTGTTACTAATTATAATCTTTTATGGAAAAATTTCTAAGTTACAGCTCAGTAGACCAGAAACACCTCTCCTAACCCCATCTATCTCTGACACTCTCCCCCAGCCTCCCTGCCCAGCATGTGTTGCCAGCCTTGGTCCACCTTCAGAGCCAGCAGCCCCTTCGGTGGGACAAAGACTCTGTGTCCCCAGAGCTGTTGGTTGCAGTCACTTAACCAGGTCCCAGACCTGCATGCCCTGTAAGGAGATGAAGAGCTCCCCCAGGGATTCTGAGCTGAGGGCAGTGTCAGACAAGGGCACATTCTAAGTCTCCCCTTGATGGAGAGGTCATTTCTATGTCAGGACACTTTTCCACTGAAGTTTTGTGGAAAGGGCCTTTAAATTTCGACCCAATAGTTCCATTTCTAGGAATTTATCTTGTTGAAATATCCTCACAAAAATGCAAATATAATGCTCAAAGTGGTTCACTGCAGCATTATGTGTAACAGAGAAAAGTTTGAAACAATGTAAATATTCATCAAGTGGGGAACTGATTAATTGTGGTATTCTTGTCCCCTCATTCAGTGGGACACCATGCAACCTTTAAGAGATAAGATAGACCTACTGGTATTAACATATGTATCTGATTGATATGTTCATGATATATATCTGATGAAACATGGGTTAGAAACAGCATATGTGACATGAAGTTAGATATGGCGCTGTGCCAAATACACACATGTTAAAATGTCCATGTGCATATATGATTATAAATGTACTTATTTAAAAGCACTTTCTAGGAAGAACACTTAATTATTAACTGGGATTACCTCTAGGGGAAGGATTAGGGGAAGAACAATGCAACATTCATACTCCACTTCATACATTATAGAATTGCCAGAACTTTTCTTTACAATGAGCCTGTATTATTTCTATAATAATTTTAAAGGATATTAGGCATTACAAATATGTCAGTGTACCACAAATCAATAAACAGAATGCTATTATAATCAAAATATCAATGGAGCTTTCAGGGGGAATACAATGAGTTGGTTCTAAAGTTAATATGGAAAACATGAAAATATGCTCTATGTCACCAGTCATAAGAGAATGCAAGTTAAAACCATAAAATATCATCTCATACCTGTTACAATGGCTACATACATTCAATAAAGGGTTATTATCTAAAAATTTTTAAGAATTCATACAACTCAGCACCTCAAAAAAGCAGAACAATTTAATTAAAGTTCATCTGGAATAATAAACATATTGTTATAACTAGAAATTTTTTTAAAAAACAAAAAGAGAGAAATGAGAGGACACAAAGCTCAGCAGGCATTAAAATCCACTGCCAGAACCACAATAATTAATGGAACTATGTGGGAAGTGACCCATGAGTATATAGATACATCAATTCAAAAAAGAAGAGGCCAGAAATAGACACAAATGCTTATGAAAATTTCTTGCTGAATAAAGATGGCACTTCAACCCAGTGGGAAATAACAAATCCTTTAATAAATGGTATTGGGACAACTGGATTGCCAGCATGGGGGGAAAAAAGAACTGAAGCAGTCATTTGCTCCCTACCCCAAATAAACTCCAGGTGAATCTAGGTATTAATAATAAAATAAAAACTGTTCAAGTATGAGAATAAAGTATGAGAGAATATGAGAGTATTTTATACTTTGGAATGAAGTCTACATTTTTAAGCAATATTGCAAAGCCCAGAAACTATAAAAGAAGTCATTGATGTATTTAACTTGATGAAATTAGAAATTTTCTACATGGCAACAAGTATCATGAGCAAAGTAAAACAGAAAAACTATTGACTGGAAAAATACCTGCATAATAAGTGTCAGGAGGTTAACTTCCTTTATATATATATAAAGATATACAGCATAGTATATCTAATACATAATAGTGTTGAATTTAAAAAATAATGAAGTGCTATAAAATGGTAAAAAATGAAGTTAGTGTGATTAATGCTACAGAGAGATAGCAGGAAAAGGGGCACAGGAAAGCTAGGACTGGGGTAGAGGCATTTAGAAGCAGAAGCCTTCAGTGGGAGGGGACATTGAATGTCTTGAGTAGACCAGGAAGCAGTTATGCAGCCATCTGGGGGAAGAACAACCCACAGCAGGTACAGCAAGTGTAAAGGTCCTGAGGCCAAAGGGCATCTGATATGTTCACAGAGCAGAAGGTGACAGATGTGGCTGCAGATGGTAGAAGATGCAGTCATAGCAAGTAGGAAGAGGGCCCATGGTGTAGGGTTTTCTAGGCCAATGTAAGGGCTGCCTTTACCTAGGAGTGAGCTGGAGCCCCTGGAGGACTTTGAACAGAGACATAACAAGATCTGTCTTACAAGCATTATGTTAAAATACCTCAACAGATGATTGGATAAAGAAGATGTGGTGCACACATACAAAGGAATATTACTCAGCCATAAGAAAAGATGAAATACTGCCATGGATGGATATTGAGAATATCATCATGCTAAGTGAAATAAATCAGATAGAAAAAGGCAAGCACCATAACATTTCACTCATATGTGGGATGTAAAACTGAAAGCAACAAATGGACAAGCAAAAGAAACAAAATCTCATAGACACAGACAACACTATGGTGGTTACCTGAGAGAAAGGGATTGGGGGGGGGGGTAGTAAAGGATAAAAGAGGTCAAATATATAATGACAGGAGATTTGATTGGAGGGTAAACATACAATGTAGTATACAGATGATGTATCATAGTATACGTAGTGATGTACACTTGAAACCTATATAATATTATTAACCAATGTCAACTAGTAAATTTAATAAAATACATGAATACATACATAAATAAATGCAAGAGAGGACGTCAGGAGGCTAGCTTAGTAATCTAGGCATTACAGAGTGATGGTGTGGTTCATGGACCCAGCAGTGGATGTGTAAGGAAGCGATATGATTTTATGATATGGCAGTATATGACATGTACACCTGCCAGATTTACAAATGGTTTGTAGGATGTGCTAGAAACTGATAAGTCAAGAAGGACTTTGGAAGATGGGACTGCCATGACTGGAGAAGGAGGTTTGGAAAAGAAAGAAATTTGCAGGGGATAGTTTCCGTTGTAAAATGTTAATTTTGAGATTCTACATAACACCCAAATGGAGCTGCCCAATGCACCGTTGTAAGCCCAAATCTTGACTTCAGAAAGAAGACCAATAAGAGATAAAAATTAGGAGTCAGGGAAGTGACATTTGAAAGCATGAGACCCGTCAATGGGCCACTAGTTAACAAAGCCACAGTTTCCGTCCAGATCTCCTTGCCCTTGGCCTTTTCCATGGGGGATTTGATCTGAAGAACTGACTGTATTCCTTATTCTTTGTTTGGTTTATAAAATAATTAATTTCTGTTCTTCTTTTTTTTATTGTTGACACTATTACAGATGTCCCCCATTCACCCTCTTTGACCTCCTCCATCCAGCTCCTCCCCCAGCTGTTTGACCTTCACCACATTGTTGTCTGCATCCATTGGCTATGCATGTATGTTCTTTGGTTAGTCTCTTCCAGTCCCTCCCACCTCCCTACCTGAGATCTGTCTGTTTCATGTGTCCATGCCTCCAGTCCTATTTTTGTTCCTCGGTTTATTTTGTTCACTAGATTCTACCTGTGCATGAGAGCATGTGGTATTTGATCTTTCTCTGACTGGCTTATTTCACTTAGCATAATATTCTCCAGAAGTTTTTTGTTTTGTTTTGTTTTTTTAAATAGAAAAAGATTTCCTGTTCAATTAAAAAAGTGAAAACCAGATAATAAACATCAAAAATGAAATGTACCCTATAATTTCATCAGCCATAAATTATCACTTAACAACCATTTGATTTCTTTTCAGACTCTTGCCAATTTAAAGTATATATTTTGTCTGTCACACAATGCCCCAAAAGTATGTTGATTTTTGCCTTCTTATTTTATAGAGATACATGTGGGGGGAAATGGGGGCACTTTGGAAAGCTCACCTAGACATTCGGATCCATCCATACAGATACCACAAATGCAGGCTTTCTGCCCAAGGGCACTTCATTTTGCATAAGGATGATCATTCTGGGTAGTCACTCTGCTCTACATCTGTTGAGTAGACATGAAGCCTGGTTTTCTAGTGCGTACCTTGGGCACCTGGTGTATAAACAAATAAATGGGCACTTTGCTGGTGTCACGCCGTCTTGCATATAATATGTCTCCCTGCCACGGGGCTGCCAGCCTTTGCCATAGTTGGGTAAGTGAGAGGCTGTTTCTGTGGCAGCAGGGAAGTTATTTCCTCTATCCAAACTGTGAGGTTCAGGAAAGGTTATACAGCAGCAGTTTCACAGTGGAAAGAGAAAATTGTCTCAGACAAAAGCAGAAAGAGAAAAACAACCCTGGGAATTCATTTTGTCTTTTGAGCTCCCAGAACATCTCATTCAGAGAGGAGCTGTCATCTTTCTATTCCTGATCAAGTATGAAACTCAGAACTAATGGCCTGCCTGCCTTTTCCCTGAATTTCTTAGAAAATGTGAGGCCCAAAGAGGCCCCCCAGGGAGCATCTGCTCCAAATACTGATTAGCAAAAGGACAAAGGGTGAGGGGCAAAATCTGCTGGCCCATCTCCTACTCCGTACACCTTCCCCAGTTCTTCTAGCTGCTCCTGTCAGGGTAGGTGAAACTGGGGTCCCAGGGACCCCAGAGTCATCATTTTCACCACTATGGAGGTCAGGAATCTCTTAAGACAATGACCTTAGTGTCACACCTCAAATCTGATCTTGAGCAAATCATTTAATTTCTGCCAGACTCGGTTTCCACGCCTAAAAATGGAGATGATAATACCCACCTGTCAAGTCTGTGGGGCAAGACCAAACAAAATGTCTGCAAAGCCCCTGGCTCATAGTTGCATCCTTTTGGGGACCTCAGGAGAGCATCTGGCAATGTGCTTCTCCCTCAGCATCTTCAATAATGCTCCAGAAAAGGAATCACAGGTCATTCCCTTGACAATTGCAGTTAATCCTAAAATAGACGTGCTATTAAGTGCAAAGTCTCAAAGCCACAGAGCAAGGCTTAAGGAAGGTTCAAAATAAAAATGACCTGTGGTAAGAAGTTTAATTGGGAAAATGTAAGTAACTCTCTTTGGGGGGGAAAGTGTACATGCACATGCTCTCTGAAATTGCCTCCACAGTAACAGTCAGTGTGGAGGAAGGTGTGGGGGTGGCTTAGGCCTAGGAAAGAGTTCCTGTCCTATGAGTCTGAGAGGATTCCTAGGATTAGAACTGCTCCTCTGGTCCAGACAGGGCCTCCAGAAGAATGCACATGGGTCCCAGAGGACCACCCAAGAGCTCTGCTATTGTGAATGGCTTCATCAGATAATCTTGCTGACAGCTCACAGAGTCTTCCCCAGAAGAAATGGGAAAGCATGAGATAAGCAATCTTATTCTTTTCTACTTAGGCATTGTTAGAATATACACAGTGGAGAGCAGTTGTAAATTAAAATTTTCAATTTAAGTAAAGATCTGAGGTTAGCTCTTTGCTTCTCATTTGGTTCTGGAGTTAGGGATTTTTTCTGTCTGTGAGCTCTGTATAGGGTTCTTTCCTGGCTACCTGGTAGCACTTGGAGAGTGTTCAGTGTCACCTTCTACTGAACACTTTGCAGAAATCTAGGAGGAACTTCAGGCTGTGACTAGACATCCAGTGGACTCCCCAAAGAAGCTTAACTCAACCTGGACCCCCGAGTCTTTTCAGATGCCTCATGAAGAATATTCAGCTGACACTCAAGCTGTCTCAGAACAACTAGCGAAGAACCTTGATAACTTGACTCTTAACCCTAGTACCAACTTTCAGTCTCTTCCACCAGAATGTTCACCTCAACAGCAGGACGGAGGGAAAAGCTCCCAGGGGCTGGGGCTGGGGCTGGGGCTGAGTCAAGGCACACGCTATGAGCAGAGACGTGGAGTAAGGACAGTGTTGAGTGCTCAGAAAGAAAGGATGTGAAAGATGTTGCAAATTATTAGATACAGCACCTGGTCTCTGCTTCAAAAAGACCCAGAGGAGAGAAAACTTGAGCTTGAAGCAAGAGCCAGAAGATTCCGATGTAGCTGTCGTTACTGCTATTATCATGGAGATCCTTCTTATGATATCCTCATGGAGAATAATTATGACAAGGAGTTGGTTTAAACATAAATCTTACTCTTGTACTTTTTTCTTGGTAATTTTAAGGTCATCAGGCAGCAGTTTGGGAAAGCTCTCTATGCTAGGATAGACTGTAGACCGATATTTTGATAACATGTGATCGAAGTTCTATGATGTCTTTTTCTTGGATCTTTTCCTTGTCTACCTTAATGCCAGTGACTGAAAGGGATATCTAGAATTAGAAGCAAGTAACTTGTACAGAAGGAAAAAGGGAAAAGGGGGGGGGGGGACGGGCGGGGAAAATGGGTGGTTTGGTTCTGAAAAAAAGAAAAAAATGGGTGGTTTGGTTCATGCATAATAATTGCAGGGTGCATTAACTAGATTCTCTGCTTTTCAAAAATTTAAATTGTAACAAGTTTTTTTCATGTGCTATTTCAGTTTTTAGTAGCAAATGTATACATAGGATGTCTTATTAAAACTTGAGACTTTTTTAAAAAGTTTTTAAAAATTAAAAAAAAATAAAGTAAAGACTCTAGTTTCAAGAAAATTTCTACAGATGAGTATCAAATGCCTAGGGTACGAATAAGGGCTAACTCCTTAACAGGGCATGCTAGGCATCTGCACCCCTCCTTTGCATGCTCCCCAGAAGCAACCTGAACTTTATTTAGGGGGTGTTCCATTAACCTTACAGCAAAAGAACCACAGCAAGTCCTTCTGATATCAGTGTTCTCATCAATGCATTGTTAATTAAATAGCAAATGTCAGAAATTGCTTTTCAATAATAGAATTAGCGACTTGTTGATTAACATGATTCATGGTTAGAAAATGCATCCTAATTGATAAAAAAAAAAATAATGGTGTTTAAGATCTGTGGTCTGGATAAAATATTTTAGAGACATTTCCCAAATCTTTTATCATCAGGAATTAAGAATCTTGCACCCTGAGGAAGAAGTGTCCAATGGTCCCATATCCAGCCATTGTTTGGTAAGCTTTCTGGTTGCCAAGGCCAATCCTAATGCTAACTGAATCCAACCTCGGCAATGTGACAGTAACTTTCTCAAGTGAATATTCAGGTGAAGATGAGGTGAGAAACTGAAGTGGCAGAGAGCTGAACTTCATTCCAGAAGAGGTTTCTGGGCTATTTTTGTCCTTGCTGCTTGCTAATGAATGTTCATGTAATAATTGTCTGCAGGGGTGGCAGAGTTTCGTCTGAGACTTATTTTACTAAAAAAAAATTTTAATGAGATTTATTTTTATTATACCAAGGTTGTTAGGGGGTGTCCACTGAAATCTTCCAAAACCATCTCTGAGGTTAATTTGCAATACGGCACCATCACAATGGCAGTGCAGCTAGTTTCCTTTGACAAGTTTCTAGAGAGTGAATATTGGCCTGGGTGAGTCAGGACGTGACAATGCGCCTGATGAGAGAGAAAGAGCACAGCGATGTTGCATGGCAACCGATGGACAGATTTCTAAGCACTTACAAGGTACCCTTTAGAGACATCTAGAAATAAATAGAAGGGACTTGATAAGAGGCTGATGAGCTTCCACAGAAAAGCTAGCTAAGGCCCAAACATTTTTAGTTTTGGCATCAAAAGCAAAATATAACTTCATTTCCTGGAAAAAAAATAGTTGGGACAATCAAGAGCAGTGGTCTTGATCCAAATCATGGCTTCTGTAAGATTTAATGGGGACATAGTTCCTTTTCCTCTATTAGATTTATAAAAAAGTTTTCTCTACAAATTCTGGTGATTTGGTGTGCTTTATTCCTGGAAGGTAGAGGAGTGGGGTGGGGGGTGTAAAGCTTCTTGTGCCAAAGTCTTGCCATGGGGCCCCTCTGGCTGGTAGGATCACATAACAACCACTGAGAAGACTGGGGGTGTGGGTAGTATTAGATTCCCATTTCACCTCAAGAGGCCATTTTTAATGGGGTGACTGATCAGGAGCACAGCCACCCCATGAAAAGAGAAAATTTACATGGGGCTTTAAGATGGGGACCTCACTACCCGCCATTAACAGTAGGATCATCCTACTTGCCTGTGTCCTAGGAGGTAAAGTGGAAAGTTGGATAAGTCAACCAGCAAATAGGTACTGAGCTTGTTTTTAGTCCAAGCACTGGGCTGGGCACTGTGACCAAGTCTTGGTATGAATAGCCTTGTTAATAGCAAATGCAAAATAAAGCATGTTAGTACAAGCTATAAGTCAAATGGGGGGCAAAATCCCAGGCCCTTAGGAGTCAACATTTGTTATTCTATCCAGTTTGTTAGTACCAATAAATAGAACATTTTCAGGTTTCATGTTTACTACTCCTGAGCCTTGATGTTCCCAAATTCTCTTTCTCCCTTCCTTTTTCTTTTCAGTAATAATAATTTTTAAAAAATTGATCAGCTAATATGTTCCAGACAGTTGTGTTAAATTCTGAGAATACAGAGATAAAAATACAAGTTATGGCCTTTCACACTTCATGATCTTGTGTGTGTGCACGAGCATATGTGTGTGCAGTGGTAGAGAAACATAGATAGACAGACAACACACAACTTGATTAAAAAGATAGAATAGTGAGGCCTCAGGTAGCTCAGAGGAGACACATCAAACTCAGAAAACATGTTGAAGGTAGAAGGACAGTCTTGATGCCACTTGAGCTGATTCTTGAAGGACAAGCCAAGTGGACGGAGTGAAGGAGCAGGGTCAAGGGCATTAGAGTAGGTTGGCAGCATGTGTAAGGTTGTTGCTGACAGCAGAATGCTGAGGGGCTTCCGGGGCAGTCAGCTTTTGGCAGCGGGGCACAGGATGAACTGCAGGCACAGGGGCATGCAAGGCTGGGAGGGTGGCAACAAAGGAAGCTGAACCTTTAGGCTCAGCCCAGATCACAAAAGAAATTGAATTTAATTCTGAAGGTGGAAGAAAATCAAAGGATAACAAACTTTGTTAGAGGAGGGCAAGGACACAGGCTGCAGTGGGGAAGAAAGACAAAGACAGGCCATGGCAGTGGTTAACAGAGTGATTCTTAGAATTCATACTGGTATCTTTACCCATAATGTGTGTACCCCGATAAGTAGTCTATAATTAAGATTAAGTTGTAGTCTCATTATTCTCTAACTCTGATTCCCACATCAAGGAATGCTGTTTATCATTCTTAGTCAATCATGTTGCTGACTGGCTCCCCACCCATTGCTTCAACAGTTCTTCAATAGTTCTGCACTTCAGGGAGAAGGTGAACACCACTGGGATGGAAGAAATCACACATAGCTCAGCTCCAAATTTCAAATTGACTTAAAGTCCATAGTGAAGGTAATAATCTTAGGTTTTGTTGAGTGACAAGGCATTTTCTAAATCCTAAAACTTTCCCTCTAAATAAGAAGCAACAGGTGGATCACAGAGAAGGGAAGGGCTTGAATAGAGCAAAACATTTGAAAGGCGGAAAGGAGAGAGGGCAAAAGATCAGATGCAAATATCCTGGCTTATCTTGTAGGGTAGAAATGTGCAGAGGGGGTACAAGAAGCCCACTATTATGCTTTGAGAAACTGAAGACACTGGGGTTCTGGGTCAGAGGAGACTTCAGGGCGCTCAAAGAAGTCCTGCATTGGACAGTGGCCCTGCACTGGGGGCCTTGAGGGGCAACAGAGCAGCTGTATCCAAGTGGAGTTAGTGGCCCCAGTGGGCCACAGCCTACAGTGCCACATGTAGGGCTCCAGGAGGACCCATAAGTAGGAGATAAGGGGGTGTTAAGCAAACTGCTAGCCCAGAGGGAGCCCGGACATTGACAATAGTGTGGGAATTGAGGTGTGGGATGGGCAGAGCAGGGCAAAGAGGGAAAAGTTGGAACAACTGTAATAGGATAACAATTTTAAAAATAAGTTAATTAGGAAAAAAATATGCTCCAAATTAGTAGATGTCATAAGATCCTCAAAAATGTAGGTTTTCAAATTAAAAGGCTGAGGACTCACTTACTTTACAGCGTGGGAGGCAACAAACTGTTGCCATGGAGGCTGACATGCTGTCTTGAAACCTTGGTTCCATCGCTGACTAGCTGTGACCTTGGGAAGAAGTTATTTATATGTTTCCTTATCAGTAAAATGGAAGTAATAATCATACCCACTTCATAGGCTTGTTATAGATACTAAATTTGCATCTAGAAAGTTCTTGGAACAGCTTCTGGCCTACAAGTAGTGCCACATAAGTGTTTAACAATCACACCTCGGTCTCAGAACCTCGAACTCCTGAGGGACTTATGTTGGAAAAGAGGGTCACATGTGAAATGATGATTTGAAATAAAAACTGTAAACTTCTTGTTCAGGCTTCTTCTGAATCTGCACAGGTCCTTTGGCCCTCAGTGCCCTTCTTGCCCCCTTCATCTCTCTGTCTCCACGGTGCACATAAGATTGCTTTGTCTGTTTCTCACACAAAGGAACAGTGAAAATTAATGAAAATGCCTGTGAAGTGCTTTAAATTCCTTGAATGAAAAGTAGATCATAAATAAAAGGTGCCATAATTTTTGAAGCACTTTTTTGCAACCTTAACATTCAACTGTTCATCATTGCTGTGTTTCTTCCAGCTGAAAAAAAAACAGAGAGTGATAGCAATCAAAAATGCAATGTTTGAGCTTTAAATATCTCATTAAATTTAGATCTGAATGGCCTACAGTATGCTTTTGATGTATTTGATGGTATATATATGTATATTTTAACTATGTTTTATTACAATGGTGATAACATTCTATACATGAAGAGGAATTTTAGACCGGAATCCAGAAAATTAATCTGATATCTATCTAAAAATAGTTTCTTTTTTTTAATGTCCTTTTCTCTGTTTTTAAAAGTTCACCACTTGTTCATTTGTCTTACCAAGATGTTATCTGAGAAACTAAAATCTTCTTGTAAAGGCTGGATAGAACTCACAGATATACAAGTGTTGATAACACTAAAGGTGCCACTTGTATCAACATATCACAGCATTCAAAATTTTAAGGATCCATTGTATTAAATGCATAGAAACCACATGTATGTATTTGTAGGAATTTTGTGAATTAACAAACATCCAAAATGCAGGACTAATGAGGATGACATTTAGGCTTTGAGGCAGAGCTAAATTCAGGTTTATAAAAGATTGGTCAGCTGTTTCATGCAGATGTTGTTTTAATCTAGTGCTATGATCATTTCATCATACAAGCATGTTTCTTGAAAAGGCAAGAAATTTGAAGCTTGGGGTATTTTAGAAGGGTTAGTTCCTATGATCCATGTAGATGCACATATGAATTACATCCAGCTAGGTCCACTCCCATGATCTAAAGCAATGTTTCAAATTGAGTCATGATCTGTTCCTGGGCTCTGAAATCACCTTGTGAATTGAAACCACATTTAAAATAATAGAAGATAATAGAATACACATCATAGTCATGTATTGCATGTTTGAAAGAGGATGCCTTGTTCGGTGTGTGTGTACAAAGCAAGGGGACCCTGAAATAGGAGGTATTCCCCCCAGCCTATGGTTGGGGGAAGGAGGAGAAACAAATGATATAGCTTTAGATACTTTTCACAACAATGGCAAAGTGATAGCCAAGTCTTCCCTGAAGGGAAGTGGGCCACTGCCCCTGGGCAAAAGGCTTATGTGACTTTCAGGACGCAAACTGACTCTGACAGAGCTTGGGGAGGCTGAGGCCCCTGCATCACTTGGTTACTCTAGCCTGACTAAAGATGGCAGCTGACTGAATGCTAAAGATACAGGGGATCAGGCGAATATAGCTCATTGTAGGAAGAGCCAAATATGAAGTCATGTAGGAAGTTCTGGGCTAGGATTTCAAATAAGGTTCATCTGAAAGAGAAGATTCTGTCATACTGCCTTTAGGAAGGGAGTAGCTACATCTGTTCCTCTGAGGATTCGGCCCTGGGGCCCTGGAAGATAGGAGAGGTAGCAGCCGTGCTGAGCTGTAGTAGGAAGAGGCAGCCATGAAGGATTCGGCCATGGGGCCTGAGAGAAAAAGCAGCGATGCAGTCTGTAGTCAGATTTCCACCATGCAGCCAAGTGTAGTAAGGAAACACAGCCAAGAGGGAGAGAACAGCATGCTGCTACTCTGATCATTCAGGCTCCAGCGGACTCTGAAGCTACCAAGGGCTCTGCCTTGAAAGAGGCTGATCCGCTGCCTCTCAGACCTGGACTCTTGGGACTCTGGATGTACAGAAGAAGTCACTCTCTTGGGACCTGTGCCTCCCCAGTACTCTACCAGGTATTCCTGGACTACTACATAGAGGGTGAGGACAACATACCCCAGATCCTGAAGAAAAGAGCTGCTGGGAGAGGATGGTGATTCTGAAACCCACAAGTGTACATTCCAGAGGGGATGGAGAACTGTCTGCACAGCCGGCTTAAGGACAGATAAGGATGTGGGGAACTTTTGTTGTTTTTGGCTTATAGCCTGGGGAGCAAGGGAAATACTGAGTCTCATGGGAGAACATGGCTTCAAGCAGGAGTGCTTCCAGCACCCCCTGAGGTTGAAATACTATAAACATAACCTTTTTTCTCTCAACACTAATTATTGGGTCATGAACCAAGGTGCCACATGCACAGGCCCTGATTTGCTCAGTTACATGTGTAGGGGTGTGTGTGTGTGTGTTAGATTATGACACAAAATGGTCTTTTATGGTAAGTCAATAAAATATATTTGAAAGCCACTAATCCAGGTTAATATATGCAGAGTTCTCACCCAATATAAACTATTAATAATGAGAAATTAATACAAACCTAATGGAAAATAAATTTCAATAAGTTTCATAGACCTTGAAATTATTCATAACCTCTCAACTAGTTATTTCATTTTTGGATATCTCTCTTAAGAAAATAATCCAAAATCCAAACAAAGACTTTTTTTACACAAAAATATTCATTGCATTGTTATTCATTATACTGGGAACCCCAAACAGCTTAAATGCTCAATAACATAGAAACATTAAGTGAATTTTAGAATACAAAAACGGTGTCATCATTTAAAGCATATTTTCAGAGGATTTATAATGATATAGGTAATTCTTATGAAATAATATTAAGTTAAAAAGAATTCAAATTGCCTACACCCTCTAGTCTGAAGATGTTCAAATATTTACTAGAATTAAAAAATGTTAAAATAGTTCTCTTCTGAGGGGTTGAGTTGTAGGTGATTTTTATTCTCTGGTTTCCAATTTTTTTCTATATATTTACATGTGTGACATATCTAATGTCTAGAGGGGAAAAAAAGTGTTTCTTTAAAAAAATATATGCCCTAACCCCAGGATAGTTAGTGTATTTTCTCATCATCTAGGTAATAGTCATTGTTTGGTTTTAAAAGGATGCCATCTCAATTGACCCCACCTATTAGGCCAGAGAGAGTAATAGTTCCCTTCTTTTAAATGCATTTTCATAGTATAATGACTTTCAAGATTCTATTTCACATTTTTCCTGGGAGATTCACACAAAAGCAACAGCACATGGGTTGGGGCTTCTTATCTTCCAAGCAGTATTTGCATAGGTACTTCCCTTTTCTCAACACCAGCATCTTAGTTTCCTATCCTGCTATAATAATCACCACTTACCTGGTGGCTTGAAACAACACAAGCTGCCCTGGGTGGTGTGGCTCAGGAGACTGAACACCAGCCTGTGAACCAAAGGGAAGCCAGTTCAATACTCAGTCAGAGCACATGCCTTGGTTGCAGTTCAGGTCCCCAGTTGGGGACACGAGAGAGGCAACCACACGTTGATGTTTCCCTCTCTTTCTCCCTCCTTTCCCCTCTCTCTTAAAATAAAATAAATAGAATCTCAAAAAGAAAAAAAAAAAAAAACCAAACCAAGTTTATTATCTTATACTTCTAGAGGTTAGGAATCCAAGATGGTTCTCACTGAGCCAAAATCAAAGTGTCATCTGGCCTGTAGCATCTTCACCTTTTTCTCTGCTTCTGTTTTCACATTACCTTCTCTTGTTTCTGACTTTCCTACCTCTAACTTATTTAGGATCCTTGTGATTACATTGGGCCCACCCTGATAATCTCAATATCCTTAACATAATGACATCTGCAAACTCCCTTTTACCACGTAAGTAACATATTCACAGGTTCTGGGGATTAGGACATGGATGTCTTTCAGTGCCATTATTCTACCACCATCAGGTTTGACAGAACAGCTTAAAACTGGGCATTCATTTCTCATGCATTACAGACCTAGTGGTCTGAAAATTACAGTGCCCAATTAGCCCTCCCTAGTGTGGATAGACCCGTGATTTTCCACTAGGGGGCAACATCCATTAGTAACACAGTCTGTCATTCAGTTGAGATGGATCCGAGCTTTACCATTATTCTTCAAATATTCAGCATCACAAATGGAGACAAGGGACAAGGTGCAAAAGCACATAAATATATGCTAGACGCCCAGCTGGTCACCATCGCAATTCCTTTCTACCCTACTCTCTTAGGTTATTGTTAGGTAGAAGGCAAATGAGCCAAAGAGGGGATATTGTGAGCTCAGAAAATTAAGAAGTTAATAACAATAATTTTTTAAAAATCTTAACATACTCACAAGTTTCCTGTGAAAATGAAAATAAAATGTCAGAGGCTATACTAATTTGCTTTTATTTTTATTTTATAAATTTTTAAGTTCCAAAAGTAATTCCACATTGAAAAAATTAGTAAATACATTAAGCAATAATAAAAATGTTTTTATGTCATATTCAAAGCTGAATATGAAACAACTGTCAGTTTTATTTAAAACCCTTTTACTAAGTTGTGGATTGAGAACATTAAAATTAATTTAAACAACTAAATTAAACTTCAAAGCAGTAAGAACTTTAGGTTATTAGTTTAACTATCTTTACACCTTCTATTTTAGTTTGTTTGCTTTAAACTCAATAGTGTGCTACTTTCAACAAATTAATTTCAGCAATTTAATTCATTTAGAGTCACAGTTTTCTCCTGGTTTAGGAAAACCCTTCCATCCTACCACTTTCCTTTATAACCACCAGTGTTTTTCCCACTTTCCTTCAAAGATGATAAATGAACTAAAATGCCAATATTCATTCCCAAGCCAATGAACCTTTTCTTTTAATTCTTCAGTGTGAACCATAAAGTAAAGAAATTTCATCCTTTTCCATCTGACTCTTCATTTCCTTTAAGCCTTTTCTTCTCAATTTATTATCCTGCCTGAAATAGTCAAGCCTTCTCCCCATTTGCTGAATTTCTGCCCATCCACTCAAAGCTCAGCTTAAACACAGCCTCTTCCCTAAAGCCTTGGGGACCCACATAGGCCAACGCTCATCTCTCCGTTCTCTGAGTTTCTCCAGAATTGATGAGCTACTCCAAGTCTGACACTTAAACACCAATCTGTATTTTCATGCAGCCTGGCATTATTTTCCTCATCTTTAACAGCTAAGGGGGCCTCAGGCCAGAGAGGTCAGGCCACTGTCCCAGATCTCATAGGACACCCAGGAGCACCATTGGCTTCAGCCAAGTCTCCAGATCTTTCCCAGTGCTTGCCTCTTGTTTCATCATGTTGTCTAAAACAGGTCTTGCTGTTTGATAATGGGCTTAACCCTTCAAACATATGTATCTTATATACTAGACACTTTAGAAACTGCTTGAAAGTAGAGATCACATTCGTTCATGCAAAGTACAGCAAATGTATATTGAGCTCCAACTCTTTGCCAGGTACTGTGCTAAGTGCCAGAAATGTCAGGACAAGTTAAGATGCTCATCACCTTTAAAGTTCATAGAGTCTGTCATAGAACAGAGAAGTAAACCGGCAATGACACTGCAGTGTGGAACCAAAGGCAGTGGTCAGACAACTTAGGGTTGGAAAGTCTTTCCAAAGGAAAAATCCTCCAACTGAGGCTGAAAGGCAATAAAAGCAGAAGGAAAGAGAGTTCTCATTCCTTCAGTAGGTACTTTGTGTTCAACATGAACCAGGTGTCACTCATACATCACCTCGTTTAATCCTCCCAGCCACTCTAACAAAGATGTGGATGTGGAGAGGGCAGAGAACACCAGACAGGTATGATTCACTTACTGTGTTTCAGCATTCGTTATCAATACTAGCCAAACTTCGCTATTTCATATACTTTCCATATGTTAATCATTTCATGGTTATAACAACCCTTCAAGGTAAGTATTGTACTGCAGTTACCTTTAGCAATCAGTAAAGTAAGCACAGAAAAGCTAAGTAGCATTTCTGCAGCCACACAGTGAGTAACTGGATTTACAGACAGCAGGCAGTCTGGTTCCAGAGTCTGTGCTCGTAACCACCACACTATGTGACCTCGACCAGATGATTTTTTTCAACCCTTGAATATTTTTATTGGCAAATATAAGTTGTATTCTTACTAAAGATACCTACAATTTAAACTTGTGCAAAATGTAAGCCATCTTTTTCACACTTCCCTTGACATAACTTCCAGTGTTTTTGGTGAGTTTTGAAGCTAAATATTATTATGCCCATTTTACACATGGAAAAAGTAAGTCTTAAAAATATGAAGTAATTTGCTGAAGACCACAGAGTTGGTTGGTGAAATTCTGGCATTCAGAACTAAATCTTTCTAGCTCTACCATGTGTGTGGGAACTACAATCCCATGGGGTTAGTGCAAAGAAGAAACCTGAGCTTATGACCAGCATGTGCTCCATAGGCAAAATCAAGATGGCCTTTTCTTGTTGGTGATGCTCAAAGGAGGTAAATAATCCTATTGGCCTTTTGGGAAGGTCATTCTGGTGACAGTTTGAAGATGGGAATATCAGAAACCAGGACCTGGAACAAGGCAGTGTTAAGGATAGATAAATACTCATGATCTTGGTGGAATGAAGCGATGGACTTTATCCCAGTGAGGGGAAGTGCTCCAGAAGGAAAGCTTGATCTGAGATCTGACAAATGAGGAATGGACAAGCATCCGGTGAGAGGGAATAGCATAGACAAAGGCTGTCAGAAGGAAGGGAGCAGGATGCTCATGGGGAGTGGTTGGTAAGAATGTAAAATCAATAGTCTTTTGAGAGGCAATTTGGAAATTGGTATGAAAATTTTCAGTGTGCATACTCTTCAACCCAGCAAACCTCTTTTAGGTTTCTAACAAAGAAAAACTACTTGCGTGTGGGCACAAAGTAGCATCAACCTGTTGAAGAGTGCAGTGTTTGTTATAACAAAACTCTGGAAACAGCCTATGAGCCCGTAAACATGGAAATGGTGAAGTAAAGTATAGAACATCATCTTATAAAACACCAGACAGCAATTAAAAGGAATAAAGTAGACAAAGTTATGGCAGCCTAGAAGACTGTCATCTAGAAGACTTTGTGGCTAAGGAGAAAAAGAAGGTTATTGGCAACTCTGTTCCAAAAATATCCCAGTTATCCCAGCTCCCATCACCCTCAGGTTTGGCCTCTGCGTGGGGGCAGTGGCAAACCAGGACCAATCCTTCCTGGGCATGGAACACGCTTCTTTCAGATAACTAGAGTGAAAGGCTCTTTTGTGAGCAACGTTTTCACTGTGTTCAGACTGAGGAAACAGTACACTGAAGTATCCGTTAGGGGGCCTGACATTGTATTAATTTTCTATTAATAAACCCAGGCTTCTCTGGAGGCACCAAGGTAAGCTTGATTAACGTTCTCTTTCAAATGATCCCCAAGTGGTAGCACTTTTGCCTGTAGTTCAAAGTCTAGTGCAGGTTCTAGTCAAATGGTTGCCAGGAGATAGCAGGAAAGCCACCTCCCTGTCTCTCTGCCTTGGCAACATGCTGTTATTTCCCAATCCATCTTCTTTCTGCAGGAGTCTAGATTTCTGAGAGTAGTATAACACCCTTAATTGTTTAGTTAATCTTGTAGAGAGAAAAGAACACTTGTAACCTTCTTTTTGCACAAAGAGGTCTCCTCATGTGCTCTGTGTTTTTGACTGTAGCTGCCATCATTCCTTTCTGTCCTCTCAAGGCTTCAGTGAGACAGTTCTGGAAGCAGAGATAAGCTTTGAACCTTGAAAGTGCAGTATCTCACTTCAATGGTGACTCTCAAATAGGAGACAAGAGCTTTGTAATATTTTCCTAACTTAAGAGCAGAAAAACATGTTGAACACAGGGTTGATGGGAATGGGGCTCACTAAGTGCTTCAGTTGCCTCAGTTTCTCCATCTATAATAAAGTGATATAGCCCCTTGTAGGTTACTGCAAGGATTATATGATGAGTGTATGTATATAAAGCTCTCAGAACAATGCTCAACAAATGTTAGCAAGTATTATTGTAAGTAAGATTTACTCCCATTTATTTACCATGAACTTTAATCAAATTTACAGGGGGAAAAACTGAAACATAAATTGTTAGGGTTGTTTCCTTTGTAAGTGACCACTCCGGTTGGCTTATGTATAAAGGCATTGTGCTGGCTCCAAGCTGACTTTTCTTCAGACAGAGCTGGCTCTGAGAGCTTAAAGAAAGTTATCAGGATTTGCCCTCTCTCCATTATTTGCATCTGTTTTCTTTGTTTGCTTTTCCTTCTGACTGAGCAACCTCCTTACATCTGCTGTCCCAGCAGAAAGAGGGTTTCTCTTTCCCAAAATGTCCCACAAGGATTTCAGGCTGGGTGTCATTGGACTAACTGACATATGTTTATTTCTGAGCCAATCCCTGTGACCAGGAGGACAGGACACACAGATTATCGTGAACTGGTTCTTAGCTCCACCCCTGGAGCTGGTAAAGGGAGGGGGTGGCCAAGGGGGTCTAGGGACACGGGATTAACCCTACCTGAATGGCATCCACTGCAGCTGGGGGCAAGGGACTCTCCAAAGGGAAGCCAGAGTGCTATGGAGAAGAAAGACATGCCAGCCAGGCCAAAATAACATGTGTGATGCAATATCACTTCTAGTTCATATCTCATATATGTTAATGAATATATGAACATTTTACATAGTTTCAGTCTAGTGAGTATTAACAAGAGATAAATATCAGACTTCTTTACAGTTGATTAAAAATTCAGATATCCAGGCTCCAACTGCAGGAATTCTGATTCAGTAGTCCTGGAGTGAGGATCAGTTCTTTCCATTCTTTGAAACCTTCCCAGGTAGGTATGGTGTAATGTGTAATGTGATAGATCTGTAAGCACTCTTTTGTGTTTATTTTTACTGTTTGCCAAAGAAGGCATGCTTGTTACATACACATCTAGGACTTCAAATACTATGTCTATAAATCTAAAGAAAGATAGAATACCACAAAGAAAGATGAAAAGGAAAGAGCTCCATCCTTATGCTCTGACTACATCTTCTAGAGTGATGGATCCCAGCCCTTTCACACTCATTCAACAGCTCATTGACATTGATTCCTTCAATTACTCCTCTCCGACTCCTCTCTTGGTGTGAGGGGTACAGTGATCAAAGACACCACTACCTGCCCTGAGAAGCTCCTAGATTACTGGAGGGAGATAAAGAAGAACCCAGACATTGACAAAATAATACCATAAGATTTTGATGTATAAAGCTTGCATGGGGTGAGAAGGTACACAGGACGCCATTGGTTGGGGGCATGGAGAGACTGTTGCGTTTACCCATCTGTATCTGCCTCTAGACTCTAAATCCCTTGAGATCAGAGAGAGCGTATATTTTTGTCTTAGGTTTCTCTCAGTTCCCAGGGAGGGTTGGGGAGAGTTACACTGAAGCAAATCCGGGTTTTGTAAGGCCTAAAATCAACGCCATTTTGCAGGCTTTCTTAAAGAAAAATACAGAATTATAAATACATAATTAGATATAAGGGTGAATATGTATTTAGTGTAAGAAAAGAAATAAGGACAAATGACAGGAGGCTTGAAGATCAGTCTTTTAGTATGAGGTGTCTTTAGACAATATCAAAACTGCCTATAGAGAAATACTCCCAACTGCTAACAGGTTTTGATTCCTCACATAAGGGCCCATGTGAGAGAGACCTTCAGGTTTCAATTTTAAGAGCTTCATGATAAATTCACTGCTGATGGAGTATGTCTTCCCCTTCTACTTTCCTGTGCAGTTGGTTTAGGCCAGCTATGCCCCTCCCTTCAGGCCTCAAAGAGGTAGTTGCACCCCATGGGTTCTAGCCCTGGGGTACTATACCATCCTAGCAGCTTCCCTACCCACTGCATACAACTTGGTAAATAGTCCTTTTGTTAAAGTCTCTTAAATTTTCTAATTTAATGTGCCATCAATTTTGCCAGGACTCTGATTGATGCAGAAAGTAAAATGTGTTCATTTATATGACCCATTGGGTAAGCACTCTCTTAGTATTATGTTATGCACACTATTGTATTATGTGCCCCATATTCTGTATATGGTATTATTACTATTATGGGTGTGGTGTATACACTATTTCTAGCTTCTCATTCACTAGCATGAAAGTTGATTATTTCTATTTCTTAGAGGCACATATACTAATATTAATAGAAACCTAAAACACAAAACAGAAGAGGTTCAGTCAGGCCTTCCCACTGGAACAAATCTTTTGAAGGCCTGAGGGTGGTGGGCCATCCCCTTCCAGTCCCTACAGGTGAGCCCCAAAGTCAAATGGGGACTCAGTGGCAACTGAGGTCCACCTATAGCTCAAGGGCTTAGGTTCATATCACAAAAAATGTCCAAAGATAGATCTTGCTTCCCTGCAGCTAGATTCAGGTACTCAAAGCATGTCACCAGGAATCAGTCAATATCTCTGTCTCTCTCTGTCTTCTTTGATATTACACTAAACTTAACACAAGTGACAGTTTATTGTAAAAGAAAGTTGCAATGTTGAACCTGAAACCATGTTGATGAATTTTTTTGTACTCTGTCACATTAAGATTCATTGACCTATCTTGCATTTGGAAACATTTTATAATGTCATTCATTCCAATACTTGGAAAAATATTAGTTCTCTGAATTATGCAGATTTCCCAAAGGTTGACACATTTCATTATAGACTATTTAAAAAGTCACATTCATTAGCATCATTACCAATCTCATCAGAAAAGTCTTTAAGTAGTGGAAAGCCATTGAATTCATAGACATGGATGTAAGTTTTCTCCATAATTCTAATTTTGGAAAGCTTGAAAGCTAGAGTGTTATCATTGGCAAAAAAATATTGTTGGTTTGTTCTGGTAAGCAACAGATTCATTTCGTTAATTTTTAAGAAACTGTCAGATTTCCAAGTCACAATAGCCATAGTTTGTCTGCCAGTTATTCTTTTTCAGGTAAAAATGATATGAAGAAATTGGTTGATTCAGCTTCTAACTCAAAAATTGGTTGGTTCAGCTTCTAAATCAAATAATCACCCAAGTATTTTCCTCAAGATATACATCCTTTGGTATGTAGAAGTTCTTTATGCAAACATCCTATTCTGCCCACAGAACATTAAAAAGGTGAATAACCAAGAGTTGAGATTTAATAAAATTAATAATTTCTACTGCTTCATCAAGGACATTTTTAAGTTAAAATGGCTTTTTAAAAACCTGCAACTGTGTAATGGGCTCTGGGCCATTGCTTTAAATACTGCTGAGGCATCAGAGGTTTTACCCATCCCTGCTTTGATACTGTCAATGCAAATGTCAACCCAGTGTAAAAGGCAAATAATTTTTTGGAATCATTATTTACATAATTATTTACCATCTTTCTCCAGATATTGTCAGGTGCTGGGGAGGCAAGCAGTTGGGTATAACCAAAGCTCAGGTTCTGCCAAGCAGGTACAAGAGAGACAGAGAGGACCAAGGGAGTTGGGGGTGTTTTAAAGAGAAGGCAGAGTAGTACTTGGAATCTAAATTGAGATGGAGGAAAAGGGAGGTGAGAATCAAGTAATGAATAGTGAGAAAGTGGTTTGCTCAATGAAAGGATGGTTTGGTCTAAGTAGGATGGTTGCCATTGAAATATCAGAGGTACTGTAGTTAATCGAGGATTTCAAGCCTCAGTGTTCACCTTGTGACAGATAGTAAGAGTGATAATAATAAGAACAGTAGCTGGCATTTACAGAGGCACCATGCTAAGCATATTACAAATATGATAACATTTCATCTTTATGTCAAATCTATGAGAGAAGCACTATCATTACCTACTATCATTTATTCCCTGGATTTTTTTTTTTAAATGGTAGATTTAAGAGGTTATATACTGTAACCAAAATAATTTTATATTGGAATTGGGTTTCAAACCCAGGTCTGTAGACCTTAGAGCCCATTTATTTCATCATCTCCCAATGGTTTCCTATCCCCAACAATGTTAAGGTATTTGGAAGTCAGGCTTTGTCAGCCTTTGCCTTTATAATGAAAGAATGTTTGCATTTATGAAGTGACAGGAAGAAAACACCATGATGAAAACCCAGACAGGCAGATAAAAGGTGAGCATGCATGGCATTTCTCTTAGAAGTGATGTCATTTCCAATTTTCTCCTGTTGAAGCTGCTTTCATTCAATTCACAGAAACTGGGTTCTTCCCTGCTTGTGTATTCTCAGCTTGATTCCAGTCTGTTTCTTGGTCCATGACATGTGACTCAGTGACATGAGCCTGGAAAAGTGGGACAGACTATTTGCATGTTTGAAATTGAAAATCTTTTTTTTAATAAGATATAGGCAGATGCATTTTCTTCATTTAGAGATAAAACATATGTTTTGAATAAGAACAGATTACATTACTGATTCATAAAAGTTTGACATCTCTAAAGTTCAATTATCTTTTTTTTTTAAAGAGTTTATTCATTATTTTCAGGAAGAAGGGCAGGGAGGAAGGAAGAAAGGGAGAGAATCATCAATGTATGTTTACCTTTCACCTGCCTCCAGCTACAGACCTGGCTGAAGAGCTGGCTTGCAACCTGGTTATGTGCCCTGACTGGGGAATCGAACTAGCAACCTTTGGGTTTGCAGGCAGGCACCAATCCACTGAGCCACACCAGCCAGGGCTAAAGTTCTGTTATCTTACCACCATTCTTTGTCTAATAAGACAGGCTCTCTTTCTGGATCCCCTTTAAAAAAAAAATAGCATTCTGAAAAATGCTTTATATTTTTCCAAAGAATCTCATTCATTATTTTGTATGTTAAACCTAAATGTAAGTATAAAATGTATAAAATATAAAACAATTATATAGAACATACTCTGACCTAATAAATACTAAGTTGCTAAACCAAACATAGCACCTCTATTCTTATAGTTGAGCAGACAAAAATCTACATCCTAATCCCAATCCCGTGAATATGTTACCTTTCATGGCAAAAGGAACTTTAGAGATATGATTAACCTAAGAATCTTGAGAATAAGAGGGAGCCAAGAGCGTCAGAAGGAGAGATGCGGCAGTGGAAGCAGAGGTTGGAGTGATGCAGGGCACAGGCCAAGTAATGTGGGAACCTCGATATCCTAGAAGAGGCAAAGAAGCAAGTTCTCTCCCAGGCCTCCAGAAGAAAGAAAACACTGCCAACATCTCCATTTTAGCCCACTGAGATGCATCTTGAATTTCCGATGTCCACAGTTACAAGATAATACATTGATACATCTGTGATGTTTAAGGCAACCAAGCTTGTTGTAGTGTTTTATGGCAGCAACTGAAAACTGATACAGTTGGCCATCATTATCAGTCCTATTTAACTAATGTAAATGAGTGAAAAGTTCATATGACTGAAACCTCACATTCTGGAGGGTGTGTAAAATGGTATAACCTCCATGGAGGACACTTTGGTGTTATCCATCAAAATCACTAATGCATTTACTCCACCTACCCCGACCCTACAGATTTACCTACTTGCATGAAATAACACACATTAAAGTTCATTCACAGCAGCATTGTTCATTAGAGCAAAATATTGGAAACAATCCAGTTGTTTATCTCTAGGGGTGTAATGACATAAACTCCATGGTGGAATACTATGCAGTTGTGAAAAAGCATGAAGAAGCACTCTACATATACACTGACATGAAAGAATCTCAAAGATATATTTATTGAGTGAATAAAGGCACAGTCCACAAAAAGTATATATGTATAGCATGCTACCTTTTATGTATGAAAAGAGAAAAATAAGAATATGTTCATATTTGCTTATATTTGAATAAAGAAATACTGTGAGAACACAAAAAGTAAAAAATCTGGTTACCCATAGAGTACAATATGAAATGAGTTGAATGATGAGAGGGGTAGAAGAAAGAATTTTCATATCTGATTTTTTTAATTAATATTTTATTCATTATTTTTAGAGAGAAGGGCAGGGAGGGAGAAAGAAAGGAAGAGAAGCATCAATGTATGATTGCCTTTCACCTGCCTCCATATCTGATTTTTTAACTATGTTAATGTTCTACCCTATTTTTCTTAATAATATTAAAATGACTTGACTCACTGGTCTAAGGTAGAACAATTAATTTAACAGTAGCAATAAAAATAAAAACAATAATAGTGGCAGCAGCTAACCCTATTGAGCACATGTTATGCACCAGGCCCTTTCAGGTCTTTATTATTCAACCATTACAATATCCATGTAAGGCAGGGATCATTGTCCTACTTATAGATGAAGAAACTGAAGCTCTGAAAGGTTGAAATTTGCTTGAGGTCACTCAGCTTGTAAGCAGAAGAGTTGACTTCTTAGCCTGGGTCTCTCTGACTCCAAAGCCCAGGCTCACTCGTACCAGGTTATAGAACATAGAAACCTTCAATTGTAGCATATGCTCTTAATATCACATACAAGTTGTTGACAAACAAAAGTGAGAGCCAAGCTAGCTGAGTAAGAGGGTTTTTGTTTTGTTTTGTTTTGCTTTGCTTTGCTTTGCTTTACTTTGCTTTGTTTTGCTTTTGCCCAAATCTTCTGTGAGGCTTCCAAGAACTTAATTTCAGAATAATTCATTGTTTTTTTGAATTTGTAAAATTAGGTAGTCAGAGTAGTCTCATTAGTGTTTTCATGATTTTTCATGATAGAATTAAATCAACAAGTTCTTCCTTTTATTCCCAGGCCAAGATCTGGATCTCAACCCCTTGAGCTCTCCCCCTGCCTGCCAAGCCAGGTTAGGGTCTGGGGCAAGGACATAAATGGAGGCCTATCTGCTCTATTTATGAGTATACGTTGTAAGCCAAGCTAAGAAACTGTCAGATAGAATATAGTCTATCTACGTACCCTGACAATACTTGCAGAACTATGTGGAAGGCAAGTTTAAAGTTAAAATTCTTGGACTCATAGAAGTTCTGTCCCCAAACATGGTATTAAAGAGAGCTCTGATCCCTAGCCCGTGCACTATGCCTTTCTCTCCTCACTGTCAGTTTCCTTCCAAGCCACGATGGACCTCAGACTTGCAGCACACATGTCCAAGCTCTATACCTTGCCTATTCTCTGGGCCTGAGGACATGCATTCCATGACACATTCTGTTCTTGAGAGTTGGATTGGGACAAGGCCCACACTAACACTAGAAGCAGGCCCAGGGCCATCAGGAATTCCGGGGCTGTGGTCTAAATGGTGCGAGGGAGGGCTGCATGTGGTCATGGTCACTTGGTCTCTGGGACTCCTCACAGGAAGGACTGAAGCCAGAGTAGAAGCAGAGTCAAAGTCCACTGAAGCATGGGGCCTAGTGAAGGGGGCCCTCCTCAAGGCCAAGAGAAACATCACCTGTCCCTAGAAGTGTTCATAAAAGTAATCCTGGAACATGGATAAAATTCAAGGCTCAGGTCTAACCAATCACTTAGTGAGCAGGAGAGAATAGTAAGGAGAAAGAATCACATGGTTCATGGTAAATTCAAGCAAACAGTGGGTGGGGTGAACAGCAAAGATACACCTAAAATTCCAATGCACTCAGGATATTTTGGCTATATCTAAGTTCAAATTTAAAAGTTAAGCAATGATAAAAATACACAACTTTTCTTTTTGTTGTTAGTGTTGTCAGAATATCTAGGTTCTGCACACACATTTTGCACTTTAGAAATCATTTATTCCTGGTATGAAAGCCCATGTCCAAGTTGTTTGAACTTTGTTGATCACATTGTGGGTTTGTAGCCTGGCTGTCATGGGTCAGGTAATTTTGCCCACACTTTCTCCTCTCCCACCGCCACAGAGGACTCAGGCTGACCCCACCCCTGTTTTGTTAAATCAGACCTTTGGGGTTTTGTAAGGCACACCTGGAAGAAAAGGAAAAGGAGGATAAAAACTAGAAATCCAAAGGCAGGGGTTAAGGAGGAATTAGGAGCATGGGGCTATCTGTACAAAAATAACATATTTAAACAAATTTTAAGATTTTGTTGTTGTTGTTTTAGTCTTTAAGTTCCCTCCATGGTGTTTGAGAAATACAAGTGGGAGATTCAAGTTATTTTGAAATTACATTTAATTGCTGGGATACACTTTCTTGGTGGTGGCTGGTGATATGAAGCCATGGGTGAGGGCTTCCTGAGGTTATAGGCATCTGTGGGAATAAGGATCTTGGGAATCTGATTCAGACAGAGCTACAGTCATATTAACACATCCATGGTGACCAGAACATGATGCAACAACCTTAGATGTGGTTGAGGACCAAAAGCAACTTCAGCAACCATTATCAACCATTATCAACCTTTATAAGACTCTGTTCATATACGCCCCTGTCTCTAATTACTCTACCAACCACCCAGCCAGGTTTTTCCTTGTTTATGGCTCCAGTGTTTTTATACCATCTGTGTGCTGTTCTCTTTCTGTGTGTTGTTTCTAGTTTCAGTATTTGTCTTGTCATTAGAGGAAATATCCTCTCTCCTTCTAAGCAAATGATAAGATTATGTTACCTGCTCCCCTAAAAGTTGTGTGTAGGCGTATGCTTTTCTTTAGCCAGAGACATTGAGTAGAGTTTCCAGGGAAAACTCTAGGTGTCAGAGTGCGCTTCATCGTTCTCTCTGCTGTGGTGGCCAGAATGTTTCAGGGAGTGGCTACTCTATCAGTCTGGGTATCAGAGTGAAGAAACTGACATTGTACAGCATCGTGCACAGCCACGTTGGCTAATGTGTGGCTCGAACAAGATAAACCTTCATCCACTGAGACCTGGAGCTTGTTCGTCACTGCAGCAGAAACTAACCCAGGAATCCTCAAAATGTGGTCCCTAAATCTAAAGCAGCAGCAGCAGCATCTGGAAATTTGCTTTCTCGGGTTGCAGCCCAGATCTACTGAGTCAGAAACTGGGTGAGGCCCAGAATTCTGTATTTTAATAAGCCTTGCAAATTACTCTAATACTCACTAAGTTTGAGAGCCACTGACCTAAACTATTCTAATTGATTCTGCTTCCATTACCAATCACCTGGTGCTCTGTGTCCAGAAATAAAGTCCTTAGAGAATCTGTCTGGTTTAATTTAATCATAAGCACCCTACTGGGCAGAGCTCTTATACCACACCACCTCATAGGCCATTGTCCATACTATAAAATGACAGTCTTGTGCCATGTGCTTCCATGGCCACAGTGGCCACAGTTTGGAAGAGGCTAGGGAGGGGCACTGATGCAGAGCATGGGTACACAGACCTGCACATCCACCCAGAATTGCCAATCATCATAGTAAAGGGAATGGTTCAGAATGGGCTGTGGCTACAGCAGGCACCATGATTGTTCTAAGTTATAAGAAATATAGAATACTACATAGAAGATAAGGCAACAAAATGAAAGACTTTAATGGAGCTGTGATAGGTACTACTGACCTGAATTAACAATCACTTCCTATCCTTCCCCCTCCTGTTTTCAGTTTGTCTTCTGCCAACCTTTCTATAAGAGGAGGCCTTTAAAATTCAGTGTTACTGAATTTTAGTACACATTAAAATCACCTAGGGGACTTTAAAAACTACCAAACTTGTTAATTCTGAACCCCACTGGGGCCTGGGGGAGCTGTCAGATTTAGTAAGTAAAAATAAAGGTTGAACAGTTCATTTGGATTTCAGACAAATTGTGATTTTTTAAGTATAAGTATGTCCCATGCAATATTTGGAATGTACTGATACTGTTACAGAGTGAGAGTTTGGAATTGGGGTTGGGTGGAGTGAAGCTCTGTGGACTAGCTTTTGTCCTTTACACACCAAGAAAATAGGATGTCACCCAGAGGTTAGTGACGAAAAGGCTTACAGTGCTGCACAAAATTCCTTCAGTGGTCAAAACTGTTTACCTGTATACGTTACGTCAAAGGGGGATTTAAAATAGAGTGGTAGCCATTAATCTCTCTCTCCCACAATGGACACTCAGACAGACTTGCTCTCTCCCTCTCTCCTGGACAATTCACAGACAGACACTCAGCCTGAGAAATAAGAAAGAACTCACTTGATTTGGGAGGAGGGGTAAGGGGGAAAAGGGAGACATGCAGTTTGCACAGAGATGGGGAATTACCTGTGGTGTAAGGGTTAGGGAGTGTGCGCAAGATCCTCCCCTAATTGGGTATAGCAGCTGCCAAGTATTTTGAATTTATGTTTCCATGTCTCTGGTTCTATTTTGCTTGTTTGTTTTGTTCGTTAGTCTCCCGTATTAGGTGAGATCATATGGTATTTGTCTTTCGCTCACGGGCTTATTTCACTAAGCATACTCTCCAGTTCCATCCATGTTGTTACAAAAAGTAGGAGTTTCTTCTTTCTTTCTGTTGTGTAGTATTTCTTTGTGTAAATGTACCAGTTTTTTGATCCATTCATCCACTGAGGGGCACTTAGGCTGTTTCCAGCACTTGTCTATTATGAACAGCACTGCTATGAACATAGGTGTGTGTAGGTTCTTCTGAATCGGTGTTTCAGAATTCTTCAGGTATAATCCTAGCAATGGAATTGCTGGGTCAAAAGGCTGGTTTATTTTTAGTTTTTTGAGGAAACTCCATACTGTTTTCCATAATGGCTGCACCAATCTGCCTTCCCACAAATAGTGCACTAGGGTTCCCTTTTCTCCACATCTTTGCCAGAACTTGTTGTTTGTTGATTTGTTAATGATGGCCATTCCGATAGGTGTGAGGTGGTAGCTCACTGTGGTTTTAATTTGAATCTCTCTGATGGCTAGCGATGTTGAGCATTCTTTCATATGCCTATGGGTCCTTTGTATGTCCTCTTTGGAGAAGTGTCTGTTCAGGTACTTGGCCCATTTTTCAATTGGGTTGCCTGTCTCCCTGGTGTTGTGTTGCATAAGTTATATGCAAACCCTAGTCTAGGGTATCATTGGCAAATATGTTTTCCTATACGGTTAGTACCCTTTTAATTTTGCTGATGGTTTATTTAGCTGAACAGAAGCTTTTTAGTTTGATATAGTCCCATTTATTTACTTGTTCTTTGATTTCCTTTGCCCTTGGAGAAGTATCGGTGAAAACGTTGTTGCATGGGATATCTGAAATTTTACTGTCTATGAAATGGGAATAGAATAAAAACACTTGATGATTTATTGATTGTGGAGGGTGGAGGACAGGAACAGGAAGAGAGAGAGAGAGAGAGAGGGAGAGGAAGAAGTTTGATTTGTCATCCACTGAAAGAAAACCCAAGAAAAGGAGCAGATATATGGGGAAAAGATGCCTTTTGGAAAAGAGCGCCTCTAGAATTGGTCCTTTCAACCAATGGAGCTGTCCCTCTCCAAGTGGATCACACAGACCTGACCAAGGAGACACACAGTCATGGTGACCACCACAGAAGGCACAACCCCACCCTACAGTCCTAGATCACATAAAACCAGGCTTCTTATATAATTCAAGAAAGAGGGAGCAAGGTCCCTCAAATTGCCTAATACCAGACTTCCTGCCAGTCTTTGTATAAGGCAGACTAAGGATAACTAGATTACATGTCATGTTAATTCATAGCTGATAGAATTATATCACTCAAGTTAATTCTTCAGTTACTCTGTGCGATCAGTTCTATTATGAGAGAGACTATATAAGTTTCCCAAGGCCATTCAGCTAATAAGCAGTAGAAACAGGGTTGAACCTTGCTTGGTATTTGAGCTGGTTCATAGCAATCAGATCAGGGTCAGAAGGAAGGAGTTACTCAGACTACATCTAAATTATCTTTTATTCTTACACAATTCAACTGCTGAATAATATAAGGCTACTTGGCCTTTTTCCACAAAGAAATGCCAGTATAAAGCTCATTTGATTTATAATCCATTTTTTTAAACGTGAAGAGATCTTACACAATTTTTCTTTCTGTTGTCACTTTCCTTAGTGGTGTAGTGGGAACTGAAAGAGTATTATCTGTTTGCTCTTGAGGACCCTTAAACTCCTGCCCATTTAACCAAAAAGTTTGCCTGTTTTTATAAGCAAAAATGAAAGCATTGCTTTCTTCTTCTGCTATAGCGACACTGAAACATACAGGACTCACTGGATGTCCTTAAGTCTCCCACTTTCCCTTTAATACAGCTTGGTAAAGGCAGTCTTTGCTCCTCCCTCTGGATGGAAACTATGCAGCCTCCATGACATTTCTATTCACTTTTAGGTAATAAAATATTTAAATCCACTTTAAATTGCAAACCAAGTCTTAGTCAAAAACAGTAAAAATGCCCAGCATAATATATTAATAATCTCTTCAATCCTCATTGAAAGATAAGGCTTCTCTCGCTGAAGGTGGGCACATGAACCTTTCTCCTCTTTTGCTGAAGGGCATTCCTCCTTCTGCCTGAGCTAGATCTCCTTCCTTGGTAGGGTCAAAGCAGGGAGGGAAGAAATATTAGAGATATCAGGTAGTTGTAACTTGAAAGAGCCCATGGTAAAATGGCTTGCAGCTCTGTGGGCTGGATGGAGCTTAAAATATTCTTCCTCTTCCAGAATGTTTGAGGTTCTTCAGCGGCTCCCCAGCACTGGGGTCTTCATTTACAGCTCCCTGCAGAAAATTTTTATTTGATTGATCTATCAATAATGAGAGAAATATTTTGAAAAATGTATCAAATACATTTATTTGCAATACGTGTGTGCTTTATATATTTCAAGGGAATTCAGTGTACCAAATTTAGAATTATTAATGCTTTGTGCTTATTTGAAACTTTTATTATTATACAGTTACCTTTTTTGCCCTAATAATGCTATCTATGCTTTGTAATCACTTTTATTTGGACTAACCAGAGTATTTATGATAGTCATAGCTGTCGTGGCTTTCTTTGGGTTAGAATTTGCTTTTTTTATTTTCTATTACCTTCCAACTTTCTGTATCATAGTTGAAATATCTTTCTTATAAACAACACATAGAGCCCTGGCTGGTGGCACAATGGATAAGGCGCTGGCCTGCGATCCCAAGGGTTGCTGGTTCAATTCCAAGCCAAGGCAACATAACCAGGTTGCAAGCCAGGTCTCCAGCCACATCCGTAGCTGGAGGCAGGTGAAAGGCAACCATACATTGATGTTTCTCTCCCTCTCTGCCTCTCTCCCTTCCCATCTCTCTGAAAATAATAAATAAAATCTTTAAAGAATAATAAAAATAAATAAACAACATATAGCAGGATTTTTTAATTTCTGCCATTTTGTTTTGTACTTTATTTTCCCTACTCTTATTCTTTTAACTTTATTGCCTTCTTTTATTTTTTATTTTTAAAATATTTTACTTATTAATTTTATTTTTCTAATTTTGTTATTATTTTAAATTTTATTCATTATTTTTTTAATTTAAATTTATGGTTGTTGTATTACATCCATCCCTCTTTTACTCCCCTCTGTCCCCCTTCCCTTCCACCCACTCCCCAACAAAGTCAATCTAACTTGTAGTCCATGTCCATGGTTCTTCCATGCTAGTTCCTTGACTAAACTACTCCCTTTCTTTGCCTCCCCTTCCCTTTCCCTTCTCCCCACTCTCTCCTACCCTCCGCCCACTGAAGCTCTATTCATTGTATTCGTATATCTGGTTCTGTTTTGCTTATTTGTTTGTTTTGTTCATTATTGTCCTGAAATGGGTGAGATGATGTGGTATTTGTCTTTCACTGACTGGCTTATCTCACTAAGCATAATACTTTACAGTTCCATCCATGTTGTTGCAAAGTGTAGAAGTTCCTGCTTTCTTTCTGCTATGTAGTATTCCATTGTGTAAATGTACCAAAGTTTTTCGATTCAATCATCCACTGATAGGCACTTAGGCTGTTTCTAGAATTTGGCTATTATAAATGATGCTGCTATGTACATAGGCGTACATAGGTTTTTACGAATTGGTGTTTCAGGGTTCTTCAGGTATAGTCCTAATAGTGGAATTGCTGGATCAAAAGGCAGTTTCATTTTTAGTTTTTTAAGGAAACTCCATACTGTTTTCCATAGTGGCTTCACCAGCCTGAATTCCCACCAACAGTGCACCAGGGTTCCCTTTTCCCCAATCCTCGTCAACACTTGTTGTTTGTTGATTTATTGATGATTGCCATTCTGACAGGTGTGAGGTTGTATCTTATTGTGGCTTTAATTTACATCTCTCTGATGGCTAGTGATGTTGAGAATTCTTTTACATGACTTTGGGCCCTTTGTATGTCTTCCTCAGAGAGTTGCCTGTTCAGGTCGTTTGCCTATTTTTTAATTGGGCTGTCTGTCTTCCTGGTGTTGAGTCGCATTAGTTCTTCATATATTTTGGAGATCAAACCCTTGTCTGAGGTATCGTTGGCAAATATGTTTTCCCATACAGTTAGTTTCCTTTTAATTTTGCCAATGTTTTCTTTAGCTGAACAGAAACTTTTCAATTTGATATAGTCCCATTTGTTGATTTGTTTTTTGATTTCCTTTGCCCTTGGTGAAGTATCAGTAAACATATTTCTGCATAGGATATCTAAAATTTTACTGCCTATATTTTTCTCCAGGACCTTTATGGTGGCACTGCTTATGTTTAAATCATTTATTCATCTTGAGTTTTTTCTGGGATATAGTGTTAATTGGTGGTCTAGTTTTATTATTATTATTATTATTATTTGCATGTTGCTTTCCAATTCTCCCAACACCATTTGTTGAAGAGACTGTTTTTACTCCATTTTATGTTCCTTCCCCCTTGTTGAATATTAATTGACCATAGAGTCCTGGGTTTATTTCTGGGCCCTCTATTCTGTTCTATTGATCTATATGTCTATTCTTATGCCAGTATCAGACTGTTTTGATGGCAGTAGCCTTGTAGTATAGTATAGTATAGTTTGATGTCTGGTATTATGATTCTTCCTACCTTGTTATTCTTTCTCAAGATTGCTGTGGCTATTTGTGGGTGTTTTTGGCTCCATGTAATTTTTTGAAAGTATTTTTTCTATATCTGTGAAGTCTCTCATTGGTATTTTAATTGGGATTGCATTGAATCTATAGATTGCTTTGGGTAGTATGGACATTTTAATGATGTTAATTCCTCCCATCCATGAACATGGTATATGCTTCCATTTATTTGTATCTTCCTCAATTTCTTTCTTCAATGTCCTGTAGTTGTCTGAGTATAGGTCTTTTACCTCCTTGGTTAAGCTTATTCCTAAGTACTTTATCTTTCTTGTTGCTGTGGTAAATGGGATTTGTTATCTAGTTTCTACCTCTGATGTTTTATTATCATAAATGGTTGCTATACTTTATCAATTGCTTTTCCAGCATCTATTGATATGATCATATGGTTTTTATCTTTCATTTTGTTGATGTGGTGTATTAGATTTATTGATTTACAAATGTTGTACCATCCTTGCATCCCTGGGATAAAACCCACTTGATCATGGTGTATGATCTTTGTAATGTACTGCTGAATCCGGTTGGCCAATATTTTGTTGAGAATCTTAACATCTACGTTCATCGGAGATATTGGCCTATTGTTTTCTTTCTTAGTTGTGTCTTGACCTAGTTTTGGGATTAGAATAATACTGGCCTCATAGAAAGAGTTTGGGAGTCTTCCCTCTTCCTGTATTTTTTGGTATAGGTTGAGAAGGATAGGAGTTAGTTCTTCTCTAAATGTTTGGTAGAATTCGCCTGTGTAACCATCTAGTCTGGGGCACTTGTGCTTTGGGAGATTTTTGATTACTTCTTAAATTTCAGTAGTTGTTATTGGTCTATTCAGGATTTCTGCTTCCTCTGGATTCAGCTTTGGTAGATTATACATTTCCAGAAATGTGTCTATTTCACCCAGGTTGTCAAATTTCTTGTCAAATAGTTGTTTGTAGTAGTTTCTTACAATCCTTTGTACTTCTAAAGTATCAGTGTGATTTCTCCTCTGTCATTTTTCATTTTGTTTATTTGGGTCCTCTCTCCCTTTTTCTAAATAAGTCCAATGAAAGGCTTGTCAGTTTTTTTTGTTTTGTTTTGTTTTTTTAAGATTTTATTTCATTATTTTTAGAAAGAGGGGAAAGGAGAGAGACATCAATGTATGGTTGCTTTTCACCTGCCTCCAGCCACAGACCTGATTGGAGACCTGGTTTGCAACCTTGTTATGTGCTCTGGCTAGGGAATCGAACCTGCAACCTTTGTGTTCGCAGGCTGGCGCCTTAACCACTGTGCTACCAGCCAGGGCCAGGCCTGTCAGTTTTGTTTATTTTTTCAAAGAACCAGTTCCTGGGCTTGTTGATTCTTCTAATTGTAGTTTATTCTCTAAGCTATTTAATTTTGCTCTGATCTTGAAGATTTCCTTCCTTCTACTTGTTCTGGGCTTTGTTTGTTGTTGCCCTTCTAGTTCTTGCAGATTTATGATTAGGTTGTTTGTATAAGCTTCTTCAATCCTTTTTAGATAGGCCTGTACTGCTATGAATTTCCCTCTGAGCACTGCCATTGCTGTGTCCCATAGGTTTTTGGCTGTTGTGTATTCATTGTCATTTGTTTCCAGAAACTTTTTGATTTCATCTTTAATCTTGTTGTTTACCCATTCCTTACCTAAAAGCATGTTATTCAGTCTCCATGAGTTAGAGTGGTTTTGGGTTTTTTCCTTGAGATTGGTTTCTAGTTTCAAGCCATTGTGATCTGAGAAGATGCTTGGTATGATTTCAATTTTCCTGTATTTGTGGAGGGTTGTCTTGTGACCTACCATGTGGTCTATCTTTGAGAATGTTCCATGTGCATTTGAAAAGAATGTGTATTTTGCTTCTTTGGGGTGAAAGGTTCTGTATATATCAGTTAAGTCCATATCTTCTGGAGTGTTGTTCAATGCCATAACATCCTTGGTGTTTTTTTGTTTGAAAGATTTGTCCATTGTTGATAATGTGGTATTAAAATCCCCTACTTAGTATGTTGCTGTCTATATCCTTCTTGAAGTCTGTCAAGATTTTCCTTATATATTTGGGAGCTCCTTCATTGGGTGAATGAAGAGTTTTATCTTCTGGATGGATTGTTCCCTTAAGGGACACTATGAAATGTCCTTTTTTGTCTCTTTTTATGGCCTTCATCGTAAAATCTATTTTGTCAGAAATAAGTAGTGCTACTCCAGCCTTTTTTCATGTCTATTTGCCTGATATATATTTTTCCATCCCTTCATTTTCAATCTGTGTCAATCTTTTGTTCTGAGGTGGGTCTCTTGAAGACAGCATATATGTGGGTCATGTTTTCTTATCCATTCAGTTGCCCTATGTCTTTTCATTGGCACATTTAATCCATTTGCATTTAAGGTTATTATTGATTAATACTTATTTATTGCTATTTCCCCACTTTGTACCTGTGTTCCTCTCTGTATCTCTGTTTCTTCATTTTTTTAAAGCAAACCAGTTAGCATTTCTTGCAGTGTTGGTTTGATAGAGATGTATTCTTTAATCTTCTTTTGTCTGGGAGACTCCTTATTTCTCCTTCCATTATGAATGAGAGGCTTGCTGGGTAGAGTATTCTTGGTTGCAGGACTTCGTTTCCCATTACTTGGATTTTTTTTTGCCATTCTTTTCTGGCTTGTATTGTTTCTGTTGAATAGTCATTTGATAACCTTATTGGAGCCCCCTTATATGTTATTTTCTGTTTCTCTCTTGATGCTTTTAGGATTCTCTCTTTGTCTTTGAAATTTGCCAATTTAATTAAAATGTGTCTTGGAGTGGGTCTGCTTGGGTTGATCTTCATTGGGACCCTCTGTGCTTCCTGAACTTGAGTAGTGTTTTCACTCATCATGTTAGGGAAATTTTCTATCATCACTTTTCTGAACAGATTTTCCATTCCTTGTTTCTCTTCTCCTTCTGGTATCCCTATGATACAGATATTATTGTGTTTCATGTTGTCCTGCAGCTCTCTTAAAAGCTCTTCATTCTTTTTCGGCCTTTTTTCATTCTGTTGCACTGTCTTGGAATATTTTTCTACATTGTCCTCCAGCTTACTGATCCAATCCTCTGCTTCCTCTAGCCTACTGTTGATTCCTTCTACTGTATTCTTCAACTCAGAAATTGTATTCTTCATTTCATCCTGGCTCTTACTGATAGTTTCTATGTACTTTTGAATGCTGGTGTAGTTCTCAGTAAGTTCCTTGTAGCTTCCCTGGAGTTCTTCATGTTCCCCTGGAGTTGTTTATAGTTTTCCTTGAGCTCACTAAACTCATTGAACTTCTCTATCATTATTCTTTTGAATTCCATATCTGATATTTTGTTTGCCTCTGTTTCATTTAGTGATCTTTCTGGAGATTCCTACTCTCCTTTTGGAGATGAACTATTTGTTTTTCTCCCCATTTTTAGGTTTTGTTGTAATCCAATCAGTCTGCAATCAGCTGCCAGGCTAAGGAATTGCTAGGCTGAAAGGATTGATTTAGTTGTAATCCTATTGGTCTGTGATCCTCCTCCAGGGTCAAATGCAGCTTGGGGTGACCAACCGATTCAGTGGTAAATCAATAAATCAGCTACCAAACTCAGGCTGTGCTGGTAGATAGAAAAGTTCAATTGTAATCCAATGAATCTATGATTAGCCACCAGGCTCAGGTGGTGCTGGGCTCAACTGAAAGATTCTATGGTAATCCAATGTATCTGTGATCAGCTGCCAGGATAAGGGGCCACTGGGCTAGACTAAAAAATTCAATTGTAATCCAAAGAGTTTGTGATCAGCTGCCAGGCCCAGGGGCCACTGGGTGGGACAAATCAACTCCATTGTGCACCAATGAATCCACGATCAGCCATAAGGCTCATTTGCCACTGTGCGGGGCTGACTGACCCAGCTGTAAGTCAGAGAGTTTGTAGTCAGCCTCCAGGCCTAGGTACTGCTAGGCGAGAAATACCTCTTCAGGTGCCAACTGTTGTATCTATCAAGGCAGATAGGGCAGGGCAAGAGAGGTTTATTTAGATGTAAGTCAAAGAATTGTGATCAGGCGCCAGGCTCAGGCACCACTGGGTAGGGCAGATTGCTTCCAGTGGGCAGGGCTATGAGGACCCTCATAGGGAAGCCACTTGGTGCAGCGCAGTACCCCCTGAGGTGTGCACAATGAGTCAGCATCAGAATCCCCACAGCCACCTCCCCACTTCTCTCCTCCAAGCCACTGCCACTAACTCTCCCCATGTGTCTCCAGTCCTCTCTGCCCTCCCTTCACTGGAGCCCAGGACAGGTGGGTGCCAATGTATTGTCGCTGTGGTCACCCTAGTAGCTCTCTGTCTCCAGCGCTCTCTCAGGCCAGCAAACTCCATGGCTTTCTGCCCTTCTCAGCTGGATACTGCTCTCCTCTCCGCCATGTTGCTGAAGCTGGGACACCCAGCAAGGGGATCAGACTCCCCCGCCTTTTCAGGTGCAGACCCTGGCTGCTGTCTCTGGAGGGGGCCCAGCCAGTCCTCTTGCACTTCTGCGATTCCTACCAGTCACTTTGTGATGCTGCGGCCTCTTCTGTTCTGTCTGTGGTTATAGGGCTTCTTCCCAGATGGTGTTCTGTTAGTAATTCCAGCTGATTTTTCTCCAAAAAGGTAATCCCAGATGCGACCTGGGAGGAGATTTGTGTAGCTCCACTTACTCCTCTGCCATCTTGCCAGAACTCCTATTGCCTTCTTTTAAATTGACTTTTGTTGCTCTGGCTGGTGTGGCTTAGTGGATTGAGCAACAGCTGGTGAACCAAAAGGTTCCTGGTTTGATTCCTTGTAAAGGCATACATACCTGCCTGGATTGTGAGCCACATCCCCAGTTGGGGGGTACATGAGAAGCATCCAATCAGTATTTCTCTCCCTCTCTTTCTCCATCCCTTCCCCTGAAAATAAATAAATAAAATCTATAGCTTGACTTTTTTTAAAAGTTCACTTTCTACTTAACTGGATTGGAAGCTACATACACTCTGTGTATTCTTTTATAGTTGCTTTGAAAATTTCACCATGCCTACTTGTGATAGGCTGATTAAATACCTTGGACTCAAAGATGTCCATATTTAAATCTTTAGAACCTATGAAAATGCTATTTTATAGCTAAAAAGGACTTTGAAAATGGGGTTATGTTAAGAATCTTGAAATGGGGAAATTATCCAGAATTATCCAGGTGGGCCCATTTTCATTCCATGAGTCCTCATAAGAGAGAGACAGGAAGGTAAGAATAAAAAATTAAAAAGGTGCTTTTGTGGTAGAAACAAAGAGGAGGATTTTTAAGATGCTACACTGCTGGCTTTGACAATGGGGGATGGGGGATGGGGGATGGAGTCTGAGCCAAGCATGCAGATAGGCTCTAGAAGCTAGAAAACACAAAGAAACAGATTCTTTCCAATTGGGTAGTAAATGGGCAGAGGTTGGAAGAACTGAGGTACATGATGGAGAAATCCTAGATTGCTTTGATCAGACCATTGGTAGATATATGAGTGTTGAAGGCACTGTTGATGATGGCACAGAAAGAAATGAGGGACATAAAAGAAAGCAGAAAAAAGATGTCTTTGTTATATAGTGGCAGAAAACTTAGCTCAATGGGGTGTCCTACAATTGTGGGCAATCAGACATATCAGTATGAAATCTAATATCTAGCTGAGGAACTTTCCAAACAAAGTGTTAATGGTTCATCCTGGTTTCTTCTCAGTAAAATGAAAGAGGAAAATGATAGCTCAAACAGCTAGTAAGAGGAAAAAGAAAACTGGACTTGATGATTTAGGAAACTCTCAGTTTATCCAGACTGCAAAAGATGTTCAAATTATGAGATTCACTGCCATGGGAGCATTCCTTGGAAACAAAATTGAAAAGTGTGGCTAGAACAGCTTTGGCTAGTGCTTTAACGCCTTAAAATAGGCATTATTATTGCTGTTTTAAATATTTAATATTATTTAGATTTACTTATGTGATTATCAGTTCCTTTGCTATTCACTCAGTCTTACATTCAGACCTTATTTCTGTAATGGTTTTCCTCCTTTCTGGAGTACAGGCTATCTCATTCCATTAAGCTTCATGTCACTATACTTCATAAATACTGTGTTTGTTACAAATTGAAGGTAAGACTGTCCACCAGCAAAAAGATTGTGACTCACTGAATACTGGGAGAATGGTTAGCATGTTTTAAATAATAAAACATTTTAAAATTAAGGTATGTACATTGTTTTATAGATATAATTCTATTTACTGCACACTTAATAGACTACAGTACATTGTAAATATAACTTCTATATGCACTGAGAAACCAAAAAATTTGTGTGGCTCACTTTATTGTGATACTCACTTTTTTTGCTGTGCTCTGGAGCCAAATCCACAATATCTCTTGAGATATGCCTGTACATTATTATTAATTTCTTAAGTGAGGACTGTTGGTAGCAAACTCAGTTTTTATTTGAAAATATTGTTACCTCTTCATCACTGGTGAAATAAAGTTTTATGAGGTATACAAATCCAGTTAATCTGTGGCTTACTGAGGGAATTTGGAATGATTTCCTTCAGAAAAGATTTGTATTTTCTTTTTCTGGGTGTGGATGGGGAGGGAATAGTCTAGCATTACAATGTTTCTCAATCTTTTGAGTATATTTTCTATGGTCCTATGGCTCTCATCATTGCTGTGAGAAGTTGGCTGTCAGTCTAATTACTGAGTTTTGAAGGCATTCTCTTTTCTCTTGTAGTTTTTAGGATCTAATCTTTATTATTGGTGTTATTATTGGTGTTCTGGTAGTTTTATTGCAAGATTTGTAGAAATAGAGTCCTTATAATTAATCTTTCTTGATCTAGGTTTTGAGTCTTGGATCTGTTGGCTCATCAGGTCTGAAAAATTCTCAGCTATTATCTTTTAGAGTACCTCTTTCCTTTCTTTTAGTACTTCAATTAAGCACTGTTTAGGCTTTCTTATTCTGCCTTTGTACTTTATGACAACATTTATATATAGGCTCAGTCTCCTCATCTCTCTGTGCAAGTTTCTCTTCAGTTTAGCAATTCTTTTTTCAACAATGTCTATTCTGTTATTTAACCCATCTGTTGAGTTTTTCATTTAAATTACAATAGTTTTATTAATGAAAATTCCATTTTGTTCTTTTTCAACGTTGGCCAATCATTTTATAGTTTCTTGGTTAATTTTGAATTTTTATTTTTAAAAATTCTTCATATATAATACATGTATATTGTTGATTTAATAACTCCAATATAGATGTCCTTGAAGCTTTAAGTCTCTTAGTATTTCTGTGACTGCTCACCCATGATGGGTTTTTTCCTCATGTGTGTAGAATTTTTTATTATGAGCCAATATTTTGTTGACTTTAATTGTGGCATATAAAGGAGACTTGGTTGGAATTATTTCCTCCAGAAAGAATTTGTATTTTTATTTTCTGAATAAGGATGGGGAGGGAGTAATTGAGCATTACCAACCTAGTACCTTAACTAAAATTTTCAGTAGGTGTCTTGCAGCAGTACTTTTTAAGGAAATTCTCAAAGAAAACTATTGTTTTCTTCTTTTCTTCTCAGCATAATGGAGAGAGATTTCATTACAGACTTTCTTGTTGACCAGTGGATATTTTTCTAGTCTATTTTTTTACTAGGGGCCTAGCCTCTTCAAGAGTTCTAGCTTAATGACAGTCTTAGCTCAGCTTTGGACAAGAGCATGGTATGAACTCCCAGTCTCCTGTGGAATATTAACCCTCGGAGCTCCAGGATTCTGCATCCACACTGCCTGAGTTCAAATTCTGGCTCTGCCATTTATTGTTGACCATGAGCGAGTTGCTTAACTTCTCTGTGCTTTAGCTCCTCTTCTATAAAATGGATGTTAGTAATAGTTCTTCCCTCATAGGACTGCTATGAGGAATAAAGAACTGATATGAGTAAAATGCTTAGAATAGTGCCTTGGCCCAGAGGAAGTGCTCTGAAAATGCTTACACTTACTCTGGGTACTGTACCTTCATGTCAGTTCAAGACTCATTCAGTTTCAGCTCATCAATTTTCTTTTTTATCTTGAAGATTTCATTTTCTTTCAAGCAACATTTAAAAGCATGTTTGTTATACTTTCTCCAGAATTTAGTTGAATACCCTAGAAGGAAAGCTTTTTAAAACTACTTAGTTCCTACATTATAGACTGAGCTGAATGGAACATCTCAAAGAGAGTTCAAGGCTTGACAAAGGCCTCAGTCCCTTGAACATTTTTGGCTTTCCAGGAATGGGAAAGGTCAAACTTAGAACAATAGAGGGCTGCTTTGTTCCAGGCTCTTTTTAGGGACATAACCATCAGCCCTACTTTAGATTCCAGTGAAAGTCCTCCCCAAACTGCTCTGATGACCCTCAATGAAAATGACTTTCTTCTTTTCCTCACAGTTAGGGCTGTGCACAATTATCTGTTAGAATGTGTGTATCATTTTTATCTCATTCAGCATTATATCATCTGCAAATGGGAGTTCTCAGTAAGTGTTTGTTAAATACATGCATGAATGAATTAATGATGCAGTGAAGCAAAAAGCATATATGAAGAAGGAGCTCTTTCTATGATGTAAAACTAAAGATGAAACATCCCCAACTTTGCAACATGCCAACTATTCATGAACTGTGTTCAGGAAGCAACTCACTGAACAAAAGGCAAAAGCATTAAAATTGGTTGTTTCTGGGGAATGAAACCAAACACAAGAAGTGGTGACTCAAGGATCTATTATTTTTCTTTAAAAACCATCTGTACTGTTTGGTTTTTAACCAGGTACTACTTGATTTTTAACTATGTTTATCTTGATAAGAACTGAAATATTTAAAAACAAAGATTAGCCCTAGCTGGTGTGACTCAGTAAACTGAGTGCCAGTCTGCAAACCAAAAGGTGGCTGGTTCAATTCCTGGTCAGGACACATGCCTGGGTTGTGGGCCAGGTTCCCAGTTGGGAGCGTGTGAGAGGCAACCATACACTGATGTTTCTCTCGCACATCAGTATTTCTCCCCCTTTCTTCCTCCTTCCCTTGCCCTCTCCCTAAAAATAAATAAATAACTTTCTAAGCAAATAAGTAAATGAATAAAAATAAAGATTAATCTATTTTGGAACTGTTATATTCAAAAGGAGCCTGTAATATATTCAGCCTCATAAGGTTTAGTACAGTCCTTTTAAAAACATTTTCTGTGCTCTACATCCTGATTAACAAAGAATTATTTACCCAAAGCTAAATAGACAAACAGAACTTTGAACTTTAATAAGGCAGCTCCAATGGACCTAGGCTTGGTTGAGCAGGCTTCTGATCAGTGCCTAAATGTAACTACAAAGGGACGAAGTAAATCAATTATCTCCGTGGTTTTCAAGGAGATCGCTTGATATCAAAACTTCTTTCTTTATTTGTTTCTCCTCTCATCCTGCAGAGATGAAAATTGACATCCATAGTCATATTCTACCAAAAGAATGGCCGGATCTAAAGAAGGTAATGGGGATTAATTTGCTGAATTATTTTTGGAACTTCTTCAGAGCTTCTCAATGCCTCTATTATTGACCTATCTCTTCTTTGAGAAATTAGATATTGAGTTTTTCTGACTCAGGATTGCTTTAAAATTATTTGGTAACTCCGATTTCCTACTTTTTATTTATTTCTTTTAAAGATTTTATTATTTTTATAGAGAGGGAAGGGAGAGAGGCAGAGAGGGAGAGAGTCATCAATGCATAGTTGCCTTTCACCTGCCTCCAGCTACAGGCCTGGCTGGAGACCTGGCTTGCAACCTGGTTATGTGCCCTGGCTGGGAATCAAACCAGCGACCTTTGGGTTTGCAGGACGGCACCTTATCCACTGTGCCACCAGCCAGGGAGCCAATGTCCTAGTTTTTAAAAATCACTTTTTTTTATATTAGTTTTGAAAGAATGTTGATCAAAGAAGTAAGTGCTTTCTCAAAATCTCTTCCTTAAAGCATTCATTAAAATTTCTGGACAATTTAAGTCAGGCAATACTACTTCCATTTAAATCACATATTCAGCTGCCAAAAACATATGTGCCAACTACAGAATTTAAAGTTACAGTTTCAAGGAAAAGACTATTTTAATATGGAATACGATAGGTCCAGGACTTCTAAAACATCTCCTTCCCTAAATGTTAAGGATAAGGTTTAGAAGCACCAAGAGATAACTTGTGTAGTTTTTTGTAGTCTATTTTAGGACACTGTCTGAAACCTTTCCTTTTTTTATCATCTTTAAGCTGTAAATCCTTGTTATGAACTAGAGAGGAGGAACATAAAAAGAAGAAAAAAACCCTAGAGGAAATGGCATGTAGCCTTTGCACAATGAGTAGCTCTAAAGATTGTTCCTGTTTCTGAAAGGATGGAAATTTCCTCTTATCATTAAGAACTTTTGAATGAGTAACTGTAACTTTGAATAAAACCATTAGAATATAGGAGTTATGAATGAAATTTAAAATTAGCATGAGCTTGTTCAGGCCGTTTCAGGTTTTAACCCATCTTAAGCCTTCTCTACTTTCACACCACTGATAATGTTTCACCTTTTTATTATTCATTAGAAAAAGGAATTAACCTAAACTTTAATTAAATATATAATGGTTCATTGGGCGAGTAGCTGAGAATATTTTCTTCTCATAGTTGTTCATTTTAAGTGTTTCTTTGTTCATGGTATTTTAGGTAAAATGGGTGGTAGACATCACAGGTTAAAAAATACAAATGATGCTGAATCATCTTTGAAAGGCTTTCCTATTGCAGTCAATCATAAAAACTAACCCCATCAAACTCACCCCTCCCAAAGGAGTCTGAGTGCCTACATGGGAACTTTCTGTTCTGAATGCTGTTGTGCTTGTCATAGTTTATTAAAATATAAACACCACTTTCACAGTTTTAGGGATGATGGCCCAGAACAGCCAAATAAATTGTCTCCTCTGCCAAGGGGAAAAAACTGTTTACCTAATATCTTGTGCCACAACCTTGCCTCCCATTACTTGTCTCCCACCCTGAAGCCTGACTCCAGTTTGAGCAGAGAACTGGTCACCAAGAGCCTGGGATTTCTAAGTGCCTCACCTAATGCATTTGTTAAAACTGCTTGGGAAGCTGAGGGATGCAGAGCATGGGGAGGCTATAGCCACAAATGGGTGCCCTAGAGACTCAGTGAGATTTAGCAAGTACGTGCACTGCTGGCTCTTTACCCCACCTTCTGTTCCTCTTTCAGGTACTGCCTCAGTGAGGGGAGGGGCATTCTGTCCGATAAACCAGCCATCTATCTAGCATTCTCACACAATGAGCAGATAACTGACACACATGATGATGATAATTGTTGTGATGACAGTAGTAATAATTGTCATAAGGAGCAATATGTATTTTGATTCACGTAAAATCTTGTGAATTGCAGAATATATAGGATTTATATTATTAATCCTGCTAGACAGATCAAGTACTGGAGACTCAGAAATGGGCACAGGATCCCAGAGTTGTATGGGACCATGGGGGCCCCTCCCCAGCACTACCACCACACCCAACTGAGAGAGCTGGTCCAGGAGAATATCACTGCTATAAGGGATGTCCCTGTCTCCTCTGCCCCTCAGTGCCTCCCTGGACACCAGTCTGCTCCTGAACTCCCCAAACACACTTAGGGCTTCATCATGGGGCCATTGGAGCCCAGCTTCCAACCTGCAGGTCAAGCAATTAGATCTGTTATGTGGTGTAGGTTTTCATTTGAGTGCAGGCAAGTGACAAAACAACTAGCAGAAAACAATTCTGTGTTATCAAATTGGGAGGAGTAAGATAAATAAAAATATATTAAATGGCTTGGGGATCCTTCTTCTTCTCTCTCCATTTTCAGTCTATTTCGTCAGAGTAAATTGAGCATTAAAGTGACAATAGTCAATAGCAGATTTCCTTTGGTGTTCATATAGTTCAATAGTTAAAGCAGACTTTTCTTTGCCTTCCAAATGTTTCTTAGTGGGTAAAATGTTTCAAAATATCAGTCTCTTATTTTTTTACCATTTTTTAAAAACTTTGCAATAAAGAAAGAAAAGAATAAGCCAGTGCTAGTTCTATGTTAGAAAATGAAGCCTGTTTTTTCAAACCTGCCTTTCTCTATTAAAAATTAATAGACATACCTCAATAGCCTTGACCTCCTTATGCAATGAAGAAACAGAAAAGCAGAATCATCATGCCTGGCTTGATGATTAACTAATGATTGCAAAGGACTGGGGTTTGAGAAAGCTTTTCATTTTCACTTGTTAATAATAATTTTAGTCAGAGTTACAGTTATGATCTGTGAGGTGAAAAGAAAACAGATTGAGAGGGCACTTGATTAAATTGTTTCTAATGAATCAGAACCCATAAATCTGCTGTCACAAATGAGAGGCTGGTGGCTAGGAAACCATGGTGAAAGTTGTTTCAGGTTGATCCACATGAGATTATTCATAAAAGCAATGATGTTTATAAGGTTTCAATTTTTCCTTCAGCAAAACTCTACTAACCATTTATTATGTGCACAATAGTAGGGCTTGCAAAGATTCTTCTAATTTGAAATGGGGTTTAAAACTCTGATTTTTAGTAAAAAAAATTATACACACACACACACACACACACATATACATATACATCTTCTTTAGTTAGCAATAATTTAATTGTATTTATTCACTGTAAGATATTAGGAGGAAAAAAATACCCAGACATAAATTGACTTTTAAACACCCTCTGTGAAGAAATAGATAGGAAATTTATTATTCCCCATATGAAAGTGTGAGGTCCCCAAGACATTAAAAATGTTATTCAGTCTATCAACTTGATTCATATATATTCAGAAACACATCTGTTGTGTATAGAACTAAATCCCCTTGAATTTTTTAAATTTGTTTTTTATTTGTTATGCCCAGAAACGCCTATGGGACATTGGTCCTTGTCAGTGAAACATCTTCAGACTGTAAATAACCAAAAGTACTCCCAAGGTCATAAATTTTAAACCTCAGGCTGGTTCGATTTAGGATGAGAGCTGGGGGACTGAATAGATCCCAGAATTGGAACAGAATTAAGTTGACCCAAATAAGTTAAGTCTTTGCAAGGTGCCTAGAAGAAGCACAGAGTGTTCACATTTTATACTTTCTAAGAAAGGGGAGGGAAGAATACAGAGTGACAAAGGGCACCTTCCTTCATAACGCTCCTTAGTATTTGACCAGCTAAGGGTAGGATAGGCTGTCACCACTTTGCCACACCCACTGTCATCACTGCCTGCCACCACTACCATGACCATCATTGGTACCACCACTGCCACAAAACTCACTACCACAACAACCACCACTACCAGCTCACAAACTCCACCATTGCCACTACCACCACCACCATCCCTACGTAAACCATTACCATCACCATCACCACTGTTATCACCACCATATCTACCTCCACCATATCTACCTCCACCACCACCACTCTCACTGTGACCATCATCATCACTGCTAGCACCAATGTGCTAGCAGTAAACCAAGTCTGGTGACAATAGCTTTCTCTGAATTATCTCAGTTAATTCCCATAAAACCCTATGTCATAGCTACTACTGTGATCCTCATGTTATACATAAGGAAACAGTGACTTTCGAGATGTTAAGTTACTTCAACAAAATCAACTATCTTCTGAGTGGTTTGATGTGTGTGACAAGAGCCCTCTGTCCTTCCTCCCTCTGCCTCCCTGTGCTTCCCCAGATGAAATACTTTCTAACATGCTAATTTGTGGATTAAAGTTTCATAGGGAATTAAGAAAATGTAAGAAAGAGAGTGTGGAAAGAATGAAAGAGAAAAAGGGAGGGAAAGAAGAAAAATAAAACTTTTCCTTTTACAATACATTAAAGTAAAATTTCAATGGTAAACTTTCAGAATGAGAGTTTAAGTTCACTCACTCTGAAGTGTCACTGATAGGGCCATTCATATTTCTCCTCCTTTTCCTCCTCCTCCAATATACATCTCTGGGCAGCCTTACCCAAAGGAAGAGAGGGAAATTCAAGGGCATTGAATGTGTGAAGGGAGGAGAGTGCAGGAGGTTGGGGCAGGATACAGGCAAAGGGGAAACTGGGTGAAGGGAGAAGGAGCTTGGGCCCCTGCTCCTCAATGTCCCTGCATACCCAGCCTACCAAGCCAACTCCTCTGATGTCATTTGGGGGAAGGCAGGTAGATCTAGAGTTAAGATGATTATTTGATGCTAAAACTCAAGAATAAAACTTACACTCAGGTAGAATAAAACTGATATAAAATTGACCCAAATCTTAACAGTATAGTGGGGAAGACCCCAGTCACAGATAAAGATATACGTAAGTACCTCTATGCCATGTTCTTCCCTATTAATCTGGGGGGCCAGCAGAGCTAGGAGGCGGGATCTGCTAGACCTGATTTCCTCAAGACAACCACCCTGTCATGACAGAAGAACCAGCCACCACTCGCTGGTCTCAACCAACTGTAACACATGAGAAGTTGTACTGATCTTCAGTTGCTCAACTCATCTACCCATCATTGATGACTGGAACTACCAAAGAGCTCTTAACGTCATTGCCTCTAGCTGCTACACCTTCCCTCTTAATCACAAGTTGAGAGCCACCACTTTGGAGCATGAAAATGCTGACCTCTGGAAGTTCCCCTCCAATCTGACCCCAGACTATCTTTTCAATTTGCCTTCCCTTGTGGGTCAGAAGCCTCCTCCTGGCTCCCAGAGCATCTGTGCACCACCCAATCACAGCACGTCTCACTCGAGGTTACAACTTTTCAAATACATGCCCATCCCAGCCCCACCCTCTCAAGAATGCTCCACACAGTCTGGAACTTTTCTTTACTTTTATTTCCTCTGTGCCAGTAAGGCCCCTCCATAGGTGAGACTCCATGAGGGTTTGAGGAATGAAAAAATAAAGAGTGAATGAATGTCTTAACAAAATGAGATTTAAAAACCTATAGTTAATGAGCCACATGTACCTATGTTCGTAGGCAGAGGCTTTCAAATATTTTTATTCATAACCTCCAAGGAGAAATATATTTTATATATATGACTGAATCTATATAATGGAAACAAGAGTTTCATGAAATGAACAATTACATATGGGAGGCATTCTAATCTCATTCCATCCCTTTACTATCTTGGCTTGGGTCTCCCAAAAAGCAGGTTCTGAGATAAAGACTCAAATGCAAGTAGTTTACTTTGGAGGTAATCTCAGAAAACACCAGGACAATGGGGAAGCGAGGCAGGGAAGGGAAGGCAGCCTAAGGAAGTGCAGAATGTGTGCCTTACTAAGCCAGACCTTTGAACTAGCATGTGCATTGTATTTATAGACAAGCATCCTCAGTCACTGGTTGAGGACTGCTGAGGGGAGGAATGACACTGATTGCCTGATACTTCTGACCTGCTAACAGGGCCTGGCCAAAGCTGTTTCAGCGGCAATAGGGCTGGTGTGCCCAGAAGTGTGAAGAGGCGGGAATATGCCAACACCATCTACTGCACATACTATTTTGTGTTTTTAGAATATCCAGGTCACTAACCACTAAACTGGTTTCATGGATCACAACCCACAGTTTGAAGCATAATCTTCTAATATGGTATTTCCTAAAGAGTGGTCCTTCCCGTTCAGGTACTGTGGCCCCTGAAATAGCTTAGGTGCTATGTAAACAAATATTTTTTAACATAAATCCTCACTTTAAAATTGCAATCTGCTGAAGAGTAAAAGGTAAAACTAGCACTTCTATGATATACTTAGAATTTTCTTCCTGAATAAATGCATCGAGGGAAAGACAGTAAATCAGTTTAAATAAAATACTAAAGGATAGGTGGATATGAAGGAAAAATGGGAAGGTGATACCTGAAAAGATGGAGCTGGGGATTGCCCCTTTATTGCAGTCCTGTCTGCTTTGCTCTTCCAGTCTAACTGTGCCTCTCCCCCCACAGAAATTTGGCTACGGAGGCTGGGTGCAGCTCCAACACCACAGCAAGGTGAGTTTCTCCCAACGTGTGAACAGGCCTCAGACCCAGTGACATCCTGAGCCTGAGACCTTCTTGCCTGCCTCCGGGGAGCCCTCAGTTCTGCCCTGCTATTGACTCTGTAGTAGGCAAAGGAGCAGCACTGATGTTTCTCAAAATTTCTCAAAAAAATGAGGGTGACTTCAAAATGCATCATTCAGGAAGGTAAAATTGGAATTTGAGAAGCCATTAGGAAACCTTTCCATTTTTCCCTCTCAAACCAATTTTAGCATTTATTGCTCTGCCTTAAGGAAGTGAGCTGGCCCTCTCCACAGGTCATCATTACTGGATATTAAGGCCAAGCAAATAAATGGAACAGTTTTGGCTTCAACACAAGCTAGGGAAGTTAAACATTGGAGATAGAGGAAAAGAAGCTGCTGTCTGGCTGAGTTTGTTAAGAGGGAAAAATAAAAGGAGTTCTGAGAATGAACTCAAAGTCTTGGGCTGCACATCGATCAGGTTTGACCTTATTTTCAGAAATGTGTGGAGTTCAGAGGGAACATTCCTGAGCTTCCAGCTGGAACACAGATATGTGTGAGGCAGGCCCGGGAGGCTTGGTTTCTGGGAAAATGCAGATACCCTGTACAGGGGCTACACAATGCAATATGTGCTACATTTAGGACTGCTTTCGCACCAGGGACTGGAGGACATTGATTTGAGCACTCATATTGGAGAAAGCCTACCAGAGGAAGTGACGCCCATCCTGAGTCTTGAAGCAGGGGTGAAGGCTTGCCCAAGGAATAAAGGAAACAAGTTTCCAGGAAGGGAAGACAGGAAGAAAGGCATGGAAATATTAACACATGTGACCCAGAACTCAAGCACTTGGCTAAAGCTGGGACCAGCATTTCTCAAAATGTGATCCCCAGACCAGCCAGTTCAGCTTCACTTGAGAACTTGGAAGAAATACAAACTTGTGGGCCTCAACTCAGACCTACCCAACCAGGAACTCTGAGGATCTGACCAGCAATCTGTTTTAACAAGCACCCAACTGATTCAGATGCTTTACTGAAGTCTGAAAACCACCAGTTATATTCATTCAGTCACTGACTGATTTTTATCAACACCATTTTGTGCCAGCAACACCCCCCGCCACACACACACACACACACACACACACACACACAGTCTAGACATGAGAAATACACTGGTGGACAAGACAGAATGCTACCTACCTCATGGTGCTCAAATTCTAGAGGGAGACAAACCTGATCACTATGGAGAATGGAATGAAAAACAGAAAGATTAATTGCAGCTGGTTGTATAGGCAGCTAGTGAAGACTTGGAGGAAAGGAAGGAAAACCTGGGATAGTGTCCCTGGCTCAGAGAACAGCAGCTGCAAAGGCTACCATATGAGGAAGAGCTACGTTCAAGGAACAGAAAGGAGGGCAACATGGCTGAAATGTAGTGAAAAGGGCAGGTAGTAGGAAATTGGACTAGTGAGGTAGGCAGGGGCCAGATTATGAAGGGACTTGAAACACATGCTAAGGAGTCTGGATTTAATTTTCAATGCAATGCAAAGACCATTGAAGGGTCTTTGCAGGGCCTTTTTTTTTTTTTTTTTTTTAAAGATTTTATTTATTATTTTCAGAGAGAAGAGCATGGAGGGTAGAAGAAAGGGAGAGAAAGAAACATCAATGTATAGTTGCCTTTCACCTGCCTCCAGCTACGGGCCTGACTAGAGACCTGGCTTGCAACCTGGTTATGTGCCCTGAAAGGGAATCGAACCAGCGACCCTTGGGTTTGCAGCCAGCACCAATCCACTGAGCAACACCAGCCAGGGCTGGAGGGTCTTAATAGCTTTAAAAGGCCACTTTGGCTGCAGACTGGCTAGAGGCAGGCAAAAGTTTTGGGAGCAAAGCAGTGGGAAAAGGGTGAAGAGGAGGGCAGAAGCCTCATTAGATACAGCCTTGGAGGTTGGTTTTAGGCCATTGAACTTGATCCTGAAGACAGTGGAGAATCTTTACAGAGTTTTCAACATCAATCTCTGGGGCAGTTCATTCTCACTTTTATCACAGGTTGTGGACTAAGTCTCCATTCACACCCTGGGCTGCACTGGAAAGTGCTAGTTCCAAGCCTGGAGCTAGTGATCTAAGTTTCCTGTAAGTCTCCCCAGGGAAGAGAACATCTGAGTAGAGCTGATTACAAGGCTAGTAGGAAGCTCCAAATGCATGGAAGGGCAGCCTGTGATTTTTTAAAACTACATCCCAGTCTGCAGTCTGTAGCCACAATAATGGAATTGAATGACCTTCATTTCATTATATTTTATGTCAAGAGATTGAGAGATTGTATAAATTTAACAGCAAGTTTCAAAAAAGAAAGAAAAAATATTTTCAGTCTCATGTACTACCTATGTATTTCCAACAAAATTCCACTGCCAGTCTAATAGGAAAAGCCAATGACATTCTCTTTCCCCTTCTCTCAAAAACAAAACAGAACCAAATATGTATTTTTCATAATTACAGTGGCCAGGGATTCCAATGACTGGAAAACAACATGCAACTGTATACAAATACTTAAATTAGGCTAACAGCAATGAGAAAATCCAGTATCTGAGGGTTGAAATTTGTTTTTATTCTCCTATATTCTTTGTTTTTAATCTTTGTCATTTTAGTCATGCTGCATCTTGGTGTGGTCCTCTTTGGGTTCATCTTATTTGGGACTCTCTGTGCCTCCAGGACTTGTACGTCTATTTCCTTTCCATTCACCAGGTTAGGGAAGTTTTCCATCATTATTTTTTCAAATAGGTTTTCGATTTATTTCTCTTTCTTCTCTTTCTGACACCCCAATAATGCAAATGTTGGTATATTTGAAGTTGTCTGAAAGGCTTTTTACAATATCCTCAATCTTTTTGCATTATTGTTATCTTTTTTTTTTTTTTTTTTCCTGTTCTGATTGGGTGTTATTTGATTCCTTATATTCAATCACAGATTTGATTCTGAGCTTCATCTACTCTACTGTTGATTATCTGTAAATTATTCTTCATTTCAGTTAGTTTATATTTCATTTCTCACTGGGTTTTATTTGTGTGTGTGGTGTCTTTGTACTTATTTATGCTGTTATGGAGTTTTGTTCTGTTCTTTCATTTGTTATATGTCTCTTCTCTCCTCATTTTGGCAGCCTCCCTCTATTTGTTTTTATGTATTGGTTAGAGCTGATACATCTTCCAGGCTTGGTAGAGTGGTCTAATGCAGTAGGTGTCCTGGAGGGTCCAGTGGCACAGCCTCCCAGTACGCCCAAGCTGGGAACTTCAGGTTTTCCCCTTCTGTGTGAGTTGTGTATACCCTCCTGTTGTAGTTGAGTCTTGATGTCAATGGAAGTGATTTACCCTCAGGCTGGTTGGCTGCAAGGATTACTGCAACCACCACATAGGATCAGCTGCGCAAGGGCCTGCCCCCCAAAGCAGGACTTGCTTCAGTGGGGTTCTAGTGCCTTCTGAGTACACCCCTGAGTGTGTCACCTGTGGAGGTGGTTGGGTGGTGGTGCTTCAATGTGGCCTGTAGCTGTCCACTGGGTGCACTGGCTCTGGAGCCTCCTGTTAGGTCCATGTTAGCCATCACCTGTATTTTGCCTGGGGCCACATGGTATGAGCTACAAAGCAATCTGTAGATAGCTACTACTTATGCTGGGTTTGGAGTTGCCCAGCATAGGCCAAGTTGTGGGCTGCGGCTAGTGCCAAGCCTCGCACCACTTAATGAGAGGTAGGGGCAATACTGAGGCCAGATGTTGCTTGTTTGAAGATTTCAGGAAAGTCTGAAGCCAGGCCATTCATGCGTAAAAATCACTGGAAAAAACTTGGGTGAGCCAAAAAGTTGGGTAGGGTGGAGTGTCAGTGAATCACCTTTGTCAGGTGAACAGGATAGCCAGGTTGATGGAGACTGAGATATGGTACCAGGCTGCTGGCTCTGTCAGAAGAGGGCTTATTAATGAAATAATGGCCTCTGCCAGCACTTCTATCTGAGAGAAAGCTGCCCCTCCAGCTCTCTGCTATGATGCCAAACAATTCAGTTCCTTCCTTTGTACCCCTGGTGCCTTTAGAGTGCTGTCCCAGCACTGAAGCTCAGAGGGAGTGAGTCTGAGTAAGTCCAGGTGCTGCCTGAAACTCCAGCAGCCCTCTGTCTCATTCAACCATAATCTCTACTGGTTTTTCAGCCAGGAGTTATGAGGGCTTCCCTTCCCAGCACTGGAACTGTGCATGGGCTGGCGTGCCTGGTGTGTTCCGGGACTCCTCATTCCTCAGGAGGGATTTCCATAGCTGAGATACCACTCCTGATATTTATCTGCCTTAAGTGGGTATGGGACCAGCCCCTTTTGCAACTCTGCCCCTCCTACCAGCCTTCTACCAGTCTCCGTGTGACTTCACCTGTATACTCTTAGTTGTAGGACTTCTGTTCAGGTTGATTTCAGGCAATTCTGAATGACAGTTCTATAATTCAGTTGTAATTTTGATGTTGTTGTGGGAAGATGTGAATACCATATTTACTTATGCCACCATCTTGATTGAAAGCCCTAATTTAGGGTTTTAAAAAGTTTGCTCTGGCTGTTTTGTGGAGACTGGATTGAAGGAGAGCAAGAGTGAAGGCAGAAAGATTAGGCTGGAGGCTGGAGTGGTCCTTCCGATGAAAGCAGATGAACTTGAACCAAGGCTGCAGCTGTGCAGATGGGGGAAAATGAACCATTTAGGATCTGTTTTGAAGTTTGAATGAATGGTTTTGGGAAACGGATTGAATGGTAACGCGTAACACAGAAGGAAGTGACCAAACGAAGTTGTCTCAGAGGGATGAGAAAGATAATGCAAACATCAAGGGCAGAGCAACCTAGCTAGGAAGACAAGCTGGTTTGGGCAAGAGATGGTTGTAGTAGGAGCCCCTCTATGGAGCTACCCTTCAAACCTGGGAATGTGAAAGTTGGAGTGCTAACAGAGGTTGCTTCCTGATGACAGTGTCTGGGCCATTTCTGACAACTCTGCACCCCAAGTCCAACCAGCATGATAGCTTGAGTGATCTAGAGGGATAGCCTGAGTGAGCACTGGGGTAAGGGGATGAGGACGGAAATCTGATGTGAAAAACTGAGTTTGAAAACACCTTTTTAATGATACACGCGGTACTAGACATTTGAAATACCAGCTATATTTGAACTTATTCACAAATAGTATTAGACAGAACAAGAAGTGAAGGATCAGAAATGTGGCAGGTTAGGTTCCCTGGGAATAGGGCGCTGAGGTAGAGATTAGGATATAGGAGGTTTATCGGGAAATTCTCTTAGAATGGACACCAGTGGAAGGGAAGAGAAGGAGGCAGGACAGAACAGAGGGCAGGGTTGAGCCACAATGTAGTCTAAGTGGATGTCTCAGCTGACACTGCAAGGCTCTTCTAAGCAAACCTTCAGAGTTGCTGCAAATTGGGGTGGCCTAAGAGGGCCAATGCAGAGGGGCCTTGACATCTCCATGTCAACCACTCATTAGAAGTGAAGCAGGGGCTTGAGGGAGGTGGCTCTCCTCAGCTGTGGCAATTTTCTTATCACAGGGGCTGATAGCCAGGGGCTGTCTGACAGGAACATTCCCAGAAGCTGGAAGAATAATAAGTCCTTCATTCCTGAAGGGGAATCTGAGTAACACATCTTACCATCCTGGGAAGGAATTTAGACATCACTTATTTTATAGTTTAGAATCTGAGATTCTGGGAGGGAAAGTGGTTTACACGTAGGATCCAGGTCTCCTAAGCCTGGCAGTACCACAGTTTCCACTACACCATGCTGTTCTGGCCTAAAAATGTTAGTGATGTGTTTGAAATGCGTTATTGGGTGATGATGGTTGGTTGAGGAATTCTTAAATTAAAAATAGAAATTTAGTTTTCTTTTGAGAGTTTAGGGGAAAACAAAAGTTGTTTTGGGGTTGAATAAATTAGAGTAGCTTGCTGCAATCACCTGCTAATTAGTTTGGTTTAAGATGTTGGTTGATATTGAGGTCAATGTTAAAAACATGATGTAAGAGATCCCCAGTTCCTCCCTCAACAGCAAGCTCTGACCTCTGAGGTGCAACTGTGGCCCAATAGGGATACTGGGTTCCTGACTGTAAAGTGAAAGGGATCAAAAATTGATTATCTACTATGACTGTCAGGTCCCCAAATTCTGGCTGAAAGAGCAGTGAGAATTGGAAGCCTAGTACAGGGGTACAGGTGTTCTATGGTAATTTTCACTCAGTAGTTTCACTGACAATTGCTGTTACTCATTTGCTTTACCATGGATCCAGCATGAAGGCTGTGGAAAGAGAATTTCAGTAAGTCTGATTTTCTGTAATGCAATAAGAACAAAACTCATTAGGAAATTATAGTAATCAACTTTTGCCTGCTAGACACCAATTACGAAATACCATCTTAGTTGAATGGAAAATGGCTTCATAAATCTGGGTTCTTGCCCTAGCTTTATACCAACTAAGTGTATGGCCTTAGACAAGTCACTCTACCTAATGGACTCATTGGTAAATTTGGCAGTGGAACTAAATGATCTATTCCTGCTTTAAACTGCTCTTCTTTGTCTTTTTTTTTTTTTAAGATTTTATTATTTTTAGAGAGAAGGGAAGGGAGAGAGGAAGAGAGACATCAATATATGGTTGCCTTTCACCTGCCTCCAGCTCCAGACCTGGCTGGAGACCTGGCTTGCAATCTGGTTATGTGCCCTGGCTGGGAATAAACCCAGAGACTTTTGGGTTCTCAGGCCAGCACCTTATCCACTGTGTCATCAGCCAGGGCCTACTCTTCTTCGTCTTAAATTCAGACTTACTCATGCACTTCCAGAGAAGCCCAACTTCCTCCCTTGTCATTCATACTGTAGTGGTCCTCCTTTATCTACAGTTTTCGTTACCTGCCACAGCCCAAAAATATTAAGTAGAAAACTCCAGAAATAAACAATTTGTAAGTTTAAAACTGTATAACATCTGTGCAGCATGATGAAATGTCAAAGCAGTCCCACTTCATCCCACCCAGGACATGGACCACCCCTTTGTCCAGCACATCCATGCTGTACGTACCACCCACGCATTTGTCACTCAGCAGTCATCTTAGTTAGCAGGGCCAGTGTTTCCCTATCAAGGTGCTTGTGTTCCAGTCACCCTCATTTTACTTAATAATGGCCCCAAAGCACAAGAGTAGTGATGCCAACAATTTGGATGTGCCAAGGAGAAGCCATGAGTGTTTCCTTTAAATGAAAAGGCGAGCCCTGGCTGGTGGCACAGTGGGTAGGCACCAGCCTGCGAACTGAAAGGTCGCTGGTTCAATTCCCAGTCAGGGCACGTAACCAGGTTGCAAGCCAGGTCTCCAGCCAGGTCCTCAGCTGGAGGCAGGTGAAAGGCAACCATACATGGATGTTTCTCTCCCTCTCTACCTCTCTCTCCATCTCTCTCTGGAAATAATACATAAAATCTAAATAAATGAATAAATAAATAAATGAAAAGATGAAAGTTCTCAGCTTAACAAAAGTAGAAAAAATCATATGCTGAGGTTGCTAACTAAGATCTATGGTAAGAATGCATCTTCTCACCATGAAATTGTGAAAAGGAAAAAGAGATTTCTGCTGATTTCACTGTCACACCTCAAACTGCAAAAGTTAATACCACAGTGCATGATAAATGCTTCATTAAAATGGAAAAGGTATCAAATTTATGGGTGAAGCCATGAAACAGAGGCCACATTCATATAACTTTTATTATAGTATTTTGTTATAGTTGCTCTATTTTATTATATTATTGTTGTTAATCTCTTGCTGTGTCTAACTTATAAATTAACCTTTACCATAGCTATGTACGTATAGGAAAAAACATTGTACATATAGAGTTCAGTACTATCCTTAGCCTCAGGCATTCACTGGGGGTTGTAGAACATATCTCCTGTGGATAAGAGGGACTACTGTATATAGTAAAGTCTGGCCATAATTGATTTACAGCATCCTCTGTCTTGGTAAGTTCTTTACAAGCATTCTATTATTGAATCTTCTGAATCAGTGTTCTTTTCTTTATTGTTCATATATTTTTTAAAATGAATCAGTCTTCTTAGTTGTAAACAACAGAGCCTACTCCAGCTAGTTAAATTACAAAAGCAGCTCACAGACTTCCTGGAAGGGTCAGCAATCAGCTCAGAGGTGGTGCTGACATGCACAATGCCCAGATACATCTGGGGGGCTCATCCAGCATGGACATATAAGTGCCACCACTCCTTGTCATGGGAAGCTCACACTCATTCTGATGCTACTGAGGTTGGAAACCAAGGGCATTGCTGTTTCTGCTCCAGCCATGTCTGTCACCTCAGACAACCCCTGACCAGAGGGTAGATTCTGCATCGTTCCTGCTTCCTCACAGTGCTCACGTCCAAATCAAAGCCATATGTGGGAGCCTCCAGCAGAGCCTAAAGCACAAGCCACTGCCCTCACTACAAGGGAGGCTGGGAAAGTGGATTCTGGATCTTCCCTCAGGAAGGAGGAATGATATGGTGAAAATACCTTCATGTTTACAAAGTGTTTCAAGGATGTTGGGTGGGTACAAACATGACAAATATAATGGCTCACATTTTACAGAGAGAAAACGTGTGGCTTAAACTCAGAAGGCCCATAATTTAGCCAGTTATGCTGCTGGTGAGTAACTTAAAGAGATTTAAACCCAGGTCTGTCCCAATGCAAAGATCGTGCTCCTCACCCCTCTACTATTCTGGGTATTTTATAGTGATTAAGCTTTATTATTAAGAAGTGAAAGAAATATGAAACCTTTAATTGGCCGAATGAAAGTTTATTTCCAGATTTCTTCTCTTTCACCGTCAACCTCTCTCCACTCCCTTCTTCACCAAATGGAAAGACATTTGTGCAGCAATATCATTGAGAACTCTTGGTTAAAGACAACAGAAACCAACATTTACACATAAAAGGAACTTGTTGTAAGTATTTTAAGACCCTCAAGAATGACAAAATGCCTACGGAACGAAACCCATAAAATGTGTGAGCAATTGAAGCCACAGCCAAGGCAACACCACAGAAACAGCCCGACTGAAGAGCCACTGCCTCCCAGCCGGACACTGAACTCCGAGACCAGTACCCTTGCCAATGGTCATGGCATGTGGCCACTGTGTATCCCTGGCAGAATAAGTTCACTGTTCTGTCTTTTTGTATCACTTGCTCTTGATTAAAAACCAAGCACTGATTGGCCAAGCTCAGGGCAAAGAGAACAAGTATTTGGACCTTTGGGCTTTATTAGAGGAGGACTGGGCTCTGCCTCCACTAAGAACCTCGCAGGAGATTTCCCAATCAAAAAAGGTGTTTAGATGACGGCAGAGTCAGCAAAAGATGAGAACTGAGGCAAATCAAGACAGATGTCCCAATATCAGAGACCTGGTTCTGCTTCTGTACCCTGGCGTGGTTACACAAGTCACCTTCTCATGATCTTTCCCCCCAGTGCACGAGAAATGAAAGCATGGATCTGAGGTCTTGTCATGCAAGCCTGATGCGAATGGGCGGCTACACCTGCAGGTGAAAAGTGGTTGGCTCTCTCAAGCAGATATCAGGGAAGGTTTTGTCCATGGGATAGAAGGATGGAGGCTGCCGGGTCAAGGCCTGTGTGCAATTCCTATTCAAGCCAAGGAAAAGAGGAGGAGGGCGAGGACTCCATCAAGCTAAGCTCAAGGCCCTTGATCACCATACGCCTACTGGGCCATCATATACGGCCCAAGCGCAATATTGAGGCCCTGAAGCACCACCAGAGGTGCTGTGCTCTCAAACTAGGGGAACCCCAGGAGGTAGCCTAGTCCCTAATTAGCCAAATGTCATTAATAACAAATACTTAGAATAACTAACACTTGATAACTAACACTTGACATGTGCCTTATATTCAACTAAGTATTTTATATGGATTATTCCATTTCATGCTCACAAGACCCCTTTAAGGTAAGTTATATTACTTTTTTAAGGTAAATCATAGCATTATCCCTATTTTAAAGATGAGCAATAATCCTAGCAGTGGAATCGCTGAATCAAAAGGCAGTTCCATTTTCAGTTTTTTGAAGAGATTCCATACTATTTTCCACAGTAGCTGCACCGGTTTGCATTCCCACCAACAGTGCACCATTAAGGCATGAGGATGAAAAGCTGAACTCTGTTAAATTAATAGAGTTCTACTTCATTGAGGATTAAGCAAAAACTCTTGAAAATATTAGGGGAAAACCAAGTTCCAAAGGAAGGATTCATCTAAGTAAACTCAGGTTTGTTTTTGCTGATATGCATTTTCTACCCTAGGGAGAAGCAAAGATGCTAAAAGATGGGAAAGTTTTCAGAGTGGTTCAAGAGAACTGCTGGGATCCAGAAGTCCGGATTAGAGAAATGGACCAAACAGGTACCCACAATGAGAAATGTTACCAATGATTACATCTGATACAAAAACCATGTCTCTCCCAAAAGTCTGTTGACCACTTTACAGGATTTATGTGATGGTAACTTCCATTGCCTTTTTTTTCACTGGGCTAGATTGCCCTAGCTTTGCTAGGGGAGGGATGGACCTGCTACTATGTTTTTAGTGTGGATTACTTTTGTTTAAATTAGTATACCTTGTTTTAAAGAATGCTAGGTCATAAAAATATATAAAAGTGGCATTTTATTATTTTAAAGCTTTTTAAATTTAAACACACAGTATTTACTTATAAAGTCAACTAAAACAGTAAAAATTAGAATTCACAGAGTAAAGATGCCAATTTCCTGCTTAGTCAGATTGAGGATCCAATTTCTTTTTATAGTTTGTCTCAGAGCACAGTACTCAGAAAGTCCCTACTGACACAGAAGGGGTGGAAATGAGAGCATTTGAAAAGAAAGTTAACAGTGCACTAACAGGATTGTAGAATAGTCTACAATAAAACTAATTCAGAAATTAGAAGGCAGAGAATTGGGAAATTTTTGTTTCCATGCTGAATTGCTAATGATTTCTAAGAACTGATTTGAATTCCTTATATTATATTTAAACAGCAAACAAGTCCCCACAGTTTAACAGAATTTTAAAGACTATCTAAAGTGTGGTATGTGGCCATGCGCTTTCACTTGTTACTGCCTGGCCGACTGCGCCACCCAAAGATGCATGCTCCCACAGACGCTCTGAGCCTTCTGGCCATGTGCGGGGCATACCCACAGGGAGCTCACCCTGAGATGGGAAGCTCACCACTACAACACCTTCAGGCCTAAGTTTTGACATCAGTAGTCCAGATTTAAACCAGAAAACAAATAATTCATGCCCACAAATGAAAGAGCAACTTACATGGACATGGACAAGTAAGATTGACTTTGGGGGGGAGTGAGTGGATAGGGAAGGGGACAGAGAGGAAAAAAAAAAAAAAAAAAAAAGAGGATCGATGTAATACATAATACACAACGATAAAATTAAATTTAAAAAATTAAAAATGAATTTAAAAAAAGAAAGAACAGCTTAGAACTACCACCTTCTTAAAGACAAATGTATACAAAGTTAAAATATATACACAGAAATGACAGGAGACACTTTATTCCAAAATCTTGAGCTAACCCATCAGCTCCAAAGAGGGAAGTGATCTCTGGCATGCTAGAATTTGGACCAGGATACTTAAGGCTAGGAATTGCTTTATAGATTTTTTAAAATAGTTAAACATATATTTAAATTACATTCAAATTGAATTTTGTAGAAAGCCTGAAGCACTATGTTCTGTGGAATGGTTTGCAGAACAAGATTTTGCTCTAAATATAAAGCTCAAACAAGAATCCTAACCCTCCCTCCACCCCCTTTTAAGGAAAAAACTAATGGAAATGAGAATGGGCTGACTGGTGTTGATTTAGATGAAGGGTGTTTTTCAGATTTTTGCTGTGTGTTTCATTCATTGGCTATCTTTGAGAGAACAGTTATGACTATCCCTTGCTGAACATTTCATTTGTGCCAGACACTTTTCCCAGCACATATCATGTGTTAACTCACTTAATCCCTGTAACAGCCTTAGGAGGTAGCATTTATTATTATGCCCATTTTACAGATGATGAAACTGTGGAAGAGAGGTTAAACAACTTGCCCAAAATCACAGTTTAGTTTGTAGGGGTGAGAACCAGAATTTGCATCTAAGCAGTTTGGTCCCAAGGACTTAACCATTATATTTTACCACTTCTGTGGAGATAAGAAAATAAAGTGATGAAAGCCCAACACAGAATATTCCAGCAATCCATGTTATCCTCACAGGGAAGAAAATGTAACTGGCAGCTCCTGGGTCACTTTAGCACAAGACCCAGCACAGAGCTCAGAAAGACCAAGATAATAACAATGAGATAATATACATGTAAAGTTCTCAACTAGGCTGAGTTCCTATTGAAGCTAGTTATAGGCAGACCCAGGAAGGTCAGAGTTGGTGAGGAATCCGGGCCAAGGGAGGTCTGGGGTGGGAGCTCAGTCCTTTATGCAGGAGGCAAAGAGTCCCCAGAGGAGTCAGCATGGTTTCACACACCTTTGAGCAAGTAATCCTCTCTTGATCCCTCTAAATGGCAGGCGTTGTTGTACCTATAGTTACCTACCAGGACAAGGAGATGGGATTTGCTCAGGATCACACAGCTAGCAACAGCAGAGCCAGGATTATACATGGGGCTGTCTTTCTCATTCCACTACAAAAGCTTTTCCCAAATCTCCCTCAGGATAAGGATCACGGGGATGCTGGTTAAAATTTTTGCAGACCTGTCTCCACTAAATCAAAATTTCCAAAGAAGGGCCTAGGAATTTATCTTTAAAATGTTCTGACCCCGACCCAATTTTCATTAACAAATAAGTTTGAGAAATATTATGCTATATCATACCGTTAAACCCCACTATTTTTAAAAATATTAGTTCTGATTAGATTAGGCTTGTTTCTCCCCCCTTTTATTCCCAGAGAACATGTATCCAAACCAAACAACACACAAATAATACAATTTACTGTGTCCATATGAAATATTGTGGCAAGTGATGGCCACTGGGATGTAGGGAAGGAGCAAGTCTGGACATGTGCCTCAGCACACCACTTTCAAAACATGTGGCCTTAGATCTAATCTATAAAATAGAGAAATGAAGTAGAGTAACATAAGGAAAGTATTTATGTGAAATGTAAAAAGTTTTATAATTGAAAAGTACTCATCTGTTTGATACTAATCAGTGAATGTAAATAATATCTTCTGATGATGTTTAACAATACTATCTTACCAAAGCTTTCATTTATTGGGTATGTTCAATGTCCCAGGCATTGCTCGGGATGCTGGTGTTATGGTATGGAGAGACAGGCTTATGTGGTATTTTCATTCAAGTAGGGGAAGGAACAGAATAAACAAATAAACATAGAAATGACAAGCTATAATAATTACTTAGAAAGGAAAGTAATAGAATGATGAGATAGATAATAGCAGGAAGACGCCTCTGTGGAGTTGACATTTGAACTTAGACCTTAGAGGAAAAATGAGCCCATCCTGTGGTGAGCCAAAAGAAAAGCACTCCAGGCAGGTGGAATAGCAATGTTAAGGTCCTGGGGCAGAAAAGAGTTCCAAAGAGCAGTCAGGAATCCAACCAAGATTATTTGGACCCTGGGAGAGACTGTACAGGGCCTTGTAGACCAAGTTCAAGTCTAGGTTTTACTCTAGTATGATGTAGTAAAGTCCTTGAAGTTTTGAGCAAGGAAATCACTTAATCTAAGTTTTAATGCATTACTCTGAGTTTTGAATGGAGAACAAACCATAGGAGGACAAGAATGGTGGTAGAAAACCAGTTCAAAAGTTCCTGCAGCGATTCACATAGGAGATGCTGGTGGCCTGGATTAGATAGTGGCAGGGGACAGGAATACATGGGTGGAAGAAAGGAACTGTAGTAGAGGTAACAGGTCTTGCTGGTGGGTTGGAGTGAGTATAAGGGAAAGAGGAGCAACACTCAGTTCGGCAGCTTCTCTCCTGATACTCCAGCTGCAAGAGCTTGGAGACGAAAGATTCTAGGCATCCTAAATGCTGGATTCTGGAGCCAAATCCAGGGTCCCGCTCTGAACATTCCAAATACTGGGACCCAGACCCACTTAGGAGCTGAATGAAAGACATGGAAAAGGTGGTTGAGAAATACTTTTAGTCAAGAATGACCTAAGGTGAAAAGCCCTGAAAAAAAAAAAAAAATTGGTGGGAAAATGCCTTTTTTATAAATAGAACTTCAAAAAAAAAAAAAAAAAAAAAGGAGGGTAGAAATAACCCTTGACTAATAGGGTCAATGAGCTCTTCATAAATGCTTTCATTTTTGTCCAGCCTTTAGCCCTCCTCCTAGAATCTGAGACTTAGGAATGAGAGGGGACTGAAACAGAGAGCCTGAGAGAAAGTGCACAGGAAGGACCAGCTAGGAAAGGGAGAGCAGGAAGAAGCTGGGTGGAGAATTCCTGGGCTCCTTGGCCCTAGGAAATGCAAAAAAGGAGTGTCTGAGTACTCTTCTCATTAGCTTTGCCTTTCTTTGTATCTAGGAGTGACCCTGCAAGCCCTTTCCACGGTTCCTGTCATGTTCAGCTACTGGGTGAGTGTGAAACTTCAAACCACCTCCTTGGTGGGCAAAGGCTCATGTCTGGCAAGTAGGTAGATGACTCAGATCCTGACATTGCCCCACCTCCCCTCCACTTCTTTTAGTTAGAGACCAGTAGGGTCCCTCAGCTTCTCACATTACAGTGTGCCCTCCCAGGCCTGTCTTCTTGGTCCTGTCGTTGTTCTAGACCCCTGTGGTTCAGTACAGTAGCCAGTAGTTGCATATCGCTATGTGACTCCCATTGCATTTCCACTGGACAGCGCAGTTCTAGACCCAACCTCAATTTCCATCAGAATTTACCTGTCTGATGACCTACCCATGCAGTGCCTTACTCAGTAATTAACATGTCAATTCATTCTGAAGTGACAATGATTTTGAGGTGGAAAGGATAATAATGGCCTCCTAATACATTGCCTCTCCCAGGGAAGTACATGGTTGAAACTAGGATTCCTGGATTGGATGCTTTTCCCCAGGAGATTAAGTCTCGAGTGTTATAAGTTTCAGGCATGATTGAGAGCCTGTAGAAGGACATCTTCGTACACAGCTGGGGGTGCGCTAAGCACCTGCTAAAACTAGTAAATATTCACTTGTGTTGTGATTTAAGGAGCAATGGGATACCACCTGCTCACACATACTTAGCCCACATGTGCTCATATTTCCAGTGCTAGTGATCCAGTTTTTATCATTCCTATGATTAGTCATGACTTTAAAAATGCCCTTAATACCTCAATATGTCTAAACTTATCAGAGTGGGTATCATTCTGACTAGACAAGTAGGATTGAGGAAGAATGACAAATTTCCTGGCAGTGGGGTGAGAAGATGTTAAAAGGAAAAAAAGAACAATGAAGAAAGAAGAGTCAGGAGAAGAGAAAGCAAATTTCACTGTTGCAGCATTTTGCTAGGGTAACTGCAAGTATCACTGCCAACAGGAAGGAGAGGGAGGAAAAGAGACAGGGACAGGAGAGGTGTATGAACACCCTGACACAATAAGATATAACAAGGAGGTGCCCTGGCAATGTGAGAACTGCACAGGCCCAGCCTGTAGGGGAACAAGGAGGTGCTTATGTGTGCAGTCCTGCAGACCAGTAATTGTGTCTGTCCCTTCAAATTATAGCCTCCGTATTTCTAATTCATCCGCAGTACTAGCAGTTTTCTTTGAGGTTGCAATGACGGGTTTCTGGGTCTTCTGCAGCAAGTGCCTGTCTCCATCTGTGCCTAAGCTTTCTGAGGGGATAAGCCACTAGTAGTGACAAGTGATTTAGCCTAGGGAAGGTGTTCAGAGTAAATATCTAAAGGTTTTGAATGATGTGGTTCTCCCCTACCTGTCTCCTCTAGGCCAAACCTCAAGATACTTTAGACTTGTGCCAGTTTTTAAACGACGACTTAGCTGCTACTGTAGCGAGGCACCCCAGCAGGTTTGTGGGTCTGGGGACATTGCCCATGCAGGCCCCAGAGCTGGCGGTCAAGGAGATGGAGCGCTGCGTGAAGGAGCTGGGCTTCCCTGGGATCCAGATCGGCTCCCACATCAACGAGTGGGACCTGAATGTGCAGGAACTCTTCCCAGTCTACGCAGTGAGTGCGCTGTGCTAAATCAGGAAACCTATGGAGGGACCCAGTACTGTGCTGGGTGCTGGCAGGAAGAACGTAAATGTGGCACTTCACTGGGGGGTAGGGAGAGACAGATGCCTGCTGACATGCTGAGATGTAGGAGGAAATGTGGAGAGCTCCCCAAAAAGAGTGGGTCATTCCACTAGAAGGACGAGTGGAAATGCTTTGTAGGCCAGCCCGACCTTAACTCAGTGAAATCCCTTTTCTTTCTATCCACCATGCTCTCCTTTTAATCTTTCATTTAGAAACCAAAATGTTACCCTTAGTACAGCCACTGTGCACAAGAACCATATTAATGACATGCAAAACAAAGTATTTATTTTTGTTTTGGGAAAAAATACTTATTTTTCAGCCCTGGCCAGTGGCACAGTGGATAAGGTGCCAGCCTGCTAACCCAAAGGTCACTGGTTTGATTCCCCAGCCAGGGCACATAACCAGGTTGCAAGCCAGGTCTCCAGCCAGGTCCCCAGCTGGAAGCAGGTGAAAGGCAACCATACATTGATGTTTCTCTCCTTTCTTCCTCTCTCCCTATCCTTCTCTCTAAAAATAATGAATAAAATCTTTTTTTAAATTACTTATTTTTCAAAAGTATAAAATAAAATAATTTTGAAGAAGTTGTAGGAAGTATAAGAAGCTGTAAAAAGGAAAACATATTCTATAATCCAGTGTAACCCATAATTCCACCACCCAAAAAATAACCAGTGCTATATAGTATAGCTCATTTGTTTTTATTTGCATATATCCATATTTATTTACATATCTATATTCTACTATACATGTGATTTTGTATCTGAATTGAGAATTTCTGCCCTAAATAAAGCCTCTTAATGCATGATTTTTAAATAACTGCATAATATTCCAACATATACATGTTTTGATTTACTTAATCATCCTCAACTAAGATACTTTTTAAGAAATAAATTTTGAAAAGTAGAATAAAAGTACATAACAAAGAATAATGCCATCATAATGTTAGCATTTGGGCCCTGGCTGGTGGCACAGTGGATAAAGCACCAGCCTGTGACCCAGAGGTCACTGGTTCAATTCTCAGCCAGGGCACAAACTAGGTTGCAAGCCAGCTCTCCAGCTGGATCCATGACTGAAGGCGGGTGAAAGGCAACCATACATTGATGAAGAAGAAAAAAAATGTTAGCATTTGATGGAACTAGATGGTGAGTTTGTATTCATTGTACTATTGTTTAAACTTTCAATATTTGAAATATCACATAAATAAATATGAGGTCTGTCCTGAAAGTATCAAGCCTGTGTCAATATAATTAAAGCAGTTTGTGCCACTGATACTTTTGGGACAGATCTTGTATATTTCTAAAAACTCAGCACCAAATATTTCTGAAGTACCCAGCTATAGTATCCACACTTCTATGGTCCTCTCCATCAGTCTTTCTCTACCTCCTGTTCTTTCTGCAGCTAAACCTGCTTTCCTTAGTACCAAATTAGTTAATTTGAATTAAATAGAAATGAACAACCAAGTTAGCTTTATCATTTCAAGGTCAGCCTGGAGTTCCAGAGCACTTCATTGTCCCCTTTATTTCCTAGTCCTCCCTTCTTAGTGAGGGAACCCGACAATATACATTCAGGTCAGTTTTCAGGCACAAAATTGTAAAAGTCTTTTAACAGCTTGGGCACATGGTAATTTCTCAGTTAATGTGAATTATGATTTTGATGTACAGTATAATTCTATATTCAATTGCACTTTAAAATTGTTTACTTCCCTCCTAGAATTATAATATTATTATTTTCTATTATTTTCAGTGTAAATGCAAAATCTTCAATAATGAAGTAAATAGACTCACCAGGCCCTATAATCATTGATATTTATTTATTTACTTATTTAGTTATTTATTATCAACTCTTGAGCTCTGGCTACATTGAGGGAGGAAATCCCATTTTTGTATCTATGGGCATACAAAAATGTTGGGGGGTTGCATGTTAAATTGCCTCCTACTGGCCTGAAAGATTTAATGTTCTTTTAAATATTAAACTCCCCAAAGCTTATTGACCACAGTGACTGAGCTGATGCAGTGAATGAATGTTTTCTAGAAACTTTAATGAGCTTTGAAAGAGGATGTATTTACCTGTGCATTCAAGTTGTTTCAGCACAGTGCGAGCAAGCCTTCAGCTGCAAGTCATTTTATTATTCCTTGGAATTGGGTTTATGAATTACTAAGGGGCTCAGAAAGCAACAGGGGTCCAAATGGATAGTATTTTCATTTATGTGACTAGTTCGACCCATCTGTCATTTTAACTAGACTGTTGAGGGGCTGGCAGTCTCTGAGGGGATTCAGGAGAACAACCTGGCCCCAGCTGACTTGCGATGTCCTGGGTTGACAGCACATTTGTTTGGATAAGCAAGACTTGCCTGCCTCATTACTCTATCCTGTGTCAGTTACATAGGCTGAAACAAATAAGAGGGGTTACCATGAACCAAGTTAGCTTTATCATTTCAAGGTCAGCCTGGAGTTCCAGAGCACCTAACTGTCCCCTTTATTTCCTAGTCCTCCCTTCTTAGTGAGGGAACCTAACAATACACATTCAGGTCAGTTTTCAGGCACAAAATTGTAAAAGTCTTTTAACAGCTTGGGCACATGGTAATTTCTCAGTTAATGTGAATTATGATTTTGAGAGTGTAAATGACTCTTCTATTTGTGCTCTCTGCAATACTTCACATACAAAGGATGACCAAAGATATTAGTTCATTTGAATTGAATAGAAATGAATAATCATAGGCCATAGAATCAAGTTTTGTACTAATGAGGAGTCAAATTCGTTTGAGACATCCTGATCAAGTGTCTTTATCAAGCCTAAACTATCCTAAGAAGCTGATATTCTCTTTCCAGCCTGCATTCATTATCAGATTTATGTCAGAAGGTTTATATCTCTTCTGTTCCTCAGAACCTATTGAATTAAAAGTGTTTTATCCAACATACCCTCTGCCTGCCACTTCCAGAATCTCCTATTGTCTCAAAATTGCTTCTCCATTTAAAAAATGCTTATGTACAAAGTCACATTGTATCAAACTAGTTAGCCCACATATTAATATGTAAATGTAGGATAAGTCACTTCAGCATCCAATATATTTGGAAAAGAAATGTACTAAGAAAAATCTGCTTCAAACCTTGATAAACACCAGTACTTTATGCCTGTTGATGGAACTTTTTAAAATTAAACATTTTGTTGTATAAAGGTCATTCCATCCAGATGGTATTTCCATTTCCCAGAAGACTCTGGAGCAGGTTTGCCTATGGCTTTCATTTCAGTACATGCCTGACTGAGGCATTGAGAGCTCTTTTCTTTGTAAAGTCATTTCATTCACACCAGACTATTCAGGGACTCAGCTGGGCCCCTGAGGCTTTGTGAGAGCCTACAGCTCCCAGAAATTCTCACCCAGTGTCAGGCTCTGAGTGACCTAGAAGGCTCCAGTCAGGTCAGCCCACTCCAGCCCTGTCCTGAACCCCTGGCTCCCAGCACATTTCCTCACCTTCCACATCCTCAAGTTTCCAAATGGAGGAAGGGAGGGAACATTCCAGTCCTGACTCCAAAGATACAATCGGAGCAGTCCTTCTAAAAGAGTAGACCAAGAAGGAACCAGCAAGGGAAAGTTCCCCAACATTTGAGGTATAGGATCAGTCCTTAAGCATTTTTGCTCTCGGCCAAAACATTTGAATGATGGATGTTTCCTGTGACTTGTTTGGCCAAGCAGTACATTAAGTTCATCAACTTCAATGCTAAATCCGCAACCCCTTGTTAAATCTAAGTGTCCTTTTTATTTTCCAATCAGGAGCAGAGTTTATCAATGACTCTTTTGTAAAGATCAGGAAACAACTTCAAAAATATTTTGGTTTATGTATTCAGACCAATATAGACTTAAAGAAAAGCAGTTTCCCTAAAATAGTAGCCTATATCTGTTGGCTTATCCAAATTGACCCTGTGTCTCATTCCTCCTTTGAAGGCAGCTGAAAAGCTGAACTGTGCCATATTCGTGCACCCCTGGGACATGAAGATGGATGGACGGATGGCCAAATACTGGCTCCCTTGGCTTGTAGGTTTGTGTCAGCTTGGAAGTCTAAAAAAGAGGATCTAACCTTAATTTTTTCTAAATCTGTGAAACACTGTTATGACAAAGAGAGAAAGTATGAATTATTAAAGAGATTGTGAGTTCCTGGGCTCTTACTCAGATTAGTGCTGGATCTAGTACCTCATTTAATTTTAATCATATCCATAAAGTCCTCTGAGGTTGCCATTACAATACCTATTGTATAGATGGAGAAACCAAATATCAGAGTGGTTAGGAAAGTTGTCCAAGTCACATAGTTAATAAGCAAAAATGGAATTTATTTACACAGATCAGCCTGACTCCAAAACCACCTCACTACACAGACTCCCAAAAGGCTCCCCAAAATAAGAACCATACTTGGCTAATAGAATGTTTTAGAATCCAATAATAACATCAGCACTTACAAATGAGAACCCTGGAACTAGGAGTGGAAGGTCTCCTTATACCACACAAGGATCTGAGGCCCTACATTATGCGCTTTGCCTCCTACTCTAATCATTCACATAAGGGAAAGGGAAAGAGGAGAGTTCTCCATTTGGCCTATCCAATCACTCATTATCGTTGCTGATAAGAAAAAAAAAATGAAGACAGATTTAAAATCCTGGGACCATCAGTAAAAAAAACTGCAGCTCCTCTACAAACCCAAGGAAAAGTGATCCCAAATGAACAGCATTAAATTCTCTTTGGGAGAATTCTCTTCTCAGCCTTATTAATGCAAGTACTTATGAAGTAACCACCATGATGAATTAAATGGAACAATATATTAAAAGTAAACAAACTGAATTTCAGCTCCAGGCAGTCTACTTTTCTGTATAACCTGTGGCAAGTCGCTTTACCTCCTTGGGTCCCCATTCCTCATCTGTAAAATGAGAGAGCTGGTTTGGATTCCCTTTCTGCTCTGATATTTTGTGCCCCCAGCATTGCTTTTGGAGACCAGTGTATTTAGCAAGACAGCTTCCTATCCATTCCTCACCAAATTTTTGAGCACCAATTAGTAGAAAATGATAACCTAAGAAACCCCAATGTTTTCCAGCTTCAAAGAAAATCTCATCCTAATTCACACAACACTTTTTCCTTTGTCAATCACTATTGCTAGCCTCAGGCATATCAGTGCAAGTCCACAAACTTATTTGTAATGCAACTTTCCACATGAAAAACGGAGGTGAGCATTAGTATAAAGGGTCATTTCATCATTCACTTATGCAACATACATATGTATATTGATCTGCTCTCAGACCCTATCTTAGGCATCAAGGATATAAATAGACATGGACAAAACCTCTGCCTTCCTGATGCCTATGTATTGATTAGAGGTAAAAGACAATATACAAGTACATCGAGCATTAACAAACAAATTTCAGAATCCTATTCTGGATGCGAAGGTGGTTATTAGTGGATTGGAGGATTCCCACCAGGGGAGGGCCATGATCAATTTACACTGTAAATATTCTACTTTGGCTCCTGTATGGAAAATGGACTGTGGGATTATAGTCCAAATAAGTAATAGAAAGCAGAATCACAGGACCAAAAGCAACTGTTGCTGCTCATCTCTCTGCCTTCAGGAAGCTTTGCCCATTCCCAAAAGGATCTATCATGCTTCCAGAATTCCCAAGAGGCCAGGAACCAAGGGCATCTCTGTCCATGGAGCAATGGGGCAAGATAAGCATCCACTATAGCCCATTAGGCAGCCAGAGAATCAGGTTTCCCCAGAAGATGTAAGGCTTGGGTATGGAGACCCCAGAGATTTCTTAACGATAGTCTGAAAAGCAGTCATCTTGTTACCAGACAGAAAGTGGGGTTTGGCTGCCTGCTGCCACCCATAGGCACATTCCTAAGGTTGGGAGAAAAGGAAAGAGGTCTTTATTAAAATGTTGCACAGTATGGGAGGCCAATCCCTTTTACAAAACCCAGCCAAAGCTCATCTGTTCCCAAAAAGACTGAAACCCAAAACCATGCCCAGAAATCCTGTTCCATCCTTATCTGTCCCTTGGAGCCCAAGGCTGCTTAAGCAGATGGCTCTCAGCTTCAGATTCTCTCCCCAGGGTCCATGTGTATGGCCAGCATCTCCATCAGCCATCACCACATGGCTTCCAAAACCGGTAGGTCCTGCAAGCACTGCAGCCCACACATGCATGCTGGTGGATCCCAGAGAGAAGAGAGAGCATTTCTCTTCCTTCCCTTGGTTTAAATCTGACCCAAACTTCCTCTTTTTAGGACACACACAACCAAGTCCTCTGGAACTGGAGGGGGTAGGAAGGCTTTTCCTTTTGTCGATCACTCTTGCTAGCCTTGCACGTGCCCTGTGTAAGTCCTCCGAGGTGTCTTTGCCTAGGGGTGGGGAAATCTGTCATCAAGTGTAGCTCTAGCATCAGGGTAAAGGTATCAGGCATGAAACAGCTACTACTAGGATGACAAAGCACTTGAAGTAATACATTTTAATCCAGATATTTTCAACCTCAGTTCTAAGAAGCAGCAAAAATTTGGAAGTAATAATAATGTTAGTCAATATTTATTGGGCACTTCTAAGAGGCAAGAACTAACCATTATTTATCCCTATTTTACAAATGAGGAAATTGAGGCACAGGAAGGCAACTAATATTTGTTGAGCACCTCCAATGTGAAGTTCAGCCAAGAACTTTCCCCACATTGTTATTTGCAAGGTTCCACAATAGCCTTGTAGGATGGGCAATACTGCCCCCATCTCACAGGTGAAGAAGCACAGGCTCAGGGACCTTAAATCTGGAAAGCAAAAAATTGAAGGAATTAGGGTGTAGCCCAGACTCATTGTATTTTCTTGCCCCACTGCATCCAAAACTGAAGCTGGGAGAATCAAGACAAAAGCCAGGTCCTCTGGCTCCTTGACTATGCTAGCCATTAGATGACTGACTCTACCTGCACATGGCAAATAGGATGCATTCAGTAGTTCGCCCATTCAGTACTGACAGCTATAGCAAGTTGCTATTCCCCAGCCATGAGCATCACTGAATATCTTACTAGAGGTGGTAAGCTCTGTACCTTGTGACTCTTTCCACTTTCAGGAATGCCAGCAGAGACCACCACAGCCATTTGTTCCATGATCATGGGTGGAGTGTTTGAGAAGTTTCCTAAACTGAAAGTGTGTTTTGCGCATGGAGGTAAGACCCCCCCCATCTGTACTAGCCAGCTCAGCTGCCATAACAAAATACCACAGTCTAGTTGGTTTGAACAACAAGAATTGATGTTTTCACAGTTCTAGAGTCCCCAGATCAAAGTGCTGGCAGGGTTGATTTCTAGTGAGACCTCTGTTGCTGGATTATAGAAGGCTACCTTCTGACTGTGTCCTCACAAGGCCTCTACTCTGTGCACGCCCGGAGAGGGAGAGGGGGAAGGAGAGAACGCATTCTGTTGTCTCTTCCTCTTTTTATGAAGGCACCAATCCTATCAGATTAGGGTCCTACTTTATGCTCATATCTAACCTTAATTATTTCCTTAAAGGCCCTATCTCCAAATAGTCACGTTGGGAGTTAGGGCTTCAACATAAATTTTGGAGGGACACAATTTAGCCCGTAACATTCAGTAATTATTCTAGTCATAAAGTATATGATGGTTCAGGGACCAAATTGTATTTTTGCAGGCAAGTTTAGTTTGTTTTTTTGTTTTTTTTGTTTGTTTGTTTGTTGGTTGGTTGGTTAGCACAGTTTTTGTTTTATTTTGTTTTGTTTTTTATTTAAATCTCTCTTGTCAGACTACAAATTGTCCAGTTCTCAGTAATCCCTACTGTCCATTATTGTTTACAAATAGGCCTATTTTATTTATTTACATTTCCTACTTGGTTCCTGTAAGTTATTGATTTTGTGACTCTTAAACACTCACAGACACACACAAACTCTACAGGGTATGCGCAATAGAGTGGCAATAACTTTGCATCTCCTTTTTTCAAGGGCTTCTTATTAATTTTGAAAAACTATGTTTCTAATGATTTAACATCATTGTTTCAGATATAAAGTATTAAATTCTGAAAGCAACCATCATGTTGAAGGAATACGATGTTAGAGCAACCATAATTTCTGGACTGTGTGCAGGGCAAACTGCTAAGGAAATTGTGGACTTCAATAACATCCTTTTACATACAGTTTACAACGTGAAGAAGGTGTATGATGCTGATCCTAATGTTGCCACACCAATAAGGAAAATGCCTAAGGTATGCAAGGATTGCACAAGTCCAGATATTGTACACAGAATCTAGGAGATCATCCAAGAAGACCCAGGAAAGTCAATGCACTCTATAGCAAGAGAATTGCAGATGCTGGATGCAACAGTTCACAAGATTACTGCCTGAAGATATGAAATACAGATTGTATGTTCTTAGAAGAGGCCAGTTTATGACACAGCAGACAAAAGAAAAGGCACTTTGAAAAAGCAAGGAAACTGCTAACAAAATTGAACGATGTCTAACAAAATTGAATGATGCCTAAGAAATAAACCCTCTGATTTTCTTCTCCAGTGAAAAGAATTTTCAGCAGGACCAAATAGTCAACAGAAGAAACAACAACAGGTGGCTCTGTAAGAATCTTAATGAAGTCCCAATTGTCATGAAAATGAAATTCCCTGCTATAGTGATGGTGTCAGCAGTAAAGCAGATATCATGACCCTGTGATTGTTTCCACAAGGCTTGAAGGCAACTGCTGATGTTTACCTTGACATTTTGAGAGAAGTAGTTGTACTGTGGATAAAGCAAGTTGTAAACAGACATCATTTTATCTTCCAACAAGATGGTGCACCAGCACATAATGCCAAAAAGGTGCAAGGATTTCTCAGTGTCAATGTTCCTAAATTCTGGTTAAAGGAAATCTGGCCACCTAATTCACCAGATGCAAATCCTTTAGACTGCTATGTATGGAGCATTTGTGAGAGAGAACTTAATAAACAACCTCATTCCAATAAAGAGGTTGTTAAGTGAAAGTTAAGATTGAAAATACTATGATGTCCATAGATAAAGAAAAGTTAATGAAAGCATGCTCAAGATTCAGAAGTTGAATTGAGTCTATTATTGCAGCAAATGAAGATTTTTTGAACAATTTAAAAAATTATGACTATGTTTATGTATTTACATATAAGAATAAATTTATTTCAAAATATAACACTTCTGTGGTATGTTATTTATTTTACTAAAATTTTGCTAATTGATCATGCGCACCCTGTAGAGACATCAGAGCTTCATCATGTTTTACGGTTACATGCATGGAAATACATTTTATTGATTTCCTATCATAGGTTACCCCAGTATTTTGCTATTACAACCACACTACATTTGAAAACTTTGACCACATAACTTTACACACTTGTCTTCTGTCTAGAATAAATTTCTCAAATCTGAATTTCTAGATAAATTCATACTGTTTCATCTTGGTTACCTCTCAGCATTTGGAACCCAGTAGGTCCTTTGCTACTGTTAACCATCTGGACTACAGTAACTTCTCTTTGCAAATAACATGAGAATTAAAAGGACTCCTTTTCAATGGAAGCAGACCTCTCAATAAGGAATTTTATTTGCAGGTGGTGCCTTCCCCTTTACAATAGGAAGAATCTCCCATGGATTCAGCATGCGCCCAGATCTGTGTGCCCAGGACAATCCAATCAACCCAAGAAAATACCTTGGTTCCTTTTACACAGACTCTTTGGTTCATGATCCGCTGGCCCTCAAGCTGTTAACAGATGTCATAGGAAAGGTAAGGTGGGTCTGCCATTTGGATAGCTTATAGAGAGTAGAGTTCAGGATCAGCAACCAGTTACTTGGACTTTTTCCAAGAAAGGCAACTGAGGAAAGAATAGGGACAGTGAGGTTTTGAAACTGAAAAGCAACTAAGTCCAGGGCTTATGCTGCCTTGTCATCACTCAGCCAAAAAACAGAGGCAAGTATTGGCTTATAATTGCTTTTGTTTTTTCTGAAGCTTATTTTCTTTTTTAAATTTAATTTTATTGTTGTCATATTACATTCATCCCATTTCCCCTCTGTTCTCTCCCCTTCCCCAACCCCACCCCCACCCCCCGACAGTCAATCCCACTTGCTGTCCATGTCCATGGTTCTTTCATGCTAGTTGGTGTAATTGTTCTTTTATTAACATCAGAGGCCAGTAGTCCGAGATGGTGGCAGGTAAAATCCCTAGCATCCACCTTACCTTGAGCTTTCAGAAGCAAGTTCATACAAGGGAAGTATGGGAATTTGGGAGGAGGAAATTCCTAGGGGAAGCTAAGACCTGCTGTTTGTCTTGGGAGTAAGGGGTGGGGTGCAGGAAAAGCTGGCTCCCTAGTTCTGGTATTATCTCACCATTTACATTAGAATTCCTCTCCTCCCCAGGGTGTTTGTGATTTATGGCTCAGAAGGTTATGTATTCTCTGGTTAGGGAGGAGAGGAATAAACCATTCACTCTCAAATGTCCTTGGTTAGGGGAGACAAAATCTTGCAATTCACCAGCTGGCTGTAAATTGCTAAAATTGTTTGGCCTTGCTTAATTTTGTTGTCTCAGTTTCTCTATTCCACTTGCCCAGGAATTTTCCTAGCTTCTTACTATCCTATCTCAGTTTGGGATTAGTTTGCACAGGGATCATATGCAGAACATCCTTCACCACAAAGTGCATGGCACCAAGGAACCATTATACATGCCAGGGAAATTCCAGATAATCCACATGGTTAGGGAGTTTCCCAGATCATACCCATCCAAAATGACATATTATGATATAATAAGCAGAAAAGAGTCACCAGTTTTGAAGTCAAATTGACCTGGGTTAAAATCCTGGCTGTCTCTCTTACTGACAGGGTAAATTGTGAACTCAATTATCCTCATCACTAAGTAAAGAAAATTAGATCATTAAAGGGGGGTGGACTACCTGAAATTTCTTTCTGAAATAACATGGCCTTCATTTTTTAAATTATTATCTTGGACTTTTGATCAAGATGGAGACACAGGTGGACATGCTTCACCTCCTCACACAACCATAAAAAAAAGTACAGCCGGATCTCAAAATAAATAACAAACAGAACCATCAGAAAATCTAGCTTTATAAAAGTCTGAAAACCAAGGATTTAAAGAAGCCACATTGCATCTCCCTCCACAACTAAGAAGGAATACATTAACTTAACTTCAACACTAGAGACAACCAGAAATTCCAGGAAATAAAACAGAAGTCCAACCAATAAAGGTATAAAGAAAAAATACTCATCCAGACAGGTAGGAGGGGCTGAGCAGGACAGAGAGGATGTGATTTGGCAGCAAGATTTGACAGTACAGTTGCTTCAGCAAGACAGTGGCTGTGGCTGGCTGGTGGAAAGAGTTGTCACATATTAAAAATAAACTAAAAACACCTGGGGAATGCTCCCAGTCCCAGACTGGACCACATAGCTTGCTATTCCAGCGCTGGAAAAAATTAAGTCTTATTACTTTTGACTGTAAAAACCAGTGAGGGTTGGGGTGGACGAAGAAATTTCTGGCCTCTCAGCAGAGTCCATTTGTTTAGAGGCCTCCATGATCCTAGAATGTCCACAGACTCACCCATTCTGGAAACCATGGCAGGGCAACAGCTTCCATACATACGGGAAGCAGAAGAAATGTCTAGAAAATAGCCAAGTGCTGAGCAAGCAGCATTGTTTTCTCTCAGATTTCTCCCCCACGTACAGCACCACAGTATGGTGAAACAGTTTGCCCTGTCCTGACAAATACCTAAGGCTCTGCTCCTTACAATGCAACAGGTGCAACAGCTCCTAAGACACAGAGGCAAACTCATGAGCTTGTCAAGTTGAGGAGACAGAGCAATATACTCAAAAACAGAAACAGATCAAGGTTCCAGTGGGAGAAGTAAGTGATGATGAGATAGCCAACCTAATAGAGTTCAAAGCGCTGGTGATAAAGATACTCATAGACTTGATATGCTTAAGTGTGGCAAATGCAGAATGGAAGAAGTGAATCCTATGCTAAGTGAAATGAAGGAAAATCCAATAAAACCAATGGTAAACGGAAGGAAACTGGGGTTCGAATCAATTATTTGGAACATGAGGAAGAAATAAACAAACAGTATAGAATGAGGAAACAAGAACTGAAAAAAAGAGGAGAGGCTTAGAAACCTCAGGGATGACTTTAAATGTGCCAACATCCAAATCATGAGGATACAAGAAGGAAAAAATGGAGAGCAAGAAATTGAAACTTATGTAAAAATATAATGAAAGAAAACTTTACTAATTTAACAAAGGAAATCAACATACAGAGTCAAGGAAGCACACAGAGTCCCAAACAACTTGGACCCAAAGAAGACCACACCAATACACACTGTAATTAAAATGCCAAAGGTTAAATATAAAGAGAGAATCTTAAAAGCAGCAAGAGAAAAGCAGAGTTACCTACAAAAAAGCTCCCATGGGACTATCAGTTGATTTCTCAAAAGATACTTTGCAGGCAAGAAGGGTCTGGCAGGAAGTGTTCAAAGTAATGAAAAGTAAGGACAAACAACCTAGATTGCCTTATCCCACAAAGCTACCATTTAGAATGGAAGGGCAGAAAAAGTGCTTCCCAGGCAATGTAAAGCTAAAGGAGTTCATCATCACCAAGTCATTATTACCTGAAATGGTAAAGGGACTTGTTTAAGAAAAAGAAGAAGACCAAAACTATGAACAGTAAAATGACAACAAACTCATAACTATCAACAATAGAATCTAAAAGACAAAAACAAAGTAAGCAAACAACCAGAGCAATAACAGAATCATAGATATGGGAATCATTTGGGGGGTCATCAGCTGGGAGGAGGGAGGGAAGAAAGGGATACATGGTGCAGGAATTAAGAAGCAAAAGTGATGGGTACAAGATAGAGGAAATTTAAGAATAATATAGGAAAGGAAGAATCCAAAGATCTTACATGCATGACCCATTGACATGAACTAAGGGGGGTACCTGGCAGAGGTGGGGAAAGAGGGGAATATTGGGACAACTGTAGCAGCATAATCAATAAAATACACTTTAAAAAAGAAAATGATCATTTCATTTGGCAAAAATGACCAGCATAGTAGTACTTTAAATTTCATAAAGAAAAAATCTTTCCTCTCCTGTGGTTCGCCCGTGATCTCTGTTGGCAGCATATCCACTCTTAAGTATTCTTTGAAAATGCTAACTCAACGACCTAAAACATTTTTAGATCAAAGACCAGTCTGATTAGTGAAAAGTCTGAAATACTTAGTATGCTAATCCTGTTTAATCACCAACAAATATCTATGAAGCTTTTCCAGACTTTCCCAAGGAAAAAAATATTTGGGGTTTTCTAAAAGAACATGGACCTACTTAAAGATTTGTAATATGGTATGTGGATTGAGAGTAGACTCAAAGGAATTTAAATTTTTGTTTAGCAGAAAAAGAGTTCTATCATTTAAAAGGTACATGTAGTGTTCAGCTCTAAAATAGATACTTCATCTCACTTTAAATCTGACTGCCTCTCTAGTTGGAGAAGCTTACTAGAATAGAAATGTTAAACATTCTGGTTTACTAATAAATGATGTGGCTGAGATGTGGTTCTGAGCCTCCGAGCTTTTGTGTTACCCCTGACCAAATGGGCACCTCATAGCTGTTTGTGACTATTAATCCTTTTTGGTTTAGACAGAGAAATTAGGGACAAGTATGTAAGCAGGAAGCTGCAAAGAGGAAGAGAAGGTAAAAGAGACAGTGAGGTCTGGACTTTGAGCACTGTAGGAAGTGGAGAGGGAAAGAGATGTGAAATTTGGGAAAGGGTCATTCTTATTACTTCCCATCAAGCTTAGTACTCTCTGGTTTTCTTGGAAATGGCAAAATCAGGGAAAAATACCCGTGGCAAATGCAACACAGACCTTATAAGGGATACCATCAACAATGAGGGATACTATCAGCAAGAGGGATACTTCAAACAGCATTCTGGGGACAATATACATTGGTCAGAGGTCAGAGCAGAAGTGGAAGAACATGGCACAAGCCTTGTGGATAGAATAGATAGTGAGCATATGTGAGTCCCTTTTTAGGGACCCACAGACCTCAGAGGGCACTTTACAAAGTTAATGGTGTTGAGATCTTGCATTCAAACTGTGAGGATTTGAGCCATTTTAATTTGGGCCTCCAAAGTAAACGTAACCCCATTTTATATGACCTCATAGGCTAGTGAATTCAGGACATTTAAGCAGTATATTAATAATTTAGTATTCCCTTTGAAATATTAATGCTTCCTAATTCTAGCTATATTCACATCAACAAATTCTTTCAAAAACAATCCCTAAACCAAAATGGCTAAAGAAATTCCTAGCATGACAGCTGGGCTAGAGAGCAACTGTCCAGATTACATCAAGAGGATGGAATGCTCTGATGGAAGGTTTTCTGGATGGAAAAAAAGGAACTGATGGGATATTTGATGTGTTTGAGAAGTTGAAACAATGATTGCCAGGCATTAAACTATCTGTTGATGCATTAGGAACAAACAAGCAGTGCATGCACTGAAAATTAAAGTAAATGAAAGGAAAGGAAATAATTAATTCCAAGTAAACAAACATCCATATCATGGCAGATAATCATTGTATGTAATCAGTTGTGAACAATATTTACAGTCATAATAATGGAAACACTAAGTACTGTTTTAACTGAAAATTATAACTATTGGGAAAATGGAGAATAGAAGTTGGGGTAAAAAATTTATACTGAACATAATGGCAAGTCATAAATCAAGAAACAATTGTATGTGTTTATTATCTGTTTGGCTGGGTATATAATTCTAGCTTGGAAATAGTTTTCCCTATTAATTTTAACAAAAATTTTCCACTGTATTCTGACTTTTGGAGTTGCTGTTAAGTAATGTAATGCCATTCTAATATTTAGATTTTTATATAATACCACTTCTTTCCAATCCTCCCCCCAATCTCAAAGGCTGATTTTCTTTTTGTCCTGAAGTTTCACAATAATGCTACTTGATGTGGGTCAATTATACTAGCCATGTGGTAAACCCATATATTCTGTAAATGTCCTTTTTTTATTTTTAAGATTCTATTTTCATTTTTTAAGTTTTTTAAAAGATTTTATTTATTATTTTTAGAGAGAGAAGGGCAGGGAGGGAGGAAGAAATGAAGGGAAACATCAATGTATGGTTGGTCGCCTTTTACCTGCCTCAGCTGGGGACCTGGCTAGGGACCTGGCTGGGGACATGGCTGGAAAACCTGGCTGGAGACCTGGTTATGTACCCTGACTGGGAATTGAACCAGCAACCCTTGGGTTCACAGGCTGGCACCAATCCACTGAGCCACACCAGCCAAGTCTTATTTTTATTGTTTATTGACAACACTATTTCTATTTTTATTGACAATACTATAGTCTGTGTCTATGGGTTATACATATATGCCCCTTGGCTAATCCAAAATTTTCTTCATTTATTTCTTTAGTGACTTCCATTCCTCTGTGTTCTCTCTCTGGAGTTCTTATTATTCTAAAGTTGATTCTTATTTTTTTCTATTTTGCATACCTTCCTCATTGAGTTTTTGCTTTATGTTCTGTGAGATTTCTTAAACTTTATTTACAAAGTCTTCTATTTAATTGGCTTTGTATATTTATTTAATTTCCAAGAGTCATTGTTGTGTTCTTGTTCTCTAAACTTTTTACTTCTTGTTCATCTTCGGCACGTGCAACTATCTTTTATGTCTCTGATAAATTTTGGGAAATTTACTTCTCTCAGCAAATCTTCAATCAATTGGCTTCTTTCCTCTTTTTTAAAAAGCTTCAAGCTCTGGCTGTGGCTCAGTGGATTGACTCCAGTCTGCAAACCCAAAGTTTGCTGGTTCGATTCCCCAGTCACGTTGCAAACCAGGTTGCACACTAGGTCTCTAGCCAGGTCCATAGCTGGAGACAGGTGAAAGGCAACCTATACTGATGTTTCTCTCCCTTTCTTCCTCCTTCCCTGCCCTTCTCTTTGAAAATAATGACTAAAATCTTTTTAAAAAATAAAAATTAAACCAATAAGCAATCATCAATCAATCAATCAATCAATCAATAAAAAGCTTCAGTCTTCCATAGTAAGTGTTCTCCCCAAATGTCTGTAATCCTTGGCTATCTGCTCCTATTTAAGAGTAGTCACTGAAAAGGTGATAAAAAGTTTCTGCAGATGGATGAGGCCTATCAAGTGTGGTCTTCTCTATAAAGAACTTTAAGTGAGCCATGGGCTTAGGAAACTCTAGAAATTTGGTCTTTCCTTTTTGATTGATCAGTTTCCCAGAGAAGCTTTTTCAGTCACTTCTCTGAATGGTAAAGGCCTACTTGCCAGTATTCTAGAAACTGAGTAAGGCAAAAAGTCTGCAAGTCTTGATTTTTAATAACTAAACTTTCTTTTAACCCTCCTGCTTCCAGAACAGTCCCTTCACTCTCACTATGCCAGGAATCTTCCCCAGTTGAGACCCACCCTTCCACCCTCTTTTGAAACAAACAACTACAAAGCACAGCAAGAAACAACAAACCCTGAGGAGAAGGAAACATCTATTACCAAAATTACTAAAGTATAATGTGGTATTCAAAATGTCTAGTTTTCAATTTTAAAAAATTAGGAGGTATGCAAAGAAACAAGAAAGTATGGTCCATTTACATTTAAAAAATTAACAGACCTTATCAGTGTAAACACATTAGACTTACTCAACAAAGACTTTAAATCAACAGTCTTAAATAAGTTCAAAGAGATTTTTTAAAAATCATAGACTAAGAACTAAAGAAAACCAAGAGAATGAAACTTAAACAAAAAGATTATCAATGAATGTATGAATTAGTTAAATGATTATATGAACCAAATAGAAATTCTGGAGTAAAAAAAGTGTAATTTCAATGAAAAATTCACCAAAAATCATATATCTGATAAGGGACTTGTATCCAAATATATAAAGAGTTCTTAAAATTCAATAATAACAAGACATATAACCCAATTAAATTGGGCAAACAAGAATAAATGTTCCTTAAAGGAAGATATATAAATGGTTAACCAACACCTGAAAAAATGCTCAACGTCGCTGGTCATTAGGGAAATGCAAATCAAAACTACAATGAGATACCAATTAAAGATGACTTTAATTTTTTAATTTTTTTTACTTAGTTATGCTTTTTTTAAAAGATTTTATTTATTATTTTTAGAGAGAGGGGAAAAGAGAGAGACAGAGAGGGAGAGAGACATCAATGTATGGTTGCCCTTTTCACCTGCCTCCAGCCACGCACCTGGCTGGAGACCTGGCTTGCAACCTGGTTATGTGCCCTGGCTAGGAATCAAACCAGCAACCTTTGGGTTGGCAGGCCAGTGCCTTATCCATTGTGCCACCAGCCAGGGCTAATTTTTTTTAATGGAATATGTTGACAAGGATGTGAAAAAATTGAATTCTTCTACATTGCTAGTTGAGATATAAAATGATGAAGCCTCTGTGGAAACAAGTTTGCTGGTCTACAAAATGTTACCTATAAAATTAGTGTATGTTCCAATAATGCTACTCCAAGGTACATGCCCTAATGAATTGCAAACAAGGGTTCAGACAAATGCTTATACACAAATGTTTATAATATTATTTGCAATAGCCAACAGGTAGAAACAACCAAAATGTTCATCAACAGATGAATCAATAGGCAAAATATGGTATATCCATATAAGAGATATCATAATCAGTCATTAAAAGAAATGAAATATTGACCCATGCTCCAAGTGAGTAAACCTTGAAAATGTGCTAGTGAAAGAAGTCAGACACTTTTTTCAGCTGATGTTTTCATGAGCTGTGCAGAAGCTTTTAAATTTGATGTAGTCCCATTTGTTTATTCTTTCCTTTATATCCCTTGCCCTAGGAGATATATTGGTGAAAATATTGCTTTATGGGGTATCTGAAATTTTACTGCCTATGTTTTCCTCAAGAATTTTATGTTGTTGCAACTTATATTTACATCTTTTATCCATCTTGAGTTTATTCTGGTGTATGGCATAAATTGGTGGTCTATTTTCTTTTTTTTTTTTTTTTTTTTGCAAGTACCTGTCCAGTTCTCCCAAAACCATTTATTGAAGAGGGTATTTTTACTTTTACTCCAAATTATGCTCCTGCCCACTTTGTCGAACATTAAATGACCATAGATACTTGGGTTTATTTCTGGCTTTTCATTGTGTTCCATTGATCTATGTGTCTGTTTTTATGCCAGTACCAGACTTTTTATTACAGCAGCCTTGTAATATAGTTTGATATCAGGTATTGTGATCCCTCCTCCTTTATTCTTCTTTCTCAGGATTGCTGAGGATATTTGGGGGCATTTATGATTCCATATAAACTTTTGAAATATTTGTTCTATATCTGTGAAATATGTCATTGGTATTCTTATTGGGATTGCATTGAATCTATAGATTGCTTTGGGTAGTATGTACATATTAATGATATTAATTTTTCCAATCCATGAACATGATATATGTTTTCATTTACTTGTATCTTCCTTAATTTCTTTTTTCAGTGTTCTGTAGTTTTCTTAATGTAATTCTTTTACCTCCTTGGTTGTTTGTTCCTAGATACTTTATTTTTCTTGTTGCTTATAGGACAGTATTACACTAAGTGAAATAAGCCAGGTGGTGAAAGACAAATACCATATGATCTCAACTATAAGCAAAACCTAATGAACATAGGCAAACAAGCAAAATAAAACCAGTGACATGGAAATAAGGAACAAATTGACAGCGACCTGAGGGGAGGGCCGAGGGAGAGAATGAGAGAAAGAAGGGGAAGGGTCTAATCAAGAAACAAGTATAAAGGACCCAGGGGCATGAACAACAGAGTGGAGATTGATGGTGGGAGCAGTGGGGGTGGCAGAGGAGAGTAACAGGGGAAAATTTGGGACAACTGTAATTCAACAATAAAAATATATACAAGGCAAAAAAAAGTCAGATACATAACTCACACATTGTACAATGCTATTTGAAATAACATTGGATATATGAAATATCCAATATAGGTAAATCCACAGAAACAGAAAGCAGAATAGGGGATGATGCTTCAAACAACCAAGCCACACCTGCCAGGCAGGGTTCCATGGTTTCTTCAACATTCAGCATTGCTCTGTTCAGGGGTTCTAAAATGTTAGGATGACCTGGAAGCCATGAAAAAAATCTTTTATCACCAAAGAAATATTTTATTACATATTAGGCATTGGGGCATATCACATGCATTAGAGTAATTCCATCTGACTTAAAATTTCATTGTATTTTAATTCTTCTGTAACAACCTCCCCAACCTGTATTCTAGTTAAGTGATGTTGTACCCAACAGTGTTGTTCTCAGTAAAGTGAAACCCTTTTTGATGCAGGTAAGCTTCCTGAGAACAAGAGTATAATTTATTACCTTTGCAAAAATTTGTGATAAATAATAAGAGAGGTCAAGTTCTGTCTCTATCACTTAACTGGGTGACCTTCAATATCAAATCACTTAGCTTCCCAGCCCATTTCCTCAATTGTAAAATGGAGATAATAACCAAATAGAGTTGATGTGAGGAGCTATAATATACTATGCCAAAAGACTATACAATTTTCAGTGGTTTATATTATCCAGTGCTTTACAGATAGTAGGTATTAAGTTAATGTTTGTTAATTCAATTGTGTAGTGATCTTGTGGATATAAGGCTAATCTTACTTTTCATTGACTGAGTTAAACCTGGAAAATTATTTATTTGGAAAATTATGCCTCAGGGAACAAACTGAACCCTTTGTATACTAGCATATTTGAATACTAAGCTACATTGTAATGGAGTTATGTTTTATTTACTTCAAATGCTACTAATGAAATATGCTAATAAGATTATATAGTTAAGTGTTCCTTTTCCAGAACACAAATGAATTTTCCTCCACATTTTGAATTTATTTAGTAGGCCATACCTCTTTCAGTATTTGCAGCATTCCCTGAAATTTTGAAAGAGTTAATGTATCCCAGCAGGTGAGCAATTTATTTCTCTTCCCTGGCAGGAATATTAATCACTATTATTATCAGCTCAATAAGTCTTTGGCCTCATAGGGTATGTGCGCTGCTAACCTCTGGGAGGTAAATATATGTTGGGCAGGCTGTTGGCTCTGAGAAATCAATCAGGATTATTCCCAGCTTTAGTGCCTAACAAAGAAAGCCAGTGTCTGTCTAGAAGGTATAATTTCAAAATCCCAGAAGAGCAAGCCATGGTACCCAAAATGCCCAGCATTACAATTATTCTTTTTTATTTAATAGGCTTTAGAAAGGCCCTAGTAAAATGTAGATGTTGTCAAGTAGTACATTAGCACAGATATTCTTAAAAATTGGTTCATGATTGTTCCCCAAAAAATAAACTTCGAAATCATAGACAAGAAGACAATAGACAGTTGTAGCTTGAATGAAGTCAAGATCAAGTAGGTTTGTTTGAACCTGAGATGTCAAAAGAGTCTCAGGTGTCCAGGGAGCTTGGATCAGTGAGAAACATGGAAGTCATCCAGCATCATGTAACTATGCCTTTTAAACCAGGATTCTGTATATAATCCATTTAAAACATAATTAATTTGCAGTTGTGTGGTAATAGAGAAAAGAAACAGCAATACAAAAAGTATTTTTTACTGCTTTTCCATTATAGTGGTCCCAATGTCCCCTCCATTGTTCTCCACTGCCCTTCCTACCCCTACTCCCTCAAAAAGTGTTTTTAACTCAAGAAATATTTATTAAGCACCAACCAAGTAGAAACTGATATTAAGCGATGGAGTATGTGACCTTCATCCTATAGGACCATACAATTCTTACAAAATCTCTCCTCCCCCTTTTCCCTGCTAACCCTTCTCCCTCTGAACAAGAAAAACAATTAACAAGAACTTTATTTCAAGTTCCACTTCTTTTATGCCTAATTCCCTCTCCCTTATGAAATTACTAACAAGTTAAAATTGTCTAAAGTTTACCAGAAGTATCAGTAAAAGGTGTACAGAATCAGACTTCTGGCCAAGATGGAGGTGTAGGCAGACATGCTGCATCTCTCTCCACAACTCAGAAGGAATACAACTATGTCAAAACTAGAGACAACCAGAAATTCCATAAAATTGATCATAGAAGTCCAACAAACAAAGATATAAAGAAGAAATACTCATTCAGACAGGTAGGAGGGGTGGAGCCTGGTTTGGTGGCATGGTATGGTGGAATGGTGGTTGCGGTGGGTCAACAACTGTGGCAGGCCAGTTGGAAGTGCAATCACACATATTTTAAAAAGTAGGGACACCTGGAGAGGGCTCTTGGCACCAGACTAGACTGCACCGCTCAGGGTTCCAGCACCAGGGAGGAAAGTAAAGCCTCATTGCTTGACTATGGAAACCAGTGGGGGGAAGGGGGAGCAGAGGAAAAAGCTGCCAGTTTTTCAGCAGAGTCCATTTGTTTAGAGGGCCCCAGAGTCCTAGAACATCCATAGGCTCACCCATTCTGGGAACCATAACCAGGACAATAGCTAGAGAGGCACCAGTCTCATATGGGAAACAGGGGAAGTGCCTGGAAAAGAGGCAAGAACTGAGCAAGCAGTATTGTTCCCTCTAAGACCCCTTCTCCACATACAATGCCACAACATGATGAAACGGGTGGCCCCACACTGATGAATACCTAAGGCTCTGCTCCTTACAACATAACAGGTGGGACAGCTCTAACTAAGTCACAGAGGCAAATACAGGAGTCTGTCAAGTTGAGGAGACAGAGAAGTATAGCCCAAAAGGGGGAAAAGATCAAGGTTCCAGTGGGAGAACTAAGCAACAAGGAGAGAGCCAACCTAACAGATACAGAGTTCAAAACACTGGTGATATAAGATGCGCATAGAATTGACAGATAAGCTTGAGTATGGAAAACATAGAAGGGAAGAAGAGCTATGCTAAGTGAAACAAAGGAAAATCCACATGAAACCAATGGTGAAGGGAAGAAAACCAGGGTTCAAATCAATGATTTGAAATGTAAGGAAGAAATAAATAGTTGAACAGCACAGAATGGAAAAACAAGAATGAAAATAAATAAATAAATAAATAACAAGGAGAAGCTTAGGAACCTCTAGGATACATCTAAACATGCCAACATCTGAAACATAGGTGTGCCAGAAGAAGAGGAAGGGTAAGAAATTGAAAACTTATGTGAAAAAATAATGAAGGAAAAGTTCCCAAATTTGGTGAAGAAAATAGACATACAAGTCCAGGAAGCACAGCGTCCCAAACAAGCTAGACCCAAAGAGGACCACACCAAGACACATCATAGTTAAAATGCCTAAGGTTAAAGATAAAGAGAGAATCTTAAAAGCAGCAAGAGAAGAGAGTTACCTTCAAAGGGGTTCTTATAACACTATCAGCTAATTTCTGAAAAGAAACTGCAAAAAAAATGTACTGGCAAGAAGTATTCAAAGTGATGAAAAGCAAGGACCTAAAAGCAAGGACCTACAACCAAGATTACTCTATCCAGCAAAGCTATCATTTAGATAAAGTACTTCCCAGACAAGGTAAAGCTAAAGGAGTTCATTATCATCAAGCCATAATTATATTAAATGTTAAAGGGACTTACTTAAGACAAAGATAAAAACTACGAACATTAAAATGACAAACTAATGACTATCAACAACATAATCTAAAAAATAAACAAAATCAAACTGAACAAAGAACCAGCATAATATCATAATCATAAGTATGGGAATCATTGGGAGGGTTATTAGCTGGGAGGGAGAAGGGGGAGAAATGGGGAAAGGTACAGGGATTAGGAAACATAATTGGTGGGTACAAGATAGAGAATAATATAGGAATAATTATTAAGAATAATTAGGAATAATACAGGAAAGGGTGAAACCAGGGAACCCATGGACCTGAACTAAGGGGATCAGAACTGTGGTAGGGAAGAAGAATATGAGTAGAGAAGAGCAAAGGGGAAAAATGGGACAACTGTAACAGCATAATCAATAAAATATACTTATTTTAAAAAGTGTACAGACAGAAAAGTGCTTGAAAAATTTACAAACCAAGTTGTCACAAGGGGATAAGTAACCTCCTATGAAAGGAGTTATGAACAATGGTTACAAATAATAATTAAATGCCACCAAACCGTAAGTTTAGTGTTCTGCAGCAGGCATCCAAGATCAAGTTAGGAAGAGAAGCAGGGAAATATCTTAACCAGAAGGGATGAATAGCTGGGGAGTATTTTTCATTTCTGCTTTACCGTCATTTGCTTTCTCCACGTTAAAACAAACAAAACAAACAAACAGGCCTGCAAACCTGAAGGTCTCTGGTTCAATTCCCTAGCCAGGGCACATAATGAGGTTGCAAGCCAGGTCTCCAGACAGGTCCATGGCTGGAGGCAGGTCAAGGCAACCATACATTGATGTTTCTCTCCCTCTCCGACTCTCTCCCTTCCTCTTTCTCTGGAAATAATAAAATTTTTTTTTAATCTAAAAAAAAAAATAGGACAGCCCCCACCCCCACTTAAAATGTATTTAAATCCTAGAAGGTCATAATACTAGAAACAGAAGAATTCTGAACTAAAGAGAATAATTAACTTCTAGGTTTCAATTTTATGTTAATAAAGTTGGCAAATGTAATATAATTTTTTAATTATGTTGTATTTTGGAATTGTAAACAACTTTAGCAAGAGGAATAGAAGTATAGACAAATGAACCTCCAGTGAATACCAAGCAGGCAGTTCAGAATGAGATTAGCTGTTGGCACAGATGTGAGTAGACATAACTTTAAGTCTTTAGGGCTTCTATCAGCTGGTGTAGCTGCTCAGTTATACACAGCAGTGAATAGAAGAATCTAAAAATAATTGTTAGTCTATCATGGCTCTTCTCTCAATTTTATTATGTATTTTACTGTATTACTTCATGTAAATATATTCATAAAACCTAGGAAAGTGTTTTTTGGTAGAAATCAAAATGTTACATCCTCATGACAGTACAAATTTGGAGTAGTTAGAATACATTTACTTTCAGGCCTAGTAATAATCACACCTCCCTCTTTCATACACAATCAAGCATTCATTCCTTCAATACACACATCTGTTAAAGACTCTCTCAGATTGATTATAAGCATATTTGAGAGTTTTATTTCCAACTTGTTTCAAAGGAAGAGGCTTCCTGAAAAGTCCAATTCAAAGATCCTATCTTGGCAGAGATGCCTTATAGGGGGTAAAATGTTTAAGACAGTTCTGTAAGACTGAAAAAAAAAATAGGAGGAGGAGAGGAGAAAAAGAGTTATATCATGAATGCTAATTATTTCCCAGGAAGAGCAACTAGTCATATCAAATCACTAAGTTTTTCTCCAGATCAGGTTTGGGACAACTTTCCTTCTTATATTTATTGGGGGCAACATGTCATCTTAAGGTATTTGGGCATTACTTTATGGATAATGGAAAATTGTTGAAGGATTTTAAGTAGGAATGTGGTATAATCAGATTTGTATTTTTAAAAGAGCAATCTCTCTAGTGTTAGGTATTGATTGAAATGAGTGAGACAGAATCAAAATGAATAAATGATCTCAGGGAGATCGATTAGAAAACTATAGTGTGGCCCAGTTTAATTCAATAAACGTTGACTCTGTAACAAGCCTTATGATCAGAGCTGGAGACATAATCTGTCACAGTTCTGAATTAAGTGGATGAGGTAGAGACAGCAGCCTGGCTCCATCACATACTAGCTGTGCAACTCTAGGCAAGGTAGTTGTCACCTCTGTTTCTTCACCTGTTGGATTGGAATAATAATAAAAATCATCCCATAAAAACATTGTGAGGATTAAGTGAGTTAATGAATGCAAATGTCTTACCACAGCATCTTGCACATAGTAAGCAACCAGTAAATGTTAGATATTATTAATATTATTAAAAGAGATTAGCTCATTAAACTGTAAGAAGGGCTATGAATAAAAGTGTACATATATAGGGTGGTTTGGTCAGTCACACATGGCTGAACTAAGAGATGGTGACAGCCTGAGTTAAGAAAGAACCTGGGGGAGCGAAGTGTAAGTGATGTATGCAAGAAATGACATAGAGGAAAAATCCAAAACTTAGTGACCCATTACATCCAAGCACAGACATGACTGTTTCTGAAAAAAAATTTATAGTTAAAATTTCAATTCTCTCCAAATTAATCTCCAGATTCAATATAATCCAAGCTGAAGCTAAAATGTATAGCTATTATGCAAAGGATCGGAGACCCAAAATGATTTCGAAAAAGAAAAAGTTGGCAATTTGCACTGTCTGATTTCAAGAGCTGCTATAGAGCCATAGCGTCAACACAATGTAGTATCAGCATAGAATGGCAAATAGGTTGATGGAGTAGGCTAGGGAGTACAAAAATAGACTCACTATTATCAGGTCAATTAATTTTTAATTTTTACTATACTTTTTCCATTGCCATTTAGTCCCCTTAATGCCCCTCCCCCAACCAGGAATCACTATCCTGTTGTCCATGAGTCCTTCTCTCTTTTTGCCCAACCCCTCCCCCTCCTAAAGTCCTCCCATCCCAGCTGTTATCTTGCATTCCATCTATGAGTCTATCTCTACTTTACTTGTTGGTTCAATTTGTTCATTAGAGTCCATGTATGAGTGAAATTATATAGTATTTGTCTTTCTATGACTTGCTTACTTCACTTAGCATAATGTTGTCCAGGTCCATCCACATTGTTGCAAAGTGTAAAATTTTCTTCTTTTATGATTGAGTAGCATTCCATTGTTTAAGTGTTCCATAGTTGTCTCATCCATTCATCTATTGATGGGTGTGTGGAGTGTTTCTATATCTTGGCAATTGTAAATAATGCGACAATGAACATAGGGGTGCTTATATTCTTTGTTTTATATTAGTGTTTTGGATTTCTTTGGATAAATTCCCAGAAGTAGGATCACTGAATCAAAAGCTAAATCCCTTTTTAATGTTTTCCATAAACATTATTCCATAATGTTTTCCACTTTCAAGCCGCTTTCCATAGTGGCTTCTCCTACCTGCATTCCCACCAACAGTTAAAAAGTGTTCCCCTTTCTGAACACCCTCACCAGCACTTGATGTTTGTTTGATTTTTGTTGATGTTTGATGATAGCTATTCTGACAAGTGTGAGATGATATCTCATTGTGGTTTTAATTTGCATACTCTGGTTTCTCTTCAGATCATATAAATCTTCTGCCTGAATTTGCATTTTTCTGATGATTAGTTATTTTGGGCATCTTTTCATACATTTATTGGCCATGTGTATATCCTCTTTGGAGAAGTGTCTATTCGGGTCCTTTGCGCTGCTTTTTAAATTTTGGATATTAACCCCTTATCGGATGTATCAGTGAATATGTTCTATTCTGTGGGTTGTCTTTTCATCTTGTTGGTAGTTTCCTTTGCTGTGTAAAGGTGTTATAGTTTGATATAATCCCATTTATTTATTTTTCTTTTGTTTCCTTGCCTGGGGAGTATAACTACAAGCAGTGTTCAAGCCCTATGTTTTCATTTACAATGTTTATGGTTTCATGTCTAACATTCAAGTCTTCAATCCATTTTGAATTTATTCTTGTGTGTGGTATAAGAATGTAGTCTAGTTTCACTTTTCTGTCCAATTTTTCCAGCATCAAATAATCGAATAACTGTCTTTAGCCCATTGCATGAGCTTGCTTCCTCTGTCAAATATTGACTTACTATAAAGATGTGGGTTATTTCTGGGCTCTCTATATGATCCCATTGATCTATGTATGTGTCTGTTTTTAGACCAGTACCATGTTGTTTTAGTTACTATGGCCTTATAATATAGTTTTATATTAGGTGGCATAGTTCTTCCAACTTTGTTCTTTTTCAGGATTGTCTTTTGTGGTTCCATGTATATTTTTGAAATATTTGTTTTAGTTCTGTGAAATAAGCCATTGGAATTTTTGAGTATATTTTATTGATTACGCTGTTACAGTGTCCCAGTTTCTTTTTCCTCCCCTCCCCTCCACCTAGCACCCTCCTTCCCTTCAGTAATTCCACCCCTCTTAGTTCATGTCCATTGGTCATGCATATAAGTTCCTTGGCTTCATCCTTTCCTATTATTTTTAACTTCCCCCTGTCTACCTTGTACCCACCAATTATGCTTCCTAATTCCTGCATCATTTCCCCCATTTCTCCCTCTCCCAAGCTGATAGCCTTCCAAATGATCCCCATACCTATGATTCTGATCCTATTCTGGTTGTTTGCTTAGTTTGTTGTTTTGTTTTGTTTTGTTTTGTTTTTGGTGGGGGTTAGGTTCTGTTGTTGATAATTGTGAGTTTGTTGTCATTTTAATGTTCATAGTTTTTATCTTTTTCTTAAATAAGTTCTTTTAATATTTCATATAATAATGGCTTGGTGATAATGAACTTTAGCTTTGCCTTTTCTGGGAAGCACTTTATCTGCCCTTCCATTCTGAATGATAGCTTTGCTAAATAGAGTAATTTTGGTTATAGGTCCTTGCTTTTCACCACCTTGAATACTTCTTGCCAGCCTCTTTTTTGCCTGCAAAGTTTCTTTTGAAAAGTCAGCTGATAGTCCTATAGGAACCCCTTTGTAGATAACACACTTCTTTTCTCTTGCTGCTTTTAAGATTCTCTTTAACTTTACTTTTTGGAGGCCCTGGCTGATAGCACAGTGGATAAGGTGCTGGCCTGCAAACCCAAAGGTCGCTGGTTCAATTCCACAGCCAGAGCACATAACCAGGTTCCAAGCCAGATCTCCAGCCAGGTCCATAGCTGGAGGCAGGTGAAAGGCAACCATACTTTGATGTCTCTCTCTCTCTCTCTCTGCCTCTCTCCCTTTCCCTCTCTTAAAAATAATAAATAAAATCTTTTATTAATATTTTTTAAAATTTAAATAAATTTAAAAATAACTTTACTCTTTGACATTTACATTATGGTATGGCTTAGTGCGATCCTCTTTGGGTCTGGCTTGTTTGGGACTCTGTGCCTTCTGGACTTGTATGTCTATTTTCTTCATCAAATTTGGGGAGTTTTCCTTCATTCTTTTTTCACATAAGGTTTCAATTTCTTGCTCTTCTTCTTCTCCTGGCACCCCTATGATTTGGATGTTGGCATGTTTAAAATTATCTCAGAGCTTCCTAAGCCTCTCCTCATTTATTTCAAGTCTGCTTTTCTCTTTCTGTACCGGTTGACTATTTAATCCTTATGTTCCAAATCATTGATTTGAATCCCAGTTTCCTTCCCTTCACCATTGGTTTTATGTGGATTTTCCTTTGTTTCACTTTCTATGGCCTTCACTTCTTCCCTTTTCATTTGTCATACCCAAGCATGTATGTCAAATCTATGAACATCTTTATCACCAGTGTTTTGAACTCTGTATCTGTTAGGTTGGCTATCTCCTTGTTGCTTACTTCTTCCAGTGTAACTTTGATCTGTGCCCTTTTTAGGCCATACTTCTCTGTCTCCTCAACTTGACAGGTTCCTGTATTTGCCTCTGTGTCTTAGGTAGAGCTGTCCCACCTGTTATGTTGTAAGGGGCAAAGCATTAGGTATTCATCATGCAGGGGGATCTATTTCACCACTTTGTGGTGCTGTATATGGGGGAGGGGTCTAAGAAGGAATAATGCTGTGTGCTCAGCACTTGCCCCCTTTCCAGGCACTTCTCCCCCTTCCTGTATGGAACAGGTGCCTCTCTAGGTATTGCCCTGGCTGTGGTTTCCATATGGGTGTGTCTGCAGACATTCTAGGACCATGGGGGCCCTCTAAACAAACAGACTCTGCTGTGGCCAGCAGTTTCTTCCTCCACCTCAACCCCACTGGCTTTCACAGTCAGAAGTGATGAGGCTTTATTTTTCCTCCCAGCTGTGTGGTCTGGTCTGGTGCCAAAGAGTACTCCCCAGGTGTCCCTCTGCACTTTTTAAAATGTGTGGCTTCACTTTCCACCAGCTAGCTACCACTGCTATACCTCCAAAGTGAGTCCTTCCTGTCCTGGCTCTGTCCCTCCTACTAATCTGGATGAGTATTTTTTCTCTATATCTTTGTTGGACTTCCATGCAGCTCAATTTCCTGGAAATTCTGGTTGTCTCCAGTTTTAAGGCAGATGCATTCCTTCTTAGTTGTAGAGGGAGGAGCAGCATGTCTACCTCTGCCTCCATCTTGGCCAGAAGCTCAATCCATTAGAATCTTGATAGGAATTACATTGAATCTACAGGGAGTACTCGATAAATTGGCATAATTTTAGTAAAATAAACAACATACCACAAAAGTGTTATATTTTGAAACAAATTTATTCTTATATGTAAATACATAAACATAGTCATGGTTTTTTTAATGGTTAAAAGAATCTTCATTTGCTGCAATAATAGACTCAATTCAACTTCTGAATCTTGAGCATGCTTTCATTAACTTTTCTTTATCTATGGACATCATAATGTTTTCAATCTTAACTTTACAGCCTCTTTATTGGAATGAGATTGTTTACTAAGTTCTCTTTCACAAATGCTCCATACATAACAGTCAAAAGGATTTGCATCTGGTGAATTAGGCAGCCAGATTTCCTTTGACCAGAATTCAGGAACATTGACACTGAGAAATTCTTGCACCTTTTTGGCTTTATGTGCTGTTGCACAATCTTGTTGCAAGATAAAATTATGTCCATTTGCAACTTGCTTTATCCACAGTATGATTACTTCTCTCAAAACATCAAGTTAAACATCACCAGTCACCCTCAAGCCTTGTGGGGAAAAATGGAGGGTCACAATATCTCCTTCATTGCTGTCAACACCTAACAATATCACTGTAGCAGGAAATTTTCATTTTCATGAAAATTGGGACTTCATTAAGTTTCTCACAGAGCCTCCTGTTGTTTCTTCTGTTGACCATTTGGTCCTGTTGAAAATTCCTTTCATTGGAGAAGAAAATCAGAGGGTTTTTTATTTGGGATTTTTCAATTTTGTTAGCAGTTTCCTTGCTTTTTCAAAACACCTTTCCTTTGTCTGCTGTGTCATAAACTAGGCTCTTCCAAGAACATATATTCTGTATCTCATATCTTCAGCAATAATCTTGTGGACTGTTGCATCCAACATCTGCAGTTCTCTTGCTATGGAGCACATTGACTTTCCTGGATGTTCATTGATGATCTCCTGGATTCTGTGTACATATCTGGACTTGTGCAATCCTTGTGTACCTTATGTGTTTTCCTTGTTGGTGTGGCAACATCAGGATCAGCATCATACACCTTCTTTGCATTGTAAACTATGTAAAAGGATGTTATTGACATCCACAATTTCCTTAGCAGTTTGCCCTGCACACAGTCCAGAAATTATGGTTGCTCTAACATCGTATTCCTTCAATATGATGGTTGCTCTCAGAATTTAATACTTTATATTTGCAACAATGATGTTAAATCATAACCTTAGAAACATAGTTTTTCAAAATTAATAAGAAGCACTTGAAATAAGGAGATGCAATGTGATTGCCAATTTATTGTATGCACCCTGTACAGATTGCTTTGGTAGTTTAAACACTTTACTGTTGTTAATTCTTCCTATCCATGAACCTGGTATGTGTTCCCATTTATTTGTATCATCTTCAGTTTCTTTCTTCAGTGTCATAATTTTCCAAGTGCAAATTTTTTACATCTTGGTTTGGTTTATTCCTTAGGAATTTTATTCTTTTTGTAGAAAGTGTGAATGGGTTTATTTTCTTAATTTCTATTTCTGTTACTTCATTATTGGCATATAAAATGCAACTGATTTCTGGATATTAATTTTATATGCTGCTACTTTGCTAAATTCATTTAACAGTTTTAGTAGTTTCTTGGTGGAATTTTTGGGGTTCTTTATGTACAGTATCATGTCATCTACAAATAAAGACAGTTTTACTTCTTCCTTCCCAATTTGGATTAATTTTATTTCTTCTCCTTGTCTGATTGCTGTGGCTAGGACTTCCAGCACCATGCTGAACACAAAAGAGGTGAAAACTGCCATCACTGTCTTATTCCTGATCTTAAGGGGAACATGTATAGTTTTTGTCTGTTGAATATGATGCTGGCAGTGGATTTGTCATTTAGTATAGCCTTTATTATGCTTAGGTATGTCTTTTTATGCCCATTTTGTTGAGAGTTTTTATCATACATGGGTGTTGGATTTTATCAAATGCTTTTTCTGCATCTATTGATATCATGTCATTTTTATCCTTTATTTTGTTTATGTAGTGTATTACATTTATTGATTTGCAAATGTTGTACCAACATTGCATTCCTAGAATAAGTCATACTTGATCATGGTGTATAATTATTTTGTAGCATTGCTATATCTGGTTTGCTAATATTTTGAGGACTTTAGTGTCTTTGAGGATTTTAGTGTTTATGTTCATCAGGGATATTGGCCTATAACTTTTTTCCTTGTAGTGTCTTTATCTGGTTTTGTAATTAGAATAATGTGATAATGGTGGCCTCCAAAATGACTTTTGGTGTCTTCCCTCTTCTTGAATGTTATGAAATAGTTTGAGAAAGAGAGGTATTAGTTCTTTTTGGAATGTTTGGTAAAACTTACCTGTGAAGCCATCCAGTCCATAGCTTTTTATTGGAAGTTTTTATTTTTGTTTTTGTTTTTTACTGCTCTAATTTCACTAGGTATAATTTGTCTCTTCAGATTCTCTGATTCTTCCTGAATTAGTTTTTACAGAACTGTATGTTTCTAGGAATTTATTCATTTTGTCCAGGTTGTCCAATTTGTTGGCATAGAGTTATTCGTACTATTTTCTTACAATCCTTTGCATTTCCTTGGTGTCAGTTGTTATTTCTTGTCCTGCATTTCTGATTTTATTTATTTAGGTCCTCCCTCTTTTTCTTGATGAGTCTGGTTAAAGGTTTATAGATCTTATTTATCTTTTCAGAGAACTAGCTCTTGGACTCATTGATCTTTTGTATCAATTTTTTTTAGACCCTTTTTCAATTATTTCTCTTCTGATCTTTATTATATCCTTGCTTCTCCTCACTTTGGGCTTTGTTTATTTGTTTGTTGTTGTTTCCTATTTCCTTTAAGTGTAAAGTTAGGTTGTTTATTTGAGCATATTCTTGTTTGTTGAGATAGGCCTATAATGACTTGAATTTCATTCTTAGCTTTGCTTTCCCTTTATCCCACAAATTTTGGATTGTTGTGTCCTCATTTTCACTTGTTTCAAGGTATCTCAATATTTTCCTTGATCTCACTGTTGACTCATTCATTGTTTAATAACATATTATTTAGCTTTCATATCTTTGCATGTTTTTACAGTGTTCTTGTGATTGATTTCTAGTTTTATAGCATTGTGGTCAGAAAAGATGCTTGGTGTGATTTCAGTCTTCTTAAATTTATTGAGATTTGTTTTGTGTACTAGCATGTGGTCTATCCTATTAAATGTTCCATGTACACTTGGAAAGTATGTATGTTCTGCTTCTTTGGGATGAAATACTCTGAAGATATCCATTTGATCTAGTGTGTCATTTAAGGCCACTATCTTCTTGCTGATTTTCTGCCTGGAAGCTCTATCCATTGAAACCAATGGGGTGTTAAAATCCCCAACTATAACTGTATTTCTCTTTATCTCTCTATGTCCATCAAGATTTGCTTCACATATTTATGCACTCCTTTTTGGGTGCATAAATATTTACTAGGGTCATGTCCTCTTGTTGGATTGTTCCCTTTATTATCATGTAGTGTCTTTCTTATTTCTAATTATACCATTGGTTTTAAAGTTTATTTTGTCAGACATAAGTACTGCTACCCCAAGTTTATTTTCCTTTCCATTTGCATAAAATCTTTTTCCTTTCCTTTTAGTCTATGTGTACGTTCAATCTGAGATGGGTCTCTTGGAGTCAACATACATATGAGTCTTGTTTTCTTATTCATTCAGCTACCTATGTCTTTTGGTTGGAGCATTTAAGCCAGGGGTGTTAAACTCATTTTCACTGGGGGTTGCATCAGCCTCATGGTTGCCTTCAAAGGGCTGAATTTTAGGACTGTAGAAATGTAATTACTCTTTAACAGTTAAGCAAGCCAGGTAGAAACAAGGCGCCAGGCCAAAGATGCCAGACCAGATTTAAAAAGATGGAGGGCCAAATTCAGCCTGCCCTTGTATTTGCCACCTGTGATTTAAGCTATTTACATTTAAGATGATTATTGATAGATACATATTTAGAGCCATTTTATTGTTAGACTGTTTTTCCTCTGTCGTCGTCTTCTTCTTCTTCTTCTTCTTCTTCTTCTTCTTCTCCTTCTCCTTCTCCTCCTCCTCCTCCTCCACTTCCTCCTCCTCCTCCTCCTTCTCTCCTCCTCCTCCTCCTTCTCTCCTCCTCCTCCTCCTCCTTCTCCTCCTCCTTCTTCTTCTTCTCCTCCTCCTCCTCCTTTTTCTTCTTCTTCCTCCTCCTCCTCTTCTTCCTCTTCCTTTCCTTCTTTCCTCCTTCTCCTTCTCCTTCTTAAAGCAAGCCCTTGAATATTTGTTGCAGTACTAATTTGGTGTTAACAAACTCCTTTAGCTTTTTTTCTTGTCTTGGAAGCTCCTTGTTTCTCTTACAATTTTAAATGACAGCCTTACTGGGTAAAATAGCCTTGGTTATAGCTCCTTGCTTTTCATCACCTTGAATATTTCATGACAATCTTTTCTGGCCTGAAATGTGTCTATTGAGTAATCAGATAATCTAATTGGTGCTTCTTTGTAGGTAACTACCTGCTTTTCTCTTGCAGCTTTCCCTTAGGATTCCCTCTTTGTCTTTAAGCTTTGTCATTTTAATTATAATGTGCCATTGGTTTTGGGTCCAACTTGTTTGGGACTCTCTGACCTTCCTGAACTTGTGTGTCTTTCTTCAGATTAGGAGAGTTTTCAGTCATAATTTCTTAAAATTAGTTCTCTATCCATGCTTGCTCTCTTCTTCTGGTATTCCCATGATGCAGATGTTGTTATACTTCTTGTTGTTCAAATGTTTCTTAAGCTCTCCTAACTTTGAGTTTTTTTCCCTTTGGCTGCTCCACCTGGGTGTTTGTTTTTTTTAATCCCTCATCTTTAAAATCACTGATTCAATCCTCTGCTTCATCTAACCTACTGTTTATTCCTTCTAGTATATTATTTATTTCAGATAGTGCATTCTTCATTTCTGACTGGTCCTTTTTCATAGTTTCCATGTCTTTTTTCATGCTGTTGAGTGTCCTTATAATCATTATTGTAAACTCTATCTAATAAATTGCTTAATTCCATTTCATCCAGTTACTCTTCTGGAGAATTCTCTTATTCTTTCACTTGAGGTCTGTTCCTTTGTCTTCCCACTTTGGCTACTTGTTTGTATTTACATCTATGTATTCGGTATATTTGCAAAGACTCTGGGATGGGTCTTTGTCGGATGCTACTTGTGACTATACCTGGGCAATGTGTTTGGAGCTATCAGTGATCCACAGCATATAGCTCCCTCTACTGGGCCTGTTTGTGTGCAGAAAGAACCAGACTGTTCACCAAGACCAGCTTTTACCAGCACTAGGCCCAGAGAAGAATCAGCTTAAGTCTCAGAGCTCCTGGATAGCCACCTTAGTTGTTAACTTTAATCAGTGATATAGCCTCAAACTATACCCAGCCGCTCAGGAAAGTGGCTGCAAAGAAAATTTTGTGCATTGGCCCATTAAGAGGCTCTGCCTATCCAGTCATCTCTCCCTTGCATCTCGCTCTGGCAGACAGAAACTCCTGCTGCCTTTCATAGTTGGATGTTATCTGAGTTCCTTTGCCAGCTCTGGTGCTATAGGCTGGGTAGTCCAGCTTGGAATTTAGACCACACACTTCTCACCCCTGGCTGCTGAAATATCCCTCCAAAACTTCCGCTGCTATCTGTGGGAGCCTAGGCAGCCCTCTTGTGCCTCCTCCACACTCCATACCAGTCTCATTGTGGTGAAGTACTTTCTTCTGTCTATCTCAATAATAAAAATATAAACAATCCAATTTAAAAGTGAATGAGACTTAAATAGGCAGTTTCCAAAAGACATACTACTAGCCAGAAAACATGTTTAAAGGATATGGATGAAGGCAATCAAAAGGTATAAACTTCCAACTATAAGATAAATAAGTTCTGAGGATTTAACGTACAGCATGGTTATTGTAGTTAACAATATTGTTATATGTGAAATATATATTGTTGTATATATGAAAGTTGCTAAATCTTAAAAATTCTCTTCACATGAATTTTTTTTTTTTACTCTGTGAGGTGATATGTATCAACTAAACTTATTGTGGTGATCATTTCTCAACATATACACAGTAGTCCCCCTTATCTTCAGTTTTACTTTTCACTGTTTACAGCTGCCCACGGTCAACTGCAGTCCAAAAATATTAAGTTAAAAATTCAGAAATAAGGAATTCATCTTTAAATTGCACACAGTTCAGAAAAACAGGATAAAAGTTCATGCCATCCCGCTCCATCCCTTCCAGAGTATCCATGCTGTACAAACAATACAATAAGATATTTTGAGAGAGAGACCACGTTCACATAACTTTTATTACAGTATATTCTTATATTTTATTTGTATTCATCATTATTATTCATCATTGCTAATTTCTTACTATGCCTAATTTATAAATTAAACTTTATTATGTGTATGTATGTATAGGAAAAGTAAAATATATATAAGGTTTGGTACTATCTTCAGTTTCAGGCACCAAATAGGAGCCTTGAAATGCATTCCCTGAATAAGGGGGGGATGACTACATATATCAAGACATTATGTTATACACCTAAAACTAATGCAATGTTATGTGTCAATTATATCTCACTGAAACTTGAAAAAAAGAAACTAAAAGGAAATATGTTCTTTTAAGTGGTAATAAATAAATAAATAAGCCAAGATGCTCTACATCATTAGTCCATCAGGGAAATGTAATTTAAACCAAAATGAGGAACCACCACCCATCAAAAGAGTGGCTAAACACAAAAAGATTGAACTTCTATTGGGAAGACTGTGGAGCAACTAGAACTGTTCATAGAACAACTCCTACCCTATATCTGAAAGTTTTACTCCTAGGTATTTGCCCAAGATAAATGAACACTTATGTCCAGAAAAATATTTACAAAAAAGTTCATAGCAGCTTTACTCAAAATAGCCAAAAACTGAAAGCTATTTTAAGTGAAGGAACATGAGAGAACTTTCTAGGGTGATGGAAATGTTCTCTATCTTAATACAGGTGTAACATGGGTGTATATATTTGTCAAAACTTATCCAATTGGCCCTGGCCAGGTGACTCAGTTGGTTGCAGTGTCATCCCATTCACCAAAAGATTGTGCGTCCCATCCCCTGATCAGTGCACGTACCTATGTTGCAGGTTCAGTGCCTGACAGAACACATACTGCAGGTAACCAATCAGTGTTCCACTTTCTTTCTCTCTCTCACTCCAAAATCAACTAACATATCCCCAGGTGAGCACTTTCTTTTTTAATATGCAATTGAACACTTAAGAATTTTGCATTTTACTCTGTAATTATTAGTTTTCAAATATTTAATTTTAACTAGTAATTTTGCTTTTTACAGCAATATGTTTAGCAATTCTGAAAATACTTTCTGTGCATTCTAAGCTTGAGCAAAATGAAATAAATTTAGTAAAATTCATGTGTCTCCTGCTGGAGAAAGTAGTTACAAATATAGAAATATAGTTTCATATCAACAATAATTAGCACATCTGTTACCCAGATCTTGGTTTCTAGATGCCATTTTCCACAGTAAGGAAGCTGGGCTGCTTGGAGAAAAGGCTGGTTTCAATAAAAGTACAAAATTAGCTAGAATGACTTCTTGCGCTTAAGAGTAAGGAAGTACTCAAAATAATGGTATTGTGCTTAATGGCAAAAGACTGAAAGATTCTGCCCTTACCATTTCTGTTCAAGATAGTACTGGAAATTTTAGCCAGGCAATTAGGCAAGAAAAAAATAAATAAAAGGCATACAGATGGGAAAGGAAAAAACAAAATTATTTGGAAATCACATGACTTTGTATATAGAAAATCCTAAGTAATCCACAAATAAACTATCAAGGCTAATAAACAGATTCAGCAAGGTTGTATGATACAAAATAAATACATAAAATTAACTGTACTTAATATATATCAGCAATGAATAATACATAAATGAAATTGAGAAAACCATTTTATTTACAATAGCATCAAAAAATACTGAGAAATAAATTAAACTAAAGTACAAGGCTTGGACATTAAACTACAAACATTATTGAAGAAAATTAAAGAAGACCTAAATAAATAAAGTCATCCCATTAATTTGAAACTAATATTGTTAAAAGGCAATACTCTGCACATTGACCTACAGATTTAATGCAACCCCTAGTAAAAATCCAGGTGTACTTTTTTGAAAAAAATAGGAATGGACAAGATGATCCTAAAATTCATATGAAAATGCAAGAGATCCAGAATAGCCAAACAATCTTAAAAAACAACAAAGTTGGAGGGCTTAAAATTCAAATTTTAAAACTTTCTACATCAATACAGAAATCAAAGTTGTATGGTACTGGCTTAAGGAGAGACAAAAGGTCAGCTGATTTTGAACAAAGGAGTCAATACATTTCATAAGGAAAGAATGGTCTTTTCAATATACTGTAGTGGGACAACTGGATAGCCACTAGCAAAAAAAAAAAAAAAAAGGTTGGACCCCTTCTTTATACCATACACAAAAACTAACTCAATATGGCTCAAAGACCTAAGCGGAAGACCTAAAATTACAAACTCTTAGAAAACATATTTGTAAATCATTGTGAGTTTAATTAGGTAATAATTTCTTAAATATCACACTAAACCCACAAGCAGCCAAAGAAAAGGAATAGATAAATTGGACAATCAAAGTTTAAAATTTTTGCACTTCAAAATACACAACTAAGTGAAAGGATAGCCCACAGAATAAAGAAAGTATTTATTAATCATATACCTAATAAGTCTCTAGTATTCAGAAAACATAAACTCTTAAAACTAAACAAACAAAAAAAAAGTATGGGCTTAAATAAACAGAGGGATATGAATAGATATTTTTCCAAAGACATAGAAATGACCAGTGAGCACATGATCAGATATTCAACTTAGTCATTAGAGAAAAGCAAATCACACTTTACACCCACTGTGATAGCTATAATAAAAAAGATGGACAACATGTATGGTAAGAATGTGGGGAGATTAGAACCCTCATATTTTGTTGGTGGGAATGTAGAATCTGCAGCCACTGTGAAAAATAGTTCCTCAAATGTCAAACATGGGCTTGTCATGTGACACAGCAATTCCACTGCTAGGTATACACCTAGGATAAATGAACATAAGTTCACACAAAAACTCATACACAAATTTTCAGAGTAGCATTATCATAATAGCCAAAAAGTGGATAGAAACAATACAAATGTCCATCATTTGATGAGTAGGTCAACAAAATTTGAGGTATCTACACAATGGAGTATTATTCAGCCTAAATGAAAAAAGGCAACATATTACATTTCATTTGTAATATGAAATGTCCAGAATAGGCAATTCCATAGACATAGAGAACAAATTAGTGTTTTCCAGGGTCTGGGGGTAGGAGGTAAGGGGGAGTGTCTACTAATGGGAATGGGTTTACTTTAGGAGTGATAAAAGTGTTTGGGAATTAGATAGTGGGAATGATTACAAAAATTCATGAGTATACTAAAGCCCACTGAATTGTACACTTTAAAAAGGTGAATTTCATGGTATGAGAAATATATCTCAAAAAAAGAAGTGGGAGATTCTGAACCCCCCAAATCCTAGTCTTCTTTCCTGGAGGGAAATAATATTGTTTCTTGAGTCGCTTTCCTAAAATAGACTGTGTACATGCAAATATGTATTCATGTAGCTATAGGTCTTTTGTTAAAACCAGAAATATGAAGGTCCAGTCAAGATGGCAGTGTAGGCAGAAATGGCTCACCTCTTTGCACAACCATATCAAAATTACAACTAAAATATACAATAACCATCAGCCAGAACCATCAGAAATCAAGTTGAATGGAAGTCTGACAACTACAGAATTAAAGAAACCACATCCATTGAGACTAGTAGGAGGGGTGCAGATGTGGAATGGGCTCGCCTCTCACCCATGTATGGTGGATAAAAATTCAGGAGGGATATCTCAGGATTGAGTAGTCCCAGCCCCACACCTGGCCCTGTAGCCCAGGATTCCAGTGCCAGGAAGATAAATTTCCAAAACTTCTGACTGCAACAACCAGCAGGGATTTAATTGGTGGAAGAAATTTCTGGAGCCCAAGCAATCCTTAAAGAACCCACATATAGACTCACCTACTCAGACTCACTCTCTCTGAGCTCCAGCACCAGGATAGCATCAGAGTTATACAGAGAGAATCTGAAGTATCTGGCATCAAGGCAAGTGGAGGCCATTGTGCCTATGCTAAACCCTCCCCTCAAAAAGCAGGCACCCTGACCCCTGGCTGGTAGCACAGTGGATAAGGCGCCGGCCTGCGAACCCAAAGGTTGCAGGTTTGATCCCCAGCCAGGGCACATAACAAGGTTGCAAACCAGGTCTCCAGTCAGGTCTGTGGCTGGAGGCAGGTGAAAAGCAACCATACATTGATGTCTCTCTCCCTCTCTGCCTCTCTCCCTTCCCCTCTTTCTGAAAATAATGAAATAAAATCTTAAAAAAAAAAAAAAGGCAGGCACCGTGGCTGGTGGCTCAGTGGATAAGGTGCTGGCCTGCGAGCCCAAAGGTCGCTGGTTCGATTCCCCAGTCAGGGCACATAACCAGGTTGCAAGCCAGGTCTCCAGCCAGGTCCTTAGCTGGAAGCAGGTGAAAGGCAACCATACATTGATGTCTGTCTCCCTCTCTGCCTCTCTCCCTTCCCCTCTCTGCCTCTGGAAATAATAAATAAAAAAATTAAATTAAATTAAAAAAGCAGGCAAGCTGGTGCCATATCTGAGATTCCATCAACCTGGCTAATACAGTTTTACCCACCTTGGAGATCCCCAGAGACTTGGCCCATCCAACATACTAGCCCACCCAAGCTGCTTTTCCATATGAATAGCTAGTCTTGGCTCATGCTTCACAACCTCCTAAATCCTCTCAAAAAAATAACAGTTGGCCTCAATGAGCCCCAGGCCCAGAACTAGAAGCAGTCAGGATACATAACAGCTTGGCTTTGCATGGGAATCTGTAAGCCCAGCACAAGTAGCAGCCATTTTAAATTGCGTTCTAGCTCAGGCAGGGTGCCCTGGGCAAAACAGGTGGGGGCTAACCATGACCTGCACCACCCATGAAGCCCCAAGGCCAACACACCTGGTGGTCAGCTACAGACCACATCGGAGTACGACCACCCTGGCCCTACATAGCTAATTGTCTGCAGAGGGTGGAGGTTGGTGGTCAGTGGTCACAGCCAGTCCTTGCAGCCGACTAGCCTGAGAAAATTCCTCCCATTTATCTGCAAACAGCAACCAGAGGATAGTGTACTCAGACTACCCAAAGGGCATACCTTGAATATGCAGCTTGGGTGATAGGGGAGGATGTGCCACCGGACCCTACAGGACACCTACATTAGGGCACACTACCAAGACATAGAGTCAAAATAGCTCTACCAAATACACAGAAACAAACACAGGGAGGCTGCCAAAGTGAGGAGAAAAAGAAATATGGCCCAAATGAAAGAACAGAACAAAACCCAGATAAAGATCTAAATGAAACAAAGCTAGCCAACATGTCAGATGCAGAATTCAAAACACTTAGGATGCTCAGAGAAATGATGGAGTGTGGCTGCAGAATGAAGAAAGAAGTGAAGATTGTACAGTGAAATAAAGAAAAATATACAGGGAACCTACACTGATAAGAAGGAAACTGGAATTCAAATCAACAATTTGGAACAAAAGGAAGAAATAAACATTCAGCTGGAACAGAAAGAAGAAACAAGAATTGAGAAAAAAAGGGGAAAAAAGGAGAGCATTAGGAACCTCTGGGACAACTTTAAATGTACCAACATCTGACTCATCAAGGTGCTGCAAGAAGAGAAAGAGCAAGAATTGAAAACTTATCTGAAAAAATAATGAAAGAAAACTTCCCTAATTTGATGAAGGAAATAGATATACAAACCTAGGAATCACAGAGAATCCCAAACAAGTTAGACCCAAAGAGGACACATCATAATTTAAATGCCAAAGATTAAAAATAGAATCTTAAAAGCAGCAGAGAAAAGCAGGGAGTTACCTGCAAAGGAGTTCCCATCTTATTTCATATCAGCTGATTTCTCAAAAGAAACTTTGCAGGCAACAAGGGACTGGCAACAAATATTTAAAGTTATGAAAAGCAAGGACCTACAACCTTAGATTACTTTATCCAGCAAAGCTATCATTTAGAATGGAAGGGCAGATAAAGTTCTTTCCAGACAAAGTAAAACTAAAGGAATTCATCATCACTAAACCATTATTACATGAAATGTTAAAGGGGCTTACTTAAGAAAAAGAAGATAAAAACTATGGATATTAAAATGACAATGAACTCACAACTATCAACAACTAAATCTAAAAAATAAAAACAAAAACAGAAAGAAACAAGCAGAACAGGGACAGAATCATAGATATGGGGATCATTTGCAGGGTTATCACCTGGGGGAGGGTGAAGGGAAAAAAAGAGAGAAATGGTGCAGGGATCAGGAAACATAATTGGTAGGAACAAAATAGACAGGAGAATGGTAAGAATAGTATAGAAAAGGGTAAAGCCAAAAAACTTACATGTATGACCCATGGACATGAACTGAAGTGGGGAGATTGCTGGAGGGAAGGGCAGACCCAGTGGAGGGGGGCAAAGGGAAAAAAATTGGGACAGCTATAACAACATAATCAATAAAATTAAAAATTAAAACAGAAATATGAGCATAGCATCGTTCTAGTCTTTTTTTCTCTCTCTACAATGAAACTTTAAGAACATTCTTCTTTACAATATAATTTGGTGATTATTCAGCATATGTAAGTATCCCTGGTTCCTTTTTGGTTTTGTATATGCTATTACTTAGTTTGCTAGTATTTTGATGCTACAAATAATGTTGCAATTAATTTTCTTGATACATTTCCATTACAAGCATAGAAGTGGAATATGTTTCTAGATGTTAAATTTCTGGTTGAAAATTTGTTTTTTGTATTTTATTTTGATCAACTGTCATGATCGGTTTAATGTCTTTTTTACTAGATTATGAATTGCCTGAAAACATGGACCATTTCTCTTTTGTTGGCCAGGGTAATCTAGACTACAGAATATTGCCATGTGCTTTGATGTGCACAGTATCAAATAGAAATCTGAAGCTATATCATTCTAAAAACAGACAATGATCCAGTTTATAGAAACAGGAATTGTTTGGGAGTTGTTTTCATACAATTGTTTTTAGGGTTTTATCTCCCCCGCCCCCCCTTTCAACTCTAGTATGTTTTCAAGAGTTGTGGGATCAATTGCAACGTATCATGCAAAGAAATACAGAATCCTTAATTTTATGTGAAGATATCAGCATGTTTTATTAAATAAATGCCAGCTTGTTATATTTGAATGTTCTTTGTTTCCGTTATTGGGGAGAAAAAAATGGTCGGGGGAGGATGGAGGTTGATTTGCAACTTTAGGAGACCTCATAGCGACACCTGCTGGGGAAATATCAGAATAAATTTTGAACCATTAAATTGTTAAAATTTTGATCAGTGTTTATATTAATCAGGAAGAAATTTTATATTTTACCATAGAGTGCTTGTAATAATTAAACATAATTAAGTTCACAGGAGGTTCTTTGGCATTCTAAAAAATTATACATTAAACTGTATTTCCTTTTTTCAGGATAAAGTCATTTTGGGCACTGATTACCCCTTTCCACTAGGTGAGCTGGAACCTGGAAAATTGATAGAATCCATGGAAGAATTTGATGCAGAAACAAAGGTATATGATCTTTTATTTCATGAATTTCTTCCAATTTTGCTGCTCTTCTTGTGTCTGGTTTCAGAGCACTCTTGTGTATGATAACAAAGAACGGGGAATCATTACACTTAATATTCCTAGATATGTTACTAAATCACCTGAAATAGCTGAATTATTAAAGGGCAAAAAAAAAATAAGGTGCTGAAAGTCAGTATCTAAATTCTTGAAGGCAAGGAAGAAAACTGCAAAGAAGCATATCATAATAAGATATTTATGTTTGCCTATTAGATAAGAAAGAAATCTAAAATTTTCATTTAACATTTTTGTTACAAACTTACCAACCTCAAGAACTGTAATGATTCTAGTAATTGGAGTATTGACACTAAAGTCTTGATTAACAAGGACTGAAGGACCAAAATCCTCAAGTAACTAGATTTGTTCTCTTTTGGCATTTGACTTTTAGGATGAGCACAGGAGCCATAATGCTGCTACTGCCTTTTCCACCCCTTAGGCTCCTGAACCAAGAGAAGTGAAAATGAGAGGCATTGTCCTCAGATTCCCTCTCCCTTGCCCTACCTTTCCCATCCCACCACCACTTCCCGACAAAATGAATTCTTCATGAAGGCTTTAGCACCAGTCTACTAGATGTCAGGGATGGCCAAAAAGAAAAAAAAAAAAAAAAAGTGGATATATAAACTCTTAATAAATCTTACAAAAGTCTTAATTATAATCCTTTTGTATAATTTTTGGCTTTCTTCTAAACTAGAATCCAAATATTTTCTTGGTCTCTAATTCTCTGCTCTCTAATCATTAAAGATTGAGCTCATCAGATCTTTTCAGTAAGCTTGAAGCACATTAACAGATGCCAAGAAGAGTTTAGTATGATGTTTACTGGTTGCAAGTTATTAACTGGGAAACCACAGACTGCTTTATATAGGAAGTTTCTCCTTTGACCCATACTCACCTTAAGGGACTTAAAGTCTCAATCTGTAGGGAAATAGTTACATAAGTAATCTATACAACCAGAGAAACACTAAAAATCAATTCCAAGATATATTAAGTTTAAAAAGCAAGGTGCCAAACAACCTGTATAGTTTATTTCCATTTGTTTATAGTATACTCTCCATTTGTGAAAAAGGAATGTCATGTACCTAACTATAAGTATTTGCTTATATGTGCATAAATTACCTCTGGAATAACAGCCCTGGCTGGTGACACAGTGGATAAGGCGCTGGCCTGAGAACCCAAAGGTCGTGATGGTTCAATTCCCAGCCAGGGCACATAACCAGGTTGCAAGCCAGGTCTCCAGCCAGGTCCATGGCTGGAAGTGGGTGAAACCATATGCTGATGTCTCTCTCCCTCTCTGCCTCTCTCCCTTTCCCTCTCTCAAAAAATAATAACTAAAATCTTTAAAAATATATATTTCTGGAATAAGAGAAAAGAAACTGATGGCTGCACAACTCTGCGAATATACTAAATATCAATAAATTATACACTTTAATGGATAAATTGTATGGCAAGTGCATTATATCTCAATAAAGCTGTTGCAACCTAAATAAATAAAAATACATTCTATTAGCAAAAAAAAAAAAGAAAAAGAAAAGAAAAGATAGCTATCTCTAGGAAGATAACATCCATTTTATATTTTTGAATTTTGAGTTCTGAAGTGATCATGATATACAGATATACATTCATGGTATAGATGTTATACAACCCCAGACATGTTTCCTTCCACCCTCACCTAAATGCCTAACCTTTGCAAACTGGATATATATCAATTAGGGTATCACAAAATTACCTCTCAAATCACAGGAGTACTTTCTGTAGAACTAATTATAGCTGTAGAGAAGAAGAAGAAAAAATTGGCAGGCCTTTTCTCATATGAAATTGATAAATGTATATATTTGTACAATATTCTGAGAAGCCATCATGAAGGTCTGTCCCAAAAGTATCAAGCCATACAATGTTTTAATTATATTGACATTGGCTCTGTACTTTTGAGACAGACGTTTGTGCATCACTTTTCTTGCTCTGAAAGAGCTTACCATTTTGGGGGATGGGGGGACATGCAAAAAGTAACACCTGTGCCTAGAAGCTGGGGGGCAGAGGGGGGAGGTGGCTACATGACTTCTGAGTACTATTGCCAGCTTTATTGTCCCACAATCCCAAACTGTACTTTTTTTCTATTTTGCCCCCAATGAGTCCTTAAAATCCATTGGACAGACCTGTAGAAGTTTTCAAAGAGCATTTTCCTAAGAGGGCTCTTCCCCTTGTAATCTCTTCCTTTCCTTCTACCACCAAGCTTCAAACACAGATTTCAAATAATGGGGCAAAAAATAGGCTGAGAGGGTTTTGGTAAGAGAATTATTGTTTACCTGCTAATATTTTTCTCTCACATTGGGGAATTAATTTTTTAAACGTCTGATAAAGCCCTAACTGGTGTGGCTCAGTGGGTAGATGCTGTCCTGAGAACCCAAGGGTTGCTGGTTCGATTCCCAATCAGGGCACATAACCAGGTTGAAAGGCAGGTCTCGAGCCAGGTCTGTAGCTGGAGGCAGGTGAAAAGGCATGGATGCTATTCTCCCTTTCTTCCTCTCTCCCTGACCTTCTCTCTGAAAATAATGAATTTTTAAAATCTTAAAAAAATAAAAACCTGATAAAGACACTCAATAAAGTACTTAAAAGCAACCATTAAAAATGCTTTAAAATAAAACCTTTTCTTTTCTTTTTCAGGATAAACTCAAAGCTGGCAATGCTCTAACATTTTTGGGTCTTGAGAGAAAACTATTTGAATGACTGAATTTACTACAAAGGCAATCTTTCAAGGAGACATCTTATTTCTGTTTTTAAATATGTATCACATGTGCATACTAAAATCCTATTTTAAACTAGTTTACCCAGAAATAGAATGTCCCTGAGTATCCTAAATTATTCATAACAAAAATGACTCATGTGTGTTTTCACTCTGAAAAGAAGTACATGGTTTTACTTGCAAACCAAAAATGATTTTCCCACCACTTTAAAGATTAATGGTAGAAATAAAATGCAAAATGTCATTAATGATTTATAGGGAGAAAGACCAAAACCAGATTCACCCTAGAGGGCTCAAGTAGGTTCTCCACTTAGAGCAAGTATATGTGCCTAGGGTCCAATAACTCACTTTTACTCACTTTAAATACCTTTATTTGGCCCAGAACTGGGCTAGAAATGCTTTAGATTTCTCAAATAAATGTACATATATCATAACCTGTAGGAGTTTATAGTCCAGGTAAGGAGGCAAGTCATAACTTCATGCAATAATTACTAAGCAATGCAATATGAGCATCACATAAGTTTCAGTAAAATTCATCTAAACTCAAACTTCTGGAAAAATCACAAAAGTTGGAACTTGGGCTGAGTCTAGAAGGATGGATAAGGCTTGTTTCAAGTTAAAGATGGTAAATAGATGATAAGAAGGCAAAACCATGGGAACCTAGGTTTCAGACTGAATGAGAATTTATCTATTCCAGAGAAAAGTTCCAGTCTATAATTTACTTTTACCAGAAGCTATTTTAATTTAAAATACTGAGCAGTGTGGAGATTGAGAGCAGGGCAATACCAGGGTAGCCCTGTTCTACTCACTTCATTGATGGTCCTGCTTGGGCTGCTGAAACTAAACTTGGTTTTGGGAGGGATAATGAATATCTGTGGTTTGTGTACCTCTGGCTGAATCCCAAAATAAAATATAATTTTTCAAAAATTACCTTCTTGCTTTGATTTATTAATATTTCTTTTCCCTCCCATTAGCCCCTAAAAATCAAGATTTTAGTATTGGCATGTAATTTTTGCTAATATAAGTTTTGCTAAATTATTTCCATCCCATTATTTTCACTTTATCTAGTTCATTAGCCCATCTCATCCTTGCTCCTCCTATTGCTTTCTAGAACTTGACCCACCCACCACATCAGTCTGCTTATTACTCTAATCTGCCTGTAAAAACAAAAATCAAAAAGAAGGTTGAACAACAACATGAAGCATCTCCTTCTTCTATTTGCGGGAAATGTCCATTCCTTTTTAACTATTCTATATTTGACCACATTTTAGCATAGTACTTAATAACTGTTGTTGTTTTTTTTTTTTAAGTATTTTATTTATTATTTTTAGAGAGTGGGGAAGGGAGAGAGGCAGAGAGAGACAGAGACAGAAGTCAATGTATGGTTGCCTTTTTCACCTGCCTCCAGCTATGGACCTGGCTGGAGACCTGGCTTGCAACCTCATTATGTGCCCTGGCTAGGGAATTGAACCTGCAACTTTTGGGTTCGCAGGCCAGCACCTTATCCACTGAGCCACCAGCCAGGTAATAATTGTTTTCTTATGAGAAGTAACCTGGTCACTTTACTAAATATCATAGATGACAGAGATAGATAACAGGTATGTTCATATTCATATTCACACACTATTTATGTGATATACCAGAGCTGTAGCATTGTTCTAGGCGCTAAAGGTATAAATGAAAAGGATAAAAATCCCTCTCTGATGAAGCCTATAGCCTGTAGGGTCAGAAACATAAATAAAGGAAAGAGAGATGGGGGAAAAAGAAAAAGGGAATGGACCTTTTCAACAAGTGGTGTTGAGATAATTGGACAGGAATATGCAAAAAAAAATGAAACTAGACCACCAAATTACACCATACACCAGAATAAACTCAAGATGGGTAAAATACTTAAACATAAGCCATGAAACCATTAAAGTCCTAGAGGAAAACATAGGCAGAAAAATTGCAGATATCCCATGCAGCAATATTTTCAGATATCTCTCCTAGGGCGAGGAAAATAAAGGAACAAATAAACAAATGGGACTACATCAAACTGAAAAGTTTCTGCTCAGATAAAGGAAACATCAGCAAAATGAAAAAAGAACCAACCATATGGGAAGACATATTTGCCAATGACACGTCAGACAAGGTTTTAGTCTCTATAATATATAAAGATCTTATGCAACTCAACATTGGGGAGACAGACAACCCAATTAAAAACTGGGCAAAGGACCTAAACAGACACTTCTAAAAACAGGACATATGAAAGGCCCATAGGCATATGAAAGGATGCTCAATATCACTAGCCATCAGAGAGATGCAAATTAAAATTAATGAGATACTACCTCACACCTGTCAGAATGACCATCATCAACAAGTCAACAAACAAGTGCTGTCGAGGATGTGGAGAAAAAGGAACCCTGGTGCAATGCTGGTGGGAAGGCAGACTGATGCAGCCGCTATGGAAAACAGCATGGAATTTCCTCAAAAAAACTAAAAATAGAACAGCCTTATGACCCGGCAATTCCACTGCTAGGATTATACCTGAAGAATTCTGAAACACCAGTTCAGAAGAACCTACACACACCTATGTTCATAGCAGTGCTACTTACAATAGCCAAGTGTTGGAAACAACCTAAGTGCCCATCAATGGATGAATGGATCAAAAGTCTTTGGTACATTTATACAATGGAGTACTATGCAGCTGAAAGAAAGAAGGAACTCCTACCTTTTGTGACAACATGGATGGAACTGGAGAATATCATGCTTTGTGAAATAAGCCAGGCAGCAAAAGACAAATACCATACGATCTCACTTAATACAAAAAAACTAATAAACAAAACAAAATAAATGAGTAGAATGGAACCAGAGACATGAAAAAAAGAAGAAGAAGAATGATGGTGACTAGGGACAGGGAGAGGGAGGAAAGTACTGGAAGGGTTTAATGGAGGAGCTAATGTGAAAGACCCATGAACTTGGACAATAAGGTGGGGATTGACTGCAGGAGAGGGGATGGGGAGGGTGGGGCAGGGGAGAGAAGTGGGGGAAATGTTACAACTGTAATACAACAACAATAATTTTTTAAATCTTTTTAAAAAAGAATCAGCCCTGCCTGGTAGCACAGTGGATAAGGCACCGGCCTGCAAACCCAAAGGTCACTGGTTCAATTCCCCAGCCACAGCACATAACCAGGTTGCAAGCCAGGTCTCCAGCCAGGTCCGTGGCTGGAGGCAGGTGAAAGACAAACATACATTGATGTTTCTCTCCCTCTCTGCCTCTCTCCCTTCCTCTCTGTCTGGAAATAATAAAATCTTTAAAATAATAATAATAAAATTAAATTAAAAATTAAAAAAGAACCAAAAAGAAAAAAATAGTAAAAAAAAAAAAAGGGGGGGAAGATGAAAATAAGGGGAAAAAAGAATGAAGAAAGGAAATTTTTCTTATGTTGATAAACATGATGAAGAAATTAAAACAGGGAAGTGTATAGAGTAACTTGGGTAAGAATGGGGAATAAGACGTTAAATTGTGAGACCAGAGAAAGCCTTTTTATTAATTAATTAATTTAAAGATTTTACTTATTATTTTTTAGAGAGAGGGGAAGAGAGAGAGGCAGAGAGGGAGAGAAACATCCATGGATGGTTTCCTTTCACCTGCCTCCAGCCACAAACCTGGCTGGAGACCTGGCTTGCAACCTGGTTATATGTGCCCTGGCTGGGAATCAAACCATCGACCTTTGGGTTTGCAGGCCAGCACCTGATCCACTGTGCCACCAGCCAGGGCCTAGAAAGCCTCTTTAAAGAAGACTTTAACCTTAAGACTTCAATGATAGAACAGTAATAGTTATAAAGCCCTTCTCCACATCCTATTGAAGAGGAATTTACCCATCTTTTCTTCTAGTTCCTGCATAGTTTCATTGTCATATAGTTAAATCTTTTATCTAATCAATGTTGGAGTTATTCTTATATATGATCTGAGGAATTAGTCTAATTTTATTGCAGCATTATTTGTCATTGCACAACACTGAAAATTATATACACATACATGTACACATATGCACACACACATACAGATACCCAGAAGTCGACCTTGATTTCTTTGTTTCCTGTCCTCCTTCTTCCTTACATTCAGTCCATTATCCAGTACTATTGGTTCTAAGACATTCCCATTCTATTACTCTTGCCCAAGTCACCACGATTTCTTGCCTAATCTCCTTACTACTAATCTTGGCCCCTTACATAATTCTCTACACAACTGCTAATATTTTTTCCTTTATTTTTTATTTTTAAAGATTTTATTTATTTACTTTTAGAGAGAGGGGAAGAGAGAGAGAAAGAGAGGGAGGGAAACATCAACACGAGAGAAACATTGATCGGTTGCCTCTCATAAGTACCCCAACAGAGGAACAAGTCTGCAACCCAGGCATGTGCCCTGACCAGAATCAAACATGCAACATTTTGCTTTGTGAAATAACTCACAACTAACTGAATCACACCAGTCAGGACTGTTTATTCCTTTAAAAAAAATTTTTTTTAAACAAAACTATAACTCAAAGCACATCACAGACTTATTTCCAGTGGATTTCTATGAAAGTTATAAAAATCTAAACTCTTGACCATGGGCTACTTATTACTTCATCATCATCTCTTATGTCTTTCCTTCTTGCTCAGAATCTCTGCTACAAGCTCTTTGCTGTGTAAAATCAGTAACATCAGCTTTATACAACACATTAGACCAGTTGGACATAATAGATATATACAGAACATTCAAACCAAAAACAACAGAATATACATTCTTCTCAAATGCACATGGAATGTTCTCCAGGAAAGGTCATGTTAGGCCACAAAGCAAGTCTTATTATATTTAATAAGATTTAAATTAGATCACGCATCCTCTGAGATGTAGTTAATGGTATTAAACTCATCCATACTTTAGACATATTTACTTGCGCTAATGAGTAGATTTAGTACTATTTACCATGATGAGGAACACTGTGGAATAAACAGGCTTGGGAGGGAAGATCAACAGTTCCATTGTTGAACTTCTTATATTTCAGATGCCTCTTGGACATTTAAGTAGAAATGTCTAGTAAGGAGTGGGATCTACTTGTCTAAGGAGTTCAGGAGAAAGGTTGGGGAGAGGGCATCAGTGTACTGAAGGTGTTTAAAGAAATAAGACTTTCTTTCTCCAGGGTGAAATCACCCTGGAGAATAAGTAAAAAAGAGAACCAAAAGAATCCAGGACTAATTTCTGGGATTTTCCAATACTTGGAGGTCAGATGGAGGAGCCAGCATTGGGCACTAAGTAGTAGCCAGTGAAATATAAGGAAAACAAATGGAAATGTGGTATTCTGAAGTCAAGGGAAGATGTTTCAAAAAGTAGTCACAGCTTTAGGCATTAAGAAAATAATCAAAGCTATACTTTGTTGCTTTACAATCATATGTCCAAATGTAACTTAATCTCTTTATTTCAAAAGTTAGCTCCATTTCCCAACATTCTAACTCTCATTAATAACATCTCCCAGTTACCTAAATCCTCTCCTTCACCCATATCAAATCTGTCATAAACACAATAAATTCTACCACTTTTATATCTTTTATTTCTTACCTATTCTTTCTTCCCTATGGCTTCTAAATAAAGTCAGGTCCTCATCTCTCACCAAAACTATTAAAATAATCTCTTATTTATACCCCTGCCTGAGCTTAGTCTGGTATAATCCATCTTCTACCTTGGTGCCACAGGAAAATTTCCAAAGTACATATCTGATCATATTACTCCCTCTCTCAAAATTCCTCATGACCTAAAGTGGTGGTTTCTAGGTTTGGAAACTTCATTGATTAATATATCCCCCTTTTAGAGATTAATATATCTCTAACAGAGTACACCTCTCATTTTAAATTGCAGTTATTTTCTTCCCACAAGACTAGGACTTCCTTGAGAGGAGGACCCATGCCTTTATTCACTCATTCACATGCACTCAACAGTATGTATTGAATGCTTGTTATGTATCAAGAACTATGCTAAGTGCTGGGATAATGTAAGCAAAAATAAACATGGTTCCTGCTCTCAATAGTACTTATAAGCTAGTTAGGGAAATAGGTAACAAATAAGCAATAAATCCATATAAAATTGTCCTTTCTGAATTGAACTGCCTTTGATCTTTTTGTCAAAGCTCAGTGTACTGTATTCATGTTGTTCTGTCTTGGGGATCTCTACTCTCATCCATTGATTCATGCATCTTTTGCTATTATATGCTATCTTCATTACTGTAGCTTTGAGGTTGGATAGTAGTCCAACATTTGTGGGGAAGGGGGTTATTATGTTGATTATTTGGAGTCTTTTGTCTTTCCATATAAACTTTGGAATCAATTTGTTGCTATCTATGAAATAATTTGTTTAAATTTTTATTGGGATTACATATGTATCTATAAATCAAGTTGGAAAGAATTGATATCTTGATTGTCTTCTAATTGATATTGTCTTCTAATCCATGAACCAGAATAACCCTCCATTTATTTTTTCTTTCATTTCCTTAATCGGAATTTTATAGTTTTCTAGATATAGATCTTGTACATATTTTAGATTCACACCTAAGTATTTTTGTAAATGGTACTGTTTTAATTTTCAAATTTCAATTGCAATTGCTGATATATTGACTCTTGTACATAAGTCTTATATTTTATAATCTTGCTATAATCACTTACTAGTTCCCCTATTTTTACATTTTGAGATTTTCTGCATAAACAATTGTCATCTGTGAACAAAGCGAGTTTTATTTCCTCCTTCCCAATCTGTTTACCTTTGATGTTGATTTTTTTTTTTCTTATTGTATTGACTAGAACTTCCAGGACTGGTTACCATGCCCACTGTGTCAAAGGCCATGGTCCAGATTTAAAAATAAGGCAGCAGCCATTAAAAAGGGGAAGTTCGTGCAATTTGAGAGAGAGGAGAAAGGACTCATGTGGTTTGCACATGAGGAGGAATACACATGGTTTGCACAGGGGAAGAACAGGTGGTTTGCACAGTGTTAGGGAAATACATGGCGTTTAAAAGTTAGAGAAACAGAAAGCATGTGGTTTGGAAGAAATTCTGAACTAAGAGCTAGAGAGCATGCAAGCTCTCCCCTAATCAATACAGACACATGGGAGCTGCGGGGAACAGTGAACAGTGAGTGATTTGGATGGTACATCTTGACTTCTCTGTTCTAAAACTGGCCTTATTTGGCAGGACTGTATTTTTTGGGTGTTTTAAAGGGAGCTGGATTTAACAGCAGAATTTCATCTTTAATCTAGACCAGTATAGCCTTTAAATAAGCAAATACCTTTCCTTCCCACCAAAACTTTGTTATTTTTCCTTGGGAGTATGTTCAAGCTCCTCCCCTAATTGGGTATAACAACTGCTGGGAACTGCGAATTTATAACTGGAATGCTAAACTGGGAACTGTTGTGTCTCTAAAAGACACCATCTTTTGCTCATCTATTTTAAAGCTAGCCTAATCGGGCAGGGCTGTATATTTGAGGGTGTTTTTAAAGGGAGTGGGATTTAATGGCATTATTGCACCTTTAATATAAATATGTATACCCCTCAAATAAACAAAATGCCTTTCCTTTTCACCAAACTCTGTTATTAAGAGTCATTCCTGGCAGTAGGCAAAATGGGGCAATTAAAATAGAAGACCCCATACTCTGGTTTCTCTTCAGATCGTATAAATCTTTCGCCTTTTACTAAAATAGAAGACCCCCCTTCCAAGGGTTCTGTCACAGTATGATCTACTTGTGAAGTTGGCCCAAACTGTATGCTAGAATTTTTATTGAGATTACATTGAATCTGTATATCAGTTTGAGGAGATTGCTTTTATTTATTTATTTATTTATTTATTTGCAATATTGTTGACACTGTTACAGAGGAGAGTACTTTAAAAATACATAATATGTGTTCTACTGATGCTGTCATCTGGGCAGAATGTGAACAGGTCCTTGCCTTTCAGATTCTGCCACCTGCCACATTGTACGGTCCAGGTAGCTGGATGAAACAGGGGTAAACCTCGGGAGTTGTGAAGAGAATACAATGTAGGGTCCTTCTTTATTGCAGTGGGCATTTTTCAAGGGCAGAAATGTATAGAATTCCAAGGTCCTAAAATCCTAGGATTCAAAAAAAAAAAAGTTACATTTTAAAGGAACCAGCATAAAAAACCTTGTCTCTTTATGTGTCAATAGTAGGGACTTATGCCCTCTGTGAGTTCTCAGGGGCCACCCATTCTTGCATTCACTTTAATTCAGGGTAAACCAGTTGGACTTACCTTCCTAGAGGTCAGATTAGATGCTTTCCATTCTTCACTCTTCTTGCGGTTTTCTCTGTGGCCACAGAGCCAGTTCCATAGAGAAGCCAATGACAAAAGCAGAGGTCTCTGCAGGCTAACTGGTCAGGCAGGAGAAGACAGGAACAGACTCTCTGGAAATAGGAACTTGTTAAAGGTGTCTCTGGCTTCTGAAGAGGATTAATAGGATAAGGTTGAAGATAATATACAAATGAGATTAAGGATCCGGTCATGGCTGAAAATAGGGGGATCCTGTAAGTAACTGAGCTTACCCTCCAAGCTGAATGTTGGCAGGCCATTATCTCGAACGCCTCAGGTCTACCAGGTCAGGCTACTAGCAATCATAGTCCTAGAAATTCTGACTTGGACAACAATTGTCCCGCGAGTAGGGAGATTATCTCTCCAAGGAGGTATTTATGAATTAGCAGGTCTGGATGGGGGAAGGAGGGGGATGGAGCGTTGACAGGAAGTGAGACCAATGTACCAGAAAGAGGGGCTAGGAGGGACAAGTAGGGGCAAAGGAAAAAACAACTAGAAAGGGGGCTGAGATGAAGAGGGCAGAAAGTTGGGTGGTCTGGAAGGAACACAGGAACAACTAGGTAGGTAAATAACGTGGGTGGGGTAGTGGAAAGAGTTGCTACTATTCAGAGGAGGGAGAGCAGTAGGGCAGAAAATGCAAAGAGGTGAGTGCCACAAGGGAGTAGGGCCAGAAGAGTTAGGATTCAGGTTAGGAAGGTTGCTTAGAAGATGAATTCTTTTAGGAACGTGAGGCGGAATTGGAGGCTGGGGTTGAGATGAGTAAATTGGAGGCAGCTTCCTTCTCATTTTTCCCAAATGTTCCGCATATGTCAAAATGAGTAACTGCACAGAAGCTCTGACCTGGTCCAGCAGTTATCTCACACACTAGCCCTTGTCTCACATTGTGACATAATGCCCATTATGACATATACACCTCCACCCATTGGGCAAATTAATAAGGCTCCATGGAACCAGAGAAATGGTTCCAATTTCTAGGTGGAAGAGTGATCATGGGAAATAACAGTGGAAATGGAGCTGTAATATCTGTTGATATTACCTAGGAAAACATATACCTATGCTCCTCAGTTGGCAAACATTGATCAAAGGCCCAGGTTATAATTTGGGAGTATGGATCTGAGGCCAAAATGGGTTAAGTGGAGAGAAATCAATGCTCCATTTAACTTACTACATTCTTTAAAGGCCTGTTACATCATTTACATCACTTCATGAGTATGAGGCATCAGAGAAAAGAGAGTGGGTCCATATTATGACTGATGAGGACAGTGAAGCCAGAGAAGGAAGTGTATATAGGAAGGCAGTGGGTGATAAAGCAGGTGGGAGTAGAATTGGACTAAATATCAGTGTAGGAGCATGTAGGAGGAAGCACGAAATGGCACAGATCACTGATAGCACGACCCCTCCTATTTCTGGACAGAACCTTGTTGGGCTACTTCAGAGCAGAATTTTACAGTATATGTTTTGATTAGCCCCTGTTGTTCCTAGGTTTATTGCCTGAGCCTAAAGTGGTACCAAGAAACCAGGGCCGAAGCCGATGGGATGGCTGCCCACAACTGATGCCTAGTAGCCATTTTTAAACTTTCTTGCTTAATACTTTCAATGCTTACTCTCTGTCAGATGATGTAGGGACTACTGCACCCTCTGTCTCCATTTTATCTGATGTAGGAATTCCTTAACATTCCTCGTTTCTTTGAACACCAACCAAATCATAAGCCTCTTTGGTCCTTTACTCTTTTCTGTACTTTTCTCTTTAGAGGAAACAAAACTATTCCAATTTTATTTTCAAACTCTAATTTTAATAGACTGAACAAACAAGCAGTGAAGTGAGAAAGCTAACTGTGGTAGCAGACACAGTAAAACAATTGTAAAACCATTATTAACAGAACTTTTTACATGCCTATTTTTTTAATTTATTATTTTTAATTTTTATAGATTTTATTCATTATTTTTAGAGAAAGGGGAAGGGAAGCAGGAAGAAAAGGAGAGAAATATCAATGTATGGTTACCTTTCACCTGCCTCCAGCTGGGGACCTGGCTGGAGACTTGGCTTGCAACCTGGGTATGTGCCCTAACTAGGGACTGAACCAGCAACACTTGGGTTCACAGGCCAGTGCTCAAACCACTGAGCCACACCAGCCAGGGCCATACATGCCTATTTTCAAGCAATCCTTTTGTACATAAGTTTTACTTTTAGTCAACTAGAAAAAGATTTTTGACATTAGATAAAAATAGGACTGGTACCACATTATAGTGAAAGTGTTAGAAAAGTGATCCTCAAGGGGTATCAATTAAAAAGCAGATGACAAACCTGAGTAATAAAAATCTAAAAAAATTCTCTAGTAAGGAAGTCAATGTGGCTGCCTTGCCTGATAGCATGGGGGCCCTTCTTCCCTCAGCTTTCTGCCCATTTTACCAGAGTTTCTGCCACTCTCCCAGAATTCCTTTTGCACAGGGATCCCTCTATGGGGCTCCAAGGAGCTCTAATCCAAGCCTTGAGCAGGTTAGAAGCTTGTTACTCCTGCTCTCAAGAGCTGCAAATAAGGATTTAAGGACTAGTCTCTCTGTGGGGAAGAAAGCCTCCAATGGACTGATAATGTCATTATCTGCTGCACAGGTGGGTATGCCAGGGTGGTCTCACAGGAAGAGCTGCCCTTGCAATTAAAGCTTTGGGCTCTTCCCTCCCCGCAAAAGGGACAGGGAAAGGCCAGTGTGGAAAGGAAGAGGCATCTCCCTGTTTCTTACCTGAATGAATGAATGATGAATTGTCTGCTCACTTATATGCCATACTTTCTTGACCATATCCTGTGTTTTAATCACAGCATTTGAGATTGCGAATGGAAAGTGGTCAAAGATACAGAAATAACCTGTTAAATATTATTAAGTTCATGGCAATATGTTTGTTTGCATAAATTCCATAAGAATGTACTCTTTTTATAACAGGACATAATTGAAAACTGTTTTTATTAGCCAAGATTTTGACTGGAGTATCATGTTTGAGAGAGACATATGCATAGATCTGGATGACACCAGAAAGCTTTAAGAAATTAAGGTTGACTTTGGAAGTCAATAAAAGCCCCTTGGAAAAACAGCCTGGTAACTTGCTTATATGGGTTACAGCAGTCTTTTGAGGAAAGGAGCAAAGGTTGCTTTCCTGAGAGGTGGCAAATGAAGAACCTGAAGACATTTTGGGAACCTCAAGACCCTTAGGAATTCACCCAAACCTGTAGGTATTGCAGGTAAAGCTAATGGCCAACTCTGTGTCTTGGCTTCTTAGCCTTCAGACTCTAATTAAAGTTCAATCTGGACGTTCCTGCTAAGATTCCAGCAGAGCAAATTTAAGAAAGCCTGCATAATCAACTGTTATTCTTAATTTGTTTATGAAAATAATCAGGCCAAATTTATTGAAACTAGACTTATGCAATAAATAAATGAGTCTTAATTTGGCTATTATTGACAAAAATTGGGGGGGGGGGCAGGTTGGGCTTCAATAGAAACAATAATATACAGTTGTGGATATTAGATTCTAGTTCCCTTAATTGTCTTATGAAATTTATTTTCACCAATTAACTGGACTGAATCCTGAAAAAAATAATAAAGTTTTTTTCTTTGGCAACAGGCAGGTGAGCCCTTTATACCGAAGAGCCCCTAGGGTTCTGTTTCAATCTCGTGCTACAATGTGAGGCCTTTTATAAATTGCCTGTGGCAAGAAGACCCACTCAGGAGACACCTCTTGAGGACGCAAGCCACCTAAACACAACTGGAAGGTGGAAAGAAAATGAAAACTGGGAAGTATAAGGAATAGAAATATTAATGGTTTGTTTCCAGGTACTACAGACTATGACAGAAGGCTAAAAGCAAAGGGAGACATGTCTCACCCGCAGACCCAATAATCCTGAGCCTGGTACAGTAAGGCTGCCAGGCATTCTGAACAACACAAGTAAACTGTGACAGTGCAGGATGAGTGGAGCCCTTGAAAGTCTGTGTGTCTCGTCTCCACTAGCTGGGAAAAGAAAAACCTTGAGACTGTGTATTAATCCCAAGGTCTGGAAGGGGAGGAGAACTACCATGCCTAAGGGAAAGCCCTTAAAACAACTTTAGTTAACTGCCTGCCCCTGTCACATATACAAAATGAACAAATAATCTAGAGCAAGATAAGGATTAGGGCTAACAAACCTCCACCCATACCTATGTTTGGATAGTCACGTCTCCCTAGGAAAGCTGGCACCACTTTTACCCACCAGTCAAAATGTAACTTCTTCACCCACATCCCACCAACTATATAGGTCCTCAGAACAAAGGATTCGATCTCTCCTCTCTTCTCTTCTCTTGGTTCTTCTCTTCTCTAGGGTCCCCTCTCTTTACCATATGGGGGGCCTCCTAGCCTCTGGCCTGGGAACTTCAGGCCACCTGGCCTCTGGCAACACAGGTACTAGTCACCTGGCCTTTGGCCACCCTAACTTTCACATTTATAAATTAAAAGTCCCCAGAGATTTGGGTCCCCATTCCTTGAGAGGGTAATGTTACAGTCAAATAAGCAGCCAGAAAGGAAACCAAGGCAGTACTCCCACCACTGAAAGTTACTAGCAGCCAGTCTGGGGGAAACAGAATACCTGAGAGAAAACATGGCAGTTAGAACTAAGGAGCAGACTTCCACAGCTTGCCGTGAATGTCTTTAAGCACAAAGGGAGAGGAAATGGCCAGTCATCTTTAGACACAGGAAGTTTGTACCTCCCACAATACTCAGTCAATGAGGTGCCAGGGGAAGGGACCTACACACTAGGGAACAAAAACCCCGCTATACCGCCACTGGGTGTGCCTGCCTGGCAGACAGACACCCAATCTTGCAAGACAGTCATTATAGCCTCGCTTTCACTGTACTTTGTATCGCTGAGTCCATTTCTTGAGTTTTTGACTGGTGAGGGTATTTCTCACAGAAAAGGATTAGAGAAGTAAGATTGTTCTGGGAAAATTTTATTCCAGAGCATTTTTAGAATAATTGTGGTGTCCAGGTTTGTTTGTCTGATCAGCAGCACCTCCTGGAATAATGGAATTATGGATGCTAGATTGGTATATTTGTTTTCTGGCTCTGGGGATTGGAATTTTCTGATCACAGGAGTTAGCCTGTGCATCTGGGTCTATAAGGGCAGCCCTGTGCAAGCATTTAGAGGGAGCCTGCTGAGAAAAAGTTTGGAAAATTGGAAAATGTACTACTGTTACCCTATGTGTAAGGATACATTGGTTTATTACTATAACACAGTCTGGCCTGAGCATGTTTTGAATTGTAAGAAAAGGTGGCCTGTGAACAGTTTCTTGAGTTACTGTATTATTAGGAAATTAAGACAGTATTACCAGCAATTGGAAACCTGGGAAGGAATCCAATATGTTAATGCATTTGTAGCATTGTATCATAGTGTTTTGCCAAAGAAAAAACAGGTAATGGTACAGTTAAAGAGGTTGGCCCCAAAACCGCTCCCAGGCAGTAAAACATAGGAAGAAAGGGAAAATGAAGAAATAAACCTCATTAATGCTCTAAATTCAGGGGACTGGGACTTGGTACTTATTTTGGCACCAAACACTTCTGTGGCACCATCCTCTTCACAGTCAGGGAGTCACCTGCCCAGGCGGAAGCAGCTTCCAAGGCAGCCCCCACCCCACCCCTTTCGCAAATGGCCTCTGAAGTGTTGACTGTACAGCCAGCAGCTGTACCCCTACATGATCAGGAGTGGGTCTCCCCAGCTAGAAATTGCCAGGGAATTCCTATAGGTGTAATAAATCAGGCAAGTGAGCCTATTACTATTGGGCTCATACACCATTCTCCACTTCGCACCTGCTGAATTGGAAAAATTCTAACCTCTCATACAGGGATGATCCTCAGAAAATGGCAGATCTTTCTTGTTGCCTCCATTTTTGCCACTCATCACCCAAGCTGGGCAGATGTACAGTCTCTCCTAGATATTCTGCTTACTGGAGATGAGACACGGCTGGTTATAAGTAAGGCTAAAAAGGAGGCTGTATGTCTCCATGAAGAGGACCCCCAATGAGACCCCTGACCCAGCTGTGGCAATTCCTAAGATAGAGCCTAACTGGGACCCAAATAGTGCAGACCTAGTCCTTTTGAAACGTTATAGAAGGTACATATTCAAAAAACTTAAAAAAGGGGTACCCAAGCAGAAGAGCCCGGGATTGGTACAGACTCTTCAGCAAAAGCCAAATAAGGGTCCTTCTAAATTTCTAGAGAGGATCTACAAAGTTTATAGGAAGCACACTGATATTGATCCAGTCACCAAAGAACATGAGACTGGTGAACATGATGTTTATTGGGCACAGTGCCCCAGATATTAGAAAGAAACTCCAGCATGTCGATGGGGCACTGGGAAAGAGTCCCTCTCAGCTCGTGGTAGACATAGCATTTAAGGTTTACAATGCAAGGGAAACAGGAAAGAGAATACAGGCCTCGATATTTTTTGAAACAGGCTGGAAAGGCCAAAAGAAAAGACAGGACCCTAAAGAGGGGAGAAACTCAATAGGCATCAACCAATGCAGCCATTGCAAACAGGACCTTAAAGAGAGGAGAAAAGATTCAATAGGCATCAATCAATGTGCCTATTGCAGAGAGGAGGGCCATTGAACAAATGAATGTCTAAATTCAAAATAAGTGAGTAAAAATGAAAACTCTCATCAACTAACAATGAAAAAGAGAGGGGAGGACAACGATGAATAAGGAGGCCCAGGGCTCCATTAGACATCTCCTGACCTATTAATATTTCCCTACAGGAGCCCCAGGTACAGCTCAAAGTGGGAAACAAGCAAGTTGACTTCCTTGTAGATACAGATGCCACATACTCAGATTATCCCATTCCTTTACTGGGTTGAGATTTACTGTGTCAACTGCATGCACAAATAACTTTTTCTCCTGAGAAACAGCAGCTATGCATGAAAGTCCTCCTGAAACATGCTCTACACTAAAGGCATTCCTGACTTGTCCAGAAAATCCTGGAGGAGAGCCCTTCCCACCTGATATCCATGAGCAGGTCCATCAAACTGTTTCAGGGAATGAAACTCCAGGTAAAGCAGTTAACATGCAACTCATAAAGGTAAATCTAAAAGAAGGGGCATGGTTCCCAGGGAAAAACAGTACTCTCTCAAGAAGGAGGCTTTTGAGGGGGTTTAGCTAGTGTTGCAAAATTTTTTTAAATCGGGACTAATTCAGCCATGCCAGCTGCCCTACAACATACCCCATTTTGCCAGTCAAAAAGCCACACTGATGAATATGCATTTGGACAGGACCTCAGAGCCATAAATGACATTGTTCAGGACATCCATCCTACGGTGCCCAATCCTTACACTCTGTTGACTATGGTGCCTGGGAACAGCAAATGGTTTTCTATCCTGGACTTGAAGGATGCATTTTTCTGCATCCCAATAGATGGACAGGCTCAGCAACTGTTTGCTTTTGAATGGCAGGATCTAGAAACTAAAGCCATGTTCCAGTGCTGCTGCTTTGCTGCCACAAGGATTTAAAAACTCCCTGACAACATTCAGGGAAGTGCTGGCCAATGACCTAAGGGATGTTCAGTTGAAATCAGGAGTGCTTTTATAATAGGTAGGTTACCTGCTGATATTCAGAAGCAGCTATGAGGACTATTTGTATAATACCATCGCAGTCCTAAAACATTTGGCAAAAAAAGTATATAAGGTATCACCTCACAAGGCCCAGATTTGCAAACAGGAAGTGGCATACGTGGGATTTCAACTGAAACAGTACACCAGGAGCCTAATGGCAGATAGAAAGCAAGCTATTGCTGTGCTAAAAATGCCAGAGAACCAAAGGCAGCTTCATGGGTTCTTAGAAATTATAGGGTTTTGTCAAGTTTGGATTCCAAACTTTGGACTCATAGCAAAACCCCAGGATAATTCTTTAAAGGGATTGGACTCTGAAACCCTCAAACAGACAGGGGACTGTCAGGTAGCATTTGATACTTTGAAGGAAAAACTGGTTTCGACTCCTGCACTAGGATTATCCGATTTACAGAAGCCTTTTAAGTTGTATGTTCATGAAAGGCAGGGGATTAGACTGGAAGTACTAACTCAGACTCTGGGAAATGTACCCTGACCCATAGCCTAGCTCTCAAAGAAGTTGGATCATACAACAAAGGGATGGCCACCATGCCTCCTAGCAGTAGCAGCTACTTGTGACATACTACTGCAGGAGGCTGAGAAATTTACTTTGGGGCAGCCCACTACAGTGTTGGTACCACACCAGGTCCTGGCTCTATTAGAACAAAAAGGAAGATATAGGCTAACAGCAGGGCACATGGGGAAATGTCAGGCCATTCTGCTGGACAACCTGAATGTCACCTTGCAGACTACTGCAGTCCTGAATCCAGTCACCCTACCCCCAGGTATGGCAAGGGACTCAGCCTTTCATCATGACTGCTTGGAAATCATTGACCAAGTTTATTCTAGCAGGCCAGATCTGCTGGAGCAGCCACTGTCAGCACCAGACTAGGAGCTGTACACAGACAAAAGCAGCTTCATGGACAATGGCCAGCAACAAGCAGGGTATGTGGTAATAGAAGCCCCCGCCCTTGCACCGGGAACCTCAGCATAAAAGGTTGAACTAAAAGTCCTCAAATGAGCCTTAATGCTGTCCCAAGGAAAGAAGGTTAATTTATACACAGACTCTAGATATGCCTTCATGGTAGGTAGTTCATGCCCACGGAGCAATATGGAGGGAAAGGGGACTTTTAACCTTGGGAAGCAAGGATGTCAAACATGCAGGAGAGATTTTATAGTTGCTAGAGGCAGTGAAACTACCTGACCAGGTTGCTATAATGCACTTCCCAGGACACCAGAGGGACAGTTCCCCAACAAGTCAGGGAAACCAAGCTGCTGATAAAGCAGCAAGACAGGCAGCTAAAGAGCTGCCACACCTGGGGGATTTGGTTTCCCATCTGGACTTCTCAGAGTGTAAACCTCATTACACAGAATGGGATAGGAATGGCACACGGATGAGGATTCACTAACACTGACCCCAATCCTATGTGGAAGGTCAATGCCCATGGTATGATTTTACCCCTAAGACTCTAGTGTATCCTCAAACACTTACATGGAGGGATCCATTATGGAAGGGATGCCTTAATGGACTTCATTAGGCCTTATTTTAAAGGCCCTTATTTACAAAGGACTGTTCAGAGGATCACTCAAGCCTGTCAAGTATGTGCCAAAAATAATCCTAAGACAAAGCATATCCCAACAAAAGGGTGTACAATATAAAGGAATGAGTCTATTTGAGGACTGGCAAGTGGATTTCACATAAAAGCCAAAAACCAGGGGGAATTTTAGATTTCTGTTGCTCTTTGTGGATACTTTTTCTGGATGGGTAGAGGCATACCCCACTAAAACTAAGGCCACTGAGATGACAAAAATGTTACTTAAATAATTCCTGGGTTTGGACTTCCTCACTATTCAAAGTGACAACAGACCATCGTTCACTTTGGGGATCTCCCAGAAAGTTAGACAGGCATTATAAATACAATGGAAATTGCACGCATCTTGACAACCACAGGAAAGACAGAAAATGAATCATACAACAAAGACGACCCTGGAAGAAATAGGCCAGGAAATGTATTTACAATGGGACCAAGTACCTCCCATTGCTTTGCTCCTAATTAGGGTGGCACCCAGGAGTGGGCTTAATTTGAGTCCTTTTTTAAAAAATTTAGTTATTATATTACATTTATCCCATTTTCCCCCACTGCGTTCCCCTGCCCCACTCTCCCTATCCCCTCTCCCACAGTCAATCCCACATGTTGTCCATACTCATGGGTCATTTATACTAGTTGACTAGACTGTTCCCCTTCTTTGCCTCTTTCTCCCTCTTCCCCCCTCCCCTCTGCACACTGAAAGTCTGTTCCTTGTTTGCATGCCTCTGGTTCTATTTTGCTTGTTTGTTTTGTTCATTAGTCTCCTGTATTGGGTGAGATCATATGGTATTTGTCTTTCACTGACTGGTTTATTTCAATTTCACTAAGCATAATACTCTCCAGTTCCATCTATGCTATCTCAAATTGTAGTTCCTTCTTTCTTTCTGCTACGTAGTATTCCATTGTGTAAATGTACCAAAGTTTTTTGATCCATTCATCTGCTGATGGGCACTTACGCTGTTTGCAGCACTTGGCTATTGTAAATAGTGCTGCTATGAACATAGGGATACATAGGTTCTTCTGAATTGGTGTTTCAGGGTTCTTCAGGTACTATCCTAGCAGTGGAATTGCTGGGTCAAAAGGCAGCTTCATTTTTAGTTTTGAGGAAATTCCATACTGTTTTCCATAGTGGCAGTACCAGTCAGCATTCCCACCAACAATGCACCAGGGTTCCCTTTTCTCCACATCTCACCAACACTTGTTTATTGATTTGTTAATAATGGTCATTCTGACAGGTGTGAGGTGGTATTTCACTGTGGTTTTAACTTGCATCTCTTTGATAGTTAGTGATGTTGTGCATTCTTTCATACACCTATGGGCCCTTTGTATGTCCTCCTCAAAGAAGTGTCTGTTCAGGTCCTCTGTCCATTTTTTAATTGGACTGTCTGTCTCCCTGGTGTTGAATCATATAAGTTCTTTATATATTTTGGAGGTCAACCCCTTGTCTGAAGTATCATTGGGAAATATGTTTTCCCATATGATTGGTTCACTTTTAATTTTGCTGATGCTTTCTTTTCTTTTTTCTTTTAATTTTATTGTTGTTGTATTATATCCATCCTTTTTTCACTCCCCTCTGTCCTCTTCCCCACCAACCCACTCCCCCACAAAGTCAATCCCACACGTTTTCCATGTCTATGGTTCTTCCACACTAGGTTCTTGTCTAAGTTGCTCCCCTTTTTTGCCTCTTCCTCCCCTCTCCCTGCACCCTCTTTCCCCTTTCCATAGAAGGCCTATTCACTGTATTCATATATCTGGTTCTGTTTTGCTTGTTGTTTGTTTTGTTCATTATTGTCCTGTAATGGGTGAGATCATATGACATTTGTGCTTCACTGACTGGCTTATTTTACTAAGCACAATACTTTCTAGTTCTATCCGTGTTGTTGTAAAGGTTAGGAGTTCTCTCGTTCTTTCTGCTGTGTAGTATTCCATTGTGTAAATGTACCAAAGTTTTTTGATCCAATCATCCACTGATGGGCACTTAGGCTGTTTTCAGCACTTGGCTATTGTAAATAGTGCTGCTATGAACATAGAGGTACATAGGTTCTTATGAATTGGTATTTCAGGGTTCTTTGGGTATAGTCCTAGTAGTGGAATTGCTGGATCAAAATGCAGTTCCATTTTTAGTTTTTTAAGGAAACCCCATATTATTTTCCACAGTGGCTGCACCAGCCTACATTCCCACCAACAGTGCACGAGGGTTCCCTTTGCCCCACATCCTCGCCAACACTTGTTGTTTGTTCATTTGTTGATGATTGCCATTCTGACAGGTGTGAGGTGGTATCTTATTGTGGTTTAATTTGCATCTCTCTGATGACTAGTGATGTTGAGCATCCTTTCATATGCCTCTGGGCCCTTTGTATATCTTCCTCAGTGAGTTGTCTGTTCAGGTCCTTTGCCCATTTTTTAATTGGGCTGTCTGTCTCCCTGGTGTTGAGTCGCATTAGTTCTTTGTATATTTTGGAGATCAGACCCTTGTCTGAGGTATCATTG